>VXBC01000704.1:48780-171192 GCA_013399945.1 Ploceus nigricollis | reverse complement strand
TTTTAGCATTACCAAATGTTGACACAAACCACAAAGCTGAATATACATACAGTCCCTGTACTCCAAACAACCCACTTGCTCTCTGCTTCTTGTAAAAGCCTTGCAAGCTCACAGGAAAATCACAGGTTTTCAGTTCCTCATGCTGTAGTATTCTGCCCCTGCAAGAGGCTACAGCCAGCAAGGGTTTTATGACTGGATCTCGTCCAGCTTGTATGCAAGTCTGAGAAGAAATCCACATTTCAGTATTCTCTTATGCCAGACATGATCATCAAGGCTTTCCTTTCATATTCTTGGGAGTATCTTCTCTCTTAATCACCATCACCACTGCTGGTTTGGTCTGTGCTAAGGGAATCCAGCCTGTGAGTACTGCTGGGTGCTTGGGGGGCACCAGTACCTTTATTTGTGTCTGCAAGACTCGTGCTGACTTGGTTGCTTCTGCAGCATGCCTGTTCGCATGGCTGAGCTGGATTTCCATCTCATTGAGGTCCCCTTCCATCTTCTTCTTAAGCCGGATGGCCTCGTTTCTGCTGCGGGCTTCAGAATCCAGGGTGGACTGCAGTGAGTCTATGGCACGTTGCTGGTTTCTCCTGAAAGGGACATGAAGGATGAATGGAATGATTTTCCTCTCTGTTCAGGGACACAGAAGTACTTGCAGCAGTTTCTTGCAAGCAGTACTTGCAGACGCTTTCTGAAAGTGTCTCCCTTACAGAAATACACTATTTCTGACAGACATAGGTAGCACTCCTACATAGCATGCACAGTTTGCAGTGCCTCACTGCTGTCCAACTGGCTGGTGTGCTTCACACACTCAGCTAACTCCTGATCTGTAAGCACCTCTAGCATCCTTCTTCTGTGTTTCCTTTGGTAGTAGTGGAGCAAGGAGTGCTCTCAGAGCTCTTGTAAACACAAGCAAGTATGGATTTGAACCTGACAAGAAGCATTCCAGCCTAACAGTCACTTAGTAAAATATTTACTGAATAATTTCCTGGAATGATTTACATCTCAGCTTTTTGCTGAAGGCATTAGTGGAGGGGGTTAATCAAACTGAAGGTAGGTTGCTACATTCTAAGCTCTAGATGCTCTTTATAGAGCTCTAAATGACATGTGTTAGCTACAATTTATTGTGTCTTAAAATAGATGTTGAAAAACTTTTCTTGTGCTAATTATAAGGGGAATGATTCATTAATACAAATCTGTGTTATGGACATCTAAATTTAGAAGTGATTAAACCCACCCAGTTGACAGCCTGGTCCCCCTGGGAAAGGCAGCTTAATGTCAATTTAAAGACAAAGCAGATATAAACAGCCTAATTTTCTTGATTCTGTAACAGAGAAGTCCTGCAATGAAAGTTTTGCTCTTTTACAACCAGAAAGTAACTCAAAGCACAGAAGAGGACACACATGGAAACATCTATTTCACTGCTGGCCAAGTTCTGTGGAAAGTGTAGGCATTCTGGGAAATTACCAAGTCAACAAGATAAAACTTGAGGGCTTTATTGCTTCAGCAAGATATTGAACTGTGCCCAAAACTCCCAGAAAGCAACACAGAACGTCTGCTGAACACTCATTGTGAAGCTGAAGCAGAAAGCACTGATTAGCACAGCTTGTCCTGAGATCTCTGCAATCCAGAAATCTGCAGGACACCAGAGGTGAAAGGGCCAAAATATTCTTTTGGCTTCAAATATTCAATTGGTTTTGAAGCAATTAACATATCAATCCCTCTGGGTATGCTGGCCAGGGTGGGCCTTGGACTTCCCCTTCCCTACCCTTTGGCCTATCAGTAACCAATAACATGATTCTTGAATTAATGACATTACAACACTGACTAATTCAAGGCCAAAGTTTTCTGAATAACTGCACAGACACATAGGTTAGCATGGCCTCCTCTTAAGGGTATAAATCTTCAGACTTGCTTTTCTGCTGGGTGGGAGGGGAGACACAAAAGACACCATCTTCCTCTCACCTAATTGCTTTCCATTTTTTCCTATTTATCCACCTTGCCTGCAAGTTCCTCTCCTGTTCCATTCACACTTTCTGCACGTCTGCAATTCTCACTGCTTACCCTAATGGTGTACACATAACAGCAAGCTCTTCACATCCTCCCACGCTCAGTGTAGCTGTAATTGCATAAATTAACTAAATGCCTTCAGGTAGCATGGGTTTGAGCACCACTGAGGCAAGTACTGCTGATTTTGCCTGGGGGTCCCCTTGGGAGGCAGCCATCCCACACAGGATTAGGAGATGGCAGTTCTCTAGACCTACTTACCTCCATACTGTCAACATACAGAGTTAGTGGCCCTGCTCTGCTGTGAATTGATTATGTCAGCCAGTTTTTTTACAGCTGCAGTGTGTTATGCATGATGGGTTTAATTGTACACTGTCAGAGGCTGATCTGACAGGGATATTTGAACTGAGCAAGGGAAATGTGGCAGGGCTAGCCTTTGGCAGATAGTCAGAGCTGTCTTGGTTTCTGATACGGACAGTATCTGCCTATGCTGGCATAACTACCTGCGGTTTTTAACAGTGTTTAACTGGCTTGGGTCCTGAGAATAGTTCCAGTCTTTTCAGACTTTTCCCTTAAGAAACATGCTGTTTCCTGCATTGTACCTTATATTTTCCATTTCTTCCTCCTTTTCTGTCAGTTTCCTTTCAAACTCTGCTTTAACCTGAGAAAGTTCAAGCTGAAAACGAAGGGTCTTACTTTCTTCATGTTCCAAAGCTCCCTGAAATAGAAAACACCAAGAGCTTGCAAACCAGGAATTGATTTTTTTCCCCCAAACTACAAACAGCTGCACAAGCATGATCCCTTCACACTTCTCTTCCTGTTTCCTCCTTCTCTCTCTAGGCAAGGACACAAGTAGCTTACATGGCAAAACAATGCATTAATTTGCCTTCTAATGCAACCTGACAGCTGGAAAACCGAGCAGCAAGCTCCTCAGAGGACAAATTGTCAAACAGTCCACAGCTCACAAAAAACCACCCAAACAACACCCCAACACCTTCAGCCCTGCCTGCACGGTTTTGACACCAACAGATGTTCCCCACTCCACACCTCTGTATAGACACCCTCCGGAAATTCACAGGCTTGTAAGGGACAGGGATAAGCTAAAGTAAGACTTTTGTTGAGAGAGTGAAGGGGTCCACACATCCATCCTCTCCTGCTTACAAAAATCTCTCCAAATCACAAAGTGTTGGAAACTTCCCAATTACATAATCTTATTAGGCAAGATGACTTCAAGGAAAGAAATAACAGACATCAGCTCTGTATGACAAAATGCAAAAACTCTCTGTTCATTCTTTCCAATTAACATGAAGACAAATCTGTGAAACAGGGGTGATTTGTTCCTGTCTTTATTCCCACATTTCTCTCATATACAGAAGTGAAGAACTAAGCAGACAACAGCCCATAAAGAAATAACAAGGCCTCTGACTTTCAGGTCTCACATAAGCCAGTGTCATTCTGTCTCCCTGCTGCTCTCACTGAACAGGAATGAAAGCACAGAACTGAACATCATCTTTTGGGAGGTGCTCTCTGAAGGGAGGAAGTGCACAAGCTTAGCTAGGCTTCCGTCGAGAGAATGAGGAATGAGGATTGTGAAAACAAAGCTGTACAAAATCCCTGCTGATCTCCAGCCAAGAGGCAGCAGGTCCACACATCATGACCAGGAGCCACAACATATTAATGGGAAAGGCACGTGGAAATTCTTTGTCATCAGCAGTGACTGCCAGAGGCCAAATTCAGAAGAAAGGGAGAAAATCTGCATTAACCCATTTCTTTCACATATAAAGTAAGATACATCATCACTTTACTTTTGTTACTTCCTAATACCACTGAGTTTTAGAAAGCCATTCCACACAGTTCAGGAAAGTAAACTGTGCCCCTTAGATCCCTCAAGAACTGATGTATTCTTCCCTTCCTAGCAAGGGAAGCTTTTTGACAGAGTACATAATCATTCTCCACATCTCAGAGCTGTGGAAGGAAGACATGCTCTGGGAAAGTAGGGCAGATGAAAATGATGGAAAATCCTGATAAAGACATCCTCTTCCTTTTCCCTTGAGCTTTCTTTCCTTACCTCTGCTTCTTCCAGAGCCAGCTGAACTTCTGACTTCTCTTGCTCAACCTGCTTCTTGATTTTTTCTATTTCATGGAGGCTTTTGTTTCCTTCACTAATCTGATTGGTGAGATCAGAAATCTCCTCTGAAACAAAAGAGGATGGATTTAGCAAACAGAGAGTTTGGAACATCCTGCAATTCATAGAGTGTGAATAGAGGACCCATGCCTCAAACTGCTACCTCAAGGGCTCCTCTGTAGAAGAACCCTGCCTTACTTTCACTTACAGCAAGATTTTTTACCTGAGCAACTTGAAGGCACAGCTTTTCTTGTGAATGCTTTTTGAAGTGGCTATAGTGATTTAGTTTTTATCTGTGATCTGCAGGTTAGGAACACCATGCTCTGCTGTTTAGGCTTCACCCACTGCACCTCCATCATCTTTCTTGTTCCTCCCTTGAGACTGCCTCCTCTGCCAGTGAGTTTCATTGACAGAAATGAAAAGGGGGCAAAGGGAAGCCTCTGCTCTGGTCATACCAGTCTCCGTGTGCAAAACGGAGCAGCATCAGTGTCTCAAATGACATCAGAAAGCTCATCTCAGGATGAGATAAGCATCTTTCCCCACAGCTGCTGCAGGGCACCTGCATCCCTCCAGCCATCTGCTGATGTGGCTCTTGCATTGGCTGCAGGACCTGAATGAAGCCTACCTTGGAGGTTCTTGTTTTCCCTTTTCAAAGTCTCCAGGTGGTCCAGTGTCTCCTCATAGGCATTCTTCAGCTTGAAGAGCTCAGTGCTGAGGCCGCGGGCCTCCTTCTGGGAAGCCTCCAGCTCTGCCTGTGATTCCTCGTACTTCTGCTTCCAGTCACTGATGATCTTGTCAAAACCACGCTGCTTCTTGTCCAGCGAGGCAGCTGCTGAGTTGGCCTTCTCCAGGTCAATCATCATGTCTTCCAGCTCATTCTGCAGCCTGTGCTTTGTCTTTTCCAGAGAGGAGCACTTGGCATTGGCTGCCTCAATTGCTTCCTCAGCTTCTTGCAGGCGAGCAGCGAGCTTCTTCCTACCAGGTGGGAAGACACAGTGAAATGACCAAGTGTCACTGTGGCCATGTTATCCAGAAAAACTGACACCAAAGCAATAACTCAGTAAATCAGTTCTGAAAGGGAAAACAGGGAGGGGGTGAGGATGAGGAAAGGGGAAGAGGAACAGAGAGGGAAGTTGAGCCTCTAGAGAGAAGGGGCTATGATGGAAAAAAAGGGCTTAAATTATGAATACTGGTATGTGGCAAAACATTTTGTTGTGTGTCTGTGCATATTTGAAATTGAACTTCTGAACTCTCAGGCATCTGCTAGCTACTTACTAGCTGCAACCAGTATGGGCTGGTTGTAAATTTTTTATAAGACCTGCTCTAAATGACAGTATCATTTTCCTCCAATTAAGAGATATGAGACCATCAGTTAGGAGGTTGGTCATGCCCTGGGCTTTTGTTCATAGACTATTTAGATTGGGAAAACAGGGAGTCCTAGCAAGAAGAGGTGCTGGAAAGAAAGGACAGCCTAGAAAGAGGATTGTGGAGATACTACATTAAGAAAATATGCTGAAAGTGTGGTAAGATCCTGCAGATCGGAGATGCGCAGAGGCAGAAGTTGGAGATGTTCAGAGACCTTGCCCAGCAACCTGAGCCTGGTAACTGGGAGCAGCTGTGCAGTGTGAACCAACATGACTTTCTGCCCTGCTTTCCGAGGGCAGCCATCATCTGCCAGTGGGAAAGGGAAGTCAAGACCAAGGAAACATAGTACTGGACTGGGGCAAATTAAGAGAGTGTGACATAACTAAGTAGGACTATCTAATTTTGTTAGTTCTCAAATAAACCCCCGTATCCGCAGCCACTGCTCCAGAGACAAGCACTCAGCGGAAACATTGACCTGCCCAAGCAATAAGAAGAGCAGAAGGACAGCCCCAAATTACAGCATTGCGTCAGAGGGACTTTCCAACCAGGAAGGTTTCTAACCCTATTTCCACAGCACACAACAAGATCTGGTGAGCACAGTTCTGCCAGTCAAGGGCACGCAGAAGCCCACATAACTCACTTGGCATCTTCCAGCTCTTCAGTTCTCTGAATGGCATCAGTCTCATACTTTGTTCTCCACTGTGCCACTTCTGCATTTCCCTTGGAGAGAGCCCGCTGCAGCTCTGCCTTGGCTTCCTGCTCCTCCTCATACTGCTCCCGCAAGAGATCACAGTCGTGCCTGGCTGCTTGCAGGGCATGAGCCAGGGCATTTTTGGACTGCAGGGATAGAAAGGCCACAACATTGCAAGGTTACCTACAGCAAAACCAAAACAAACAGCCCCTAGAAATTCAGATGGAGGCTTATGCTTATTTTTTTCTTTTTGCCTCTGTCTTTGACAGTCCAGGTCAAGTGAGGTGAAAATTGTTTGAAGTCATCCCTAACTGGTGACATGAGGAGGAAGCTATCAAGACTGAGGATAATTTAACAATTTTGGAGAAACAACGCAAACTTTTAAGATGTAAGATCTGAGATTTTGGCTATCCTGCTGGGTAAGTTTTATTTAGCATTTATGATTTATTTAGCCAATGATTTTCCCAAACTCTTCTCTTGTAACTTGCCTCAACCAGGGACAGGAACTTATATCAGTGCAATTAGTAGGAACCATTGTCATGCCTATGTCTCATTTCAGCTTTTATCTAGGCTACAATTGAACATTAACACTTTTCACCATTCCATTTCAAGGAATGGGACACAGATGAAGCATTACCTTGGTTTCCTCTTCTAGCTGTCTCTTAAGTTCTTCAATCTGTTGTGTAAAGGATGTTTTTCCCCGGGACAGCTGACTTATCAGTGACTCTTTCTCTTCAAGTTGTCTAATAAACTCACCTGCCGCAAGATTTGACAAATAAACAAACAAAAAAAAGAGCAAGATGATGAAATGACAAAGTTGCAGTCAAAAATCATAGTTCCACCTGTCCAATTCTCACCTTCTGCTGAGGAAAAGAACTCACAGTGATTGTGTTTGACCTGTTGTGAAGCTTCTTCCAAAGTTGTAACCATCAGATACTTCACCAGGATAGTTTTTCTTAGATTTTCTTTTCTTTTTTTTCCTTTTTTTGGGTGGGTTTAATGACTTGAGTTTTCGTGTTGGGTGTTTTTTTTATACTGCTAAGAGCTTGATTCATTAATTTTACTTCAGTTTGTGGATCAGACTAGACTGATGCTTACTTTCATGGGCAGTTGAGCTGGTTTCACTTTTTTCACTATTTTATATTGCTTTTCCACAGACTTCTTTTCAGAGGGCTACAAAGCACCCTGAGAACCTCACAATGACCAGCATATAGAACAGATGAATGCATAAGGAAAACTTCATTGGGCACAGGGACTGTGTCACTGCAGGGTGAAAACTACAGTCTTACAGGAGACACAGAAGTTACAACTAACAGTAAATGAAAAATATGTCTTTAAAAAGACACAGAACACTGGTATCTGATGAGAATGCAGAAACTAAATAATACTGCTCTGGCCAGAAAGGTAGCAAGAAATAGAGGATATGTGGTATTTAAAGGATATGTGAACGTATTCTAGGGTGCAATGCTCAAGGTCAGGCTGAGGAAGATGGGATTCACACAGGCCCAACTCCTTTTTCCCTCTAGTATTTCTAGATGCACATATCCTTGTTCCTGAAACAATAGGTACCTAGGCAGCCTGGCACATCCTGGGTTCTGAGCTGGCACATCCATTTTGGCTCATGAGACGGTATCACTATATGCTGATAAATGTGGGTATAGGTTTGTTTTAAAAGCCAGTCCAAGGCAAGGTGTCCCCACCAAGATTATAAGAATACTGAAGATAGAAATGTCAAAAGACACAAAGCTACTGCTCCACTCAGCAATCCCAACCCTGCCACCTTCAGAGCAGATGCCATTGCAGAACACATCTCACTGATGCAGTGCAGAGGTGCCCCTGATAAATTCCTGGTGAACACTCTATCTGGGCAGAACATGCACATACCATTCTCACTCTGGAGTTTAGTCTTCTGAGTAGTGAGGTCATTCATGAGGCGAGTCATTTCCTCCAGTTTTGTTTTTGTCTCATTCAGATGGTCTTCATAAGTGCGACAAAGCTTCTCTGCATTGGCCTAATGGGAATCAGGAGAAAAGACAAAGAAAGTTGTAGCCTCCAGGCAAACATTTGGAAGCTCTAGCCTTCAAAATGTATCATTTTTTCTGTTTGTTTTTCTTTCAGAGGAATGGCAGATAGCAAAGACACAAATATCACAGTAGTAGAGCAGGGAAGAGCAGCCCCATGTCTATGATCCCAGGACATAGGACTCCCCATCAGACCACCTTCCCCATTTGTCTTCCTGAACTGTGTTCTGGATGTAAGCAACAGTGTAAAAAGGCTCTGCAGGAGCTTCAGCAGCAGTCAGTGCCTATGAAGTTCAGGCATAGCCACTTCATAATTGCTAGATGGGAAAATCACCTCCAATGAAAATTGCTCTACTGATTCTGCTTTAATTGCCATTTACATAAATTGGGTTTGATGACAGCTTTCTAACTCTGAGAATACTGACATTTCTTTTCCTCACTTGCACTGAAAGAAATCTATTTTGAGTGCTCTGAAAGCTACTGAGATTATCTACTCATGAAACAAAAACCACAATTCAGCTGTAGGAAGTGAAAATACACAGTGTGATCATGCAAGCCTTTGCTTTGCACTCTGTGCTAACATGGATCAAAACTGTGAAACCAAGGGCAGGATCTGAAAGGACTCTGCTTAGGGTGAGAGATATCCTGACTTGGATGGCATCACTCCAGTTGTCACCAGCCTGGAGGAGCCTAATTTACTTGGCATGTTCTTGTGCCCTGAGATACATGGATAAACAATATGCCTGGGACTGAGGATGTGCGTTTCAGACAGGCCATCTTAATTGCTGTCCCATCTCTAGGGAAGAAGGGTTGTACCACCAGCTGGGTAAGGGAGACATGGTACAAGACACCACCTTCTAAAGCACTTCAGCCATACCAGGTGTCCTGGGAGACCTTCAGACCAGCCTTAGCTACCCATGATTTTTGTGGGCTTTGGGAAGCCCCAGGACCCTTACTTTTCCCTTGACCATCTGCTCCATGTTGGATGACAGATCATCCACTTCCATCTTCAGCTCGCTTTTCTCCTTCTCCAGTTTCTGCTTGACCCTCTGCAGGTTGTCCAGCTGCTCCCCCATCTCGGCCACACTGTCTGCATGCTTCTTCCTCAGCGTGGCGGCCGTGGCCTCGTAGTGCAGTGTGGCCTCCTCCAGGTCCCGCCGCAGCTTCAGGAACTCCGCCTCACGCTTCTTGTTCATCTCCAGCTGGGCAGCTGTGGCTCCCCCAGCCTCCTCAAGCCGCTCACTCAGTTCCTCCAGCTCTCGGGCCAAATCTGATCTCTGCTTTTCCACCTTAGCTCGAGCAGCTCTTTCTGCTTCCAGCTCCTCTTCTAGTTCTTCTATACGAGCCTGCCAGAGAAACACAAACACTTTTGCGTCAGTGTTATTCCCATGTAAGACCATGAGGCACATGGTCTTACAAACTGTTAAACCCTCTGCCAGCCCACATTTTACCTCACTGCAGAAGGTAATGGACTTGCCCATTTGTGCCAGTAAATCAGATCCTGAGCTACAGTAGTGATGGTGAGTCACACCTTGCTTGCAGTAGATTGTGCTGCAAGTTCTAATTCAAGACATATAGGCCCAGTGCATTGACCTTATGTTCACAGGTTTGATATTCAGCTGAAATACATGTGAGGAGTCACATGCTAGTAGGAGTAACAACAACAAATTCTCATTTTAAGACTTTCACGACTGGAGTAATTTCTCTCTAGGAGCATTAAGACAGGGTTTCAATACAGCAGTGTGTAGAACTGCCTGGATAATGAATATTTACTGGAAACAGTCTTTTTTATTAAAATATTCTTTTCACCAATCTGCACTTTACATCCAAGTTATACAAATATTCTTTATCAAGAAAAAAGGTGGAGCTGTTGTTTTTGGGTTTAGATATTGTGTTTGGACTGTGCTGAATTTCCTTGGCCTTTTAATTTCTGTTGAAAATTTCCTGTGTGTTTTAACCTTTTCTCTAAATTTCAAATCCATGCTTATCACTGCTGAACTCTCCTCCAGTAACTACCCTCACCTCCATGCTTTGGAACAATATTATTTTCTTAAAACAAAACACCAGAGCCTTTCTGCCTTGCCTGAAACCCCTACCATTCTGTGGTCATCTGTCCTGCTACTGGGAGGAAACATTATAGAGCAACCATCCTAAGGGAAAAAAGGGATCTGCCTGGGAAGCTATGGAGATGTACCACTTTGTGTCTCAAAGAGGAGCTGCAGCTAGCTGTGAAAAGTTTCTGCAAGGTCTTTCAGTGAGGCACAAAGAGAAACTTGTCCTAAGATATATGATAAAAAAACAAGCTGACCTGAAGCTCCTTGATCTTCTTCTGCAGCTGCATCACTATAGCTTGTTCATCTTCTATCTTGGAATTCAGCTGGCTCATTTCAAATTCTTTCCTGGCACAGAAAGGAAAATCCTACTGTGACAATTTGCCTTGAAGCATCAAGTTAGGATTTTTAAATTTTTAAAGACTTGTTCAATAAAACTTCTAACGTATCTAAAAATGAAAACAATTCTCATGTATTGCAATTTGCATGAAAACACATTTTCCTCTGAGCAGCAGTTTCCAAGTCAAGCCTCTGCATGCATTTGTGCCATTACATTTCTGCTTCTTTGTGTCATACAAAAGGAATGCTATTTTCAGACTCAATGGAAAAACATATTTAACAGTCAGGTCTCCTAACAATACTACCACAGTTAGTTAGAATGAGCAACTTCATAGAATTTCTTCAGCTTTCTCCTCTAAGCAATGAAAAACATTAGTAAGTTTCTGGGTTTCTTTTTTTAATGTAGGAAAGTTTAATGAATTCTAATGTTTCAGGTGTCGTGTACGTAAGAGTTATTTTGCCTCCCTCCTTGGCTACACATTTTCATAATGGAATTTTCTTTCAGCCACCATCAGAGCAGGATGACACACCTGAAGGCTCTTAAATGACACTGTAACTGTGCTGCTTTATTTGGTACAACAGAATCAACTTCTTACTTTTTCAGCTTTTCTTCCATCTGCAGTTTATCATTTTCCAAGTCCATGACACTCTCTTGGGTCAGCTTCAAATCCCCTTCCAGTTTGCGTTTTGCCCTTTCTAGATCCATCCTCACTTTCTTCTCTTGTTCCAGTGATCCCTCGAGCTTTAGGAGCAAAGTCACTTAATAAATATATTGGACACAGATGTTTTACAACAGTCAGATGTAGGCTGTGCCCAGTTCTGTGCTGAGTTTTAGTGAGCTGTGAAGCAGAAGCACTTAAGCATAAGCATCCTAGTTTACAGGGTTTGTTTTCTAGCAGCCAGTGGGCAAACGGGCTAAAGAAATAGAACAAAAGGGTTAGTCCATGCTTTACTTTTGTGCAAGCATTACAGTTCTCTTAGTGGCAAAGTTCTGTTTGACTTCATGCCAATTACACTGCAAGTGTGAGTTGGGAGGATTTTCCCTTGTTATTGCAATCCTTTGAAAGGCTGAACACAGATCAATTTTTGTAGTGTTCCTGTAATTATTACAGACAGTACAAGGGGTACATTTCTAAAAGGTGAGGAATATATTTCAAAGTTTTGCAACCTTTCAGGCTCATGAAAGGTCCACTGTAAGTGGTGGTCAAACGAGTCTTGTGAAACATAAAGGAAGAGCCAGCTTACATCATCCACTTGCTGTTCCAGCTTCACTTTAGCTTTGCTCAGTGTGTTGACCTTGTCCTCTTCTGCTTGTAGGTCATCTAGAACTTGCTGATGAGATTCCTGCAAGGACTTTTTCTCCTTAGTAAGTTTGCTGATATTTTCATCAAGTGTTGCCATTTCTTCTGTCAGATTTTTGACCTGTGTGAGAAAGGAAGATGTGTTTGTAAGACTTTGAAGGAAGGGATTATTATAACATATCTCAAATGACTATCTGGTCTGAATTTGTAAGCAGGAAAACAAGAGAAAGAAAGGGATCTCTCCCCTCCCAGCACCTCATGGCTTTTTGAGTTAAATTGCCATCAAGGGAGTTAATGTCTGCCAGTTTTTGTTGTGGGAGTAGTACATTATTTCAAACATACTAAATTATTTTCAGAGTCACTCCCATTGATGGACTCCAGCTTCTGAATCTCTCTGGGAGGAGTAGGAGATGAGCTTTTTACATTTACAGGCTTTAAGGAGGAGATCTGGAGGAGTTCATGGTTACAGCAGAAGATTGTTTACTTAAAAATGCCACAAACAGGTATAATTCTTCAGCTGAAGTGCAGTAAGATTCACTTCAAGGAAAAAAAAAAGGAAACTTAGGCTCAGAGGTAACAATTTTCACCTCATAAAGTCAAATTACTGACCCTTCAGTGTGGCCTGTGTAACAAACAGTGTAAAACCATCAGAAGACCCGTAGCACTTCGTGTAAAGGTAATCCATGCCCAGCCTCTTTGGAATACATGGTGAAGTTCTGAATGTACCTTGTTTTCAGTAGCATGTTTCTCTTTCTCTACTTTTGCAAGTGTTATTTCAAGATCATCAATATCCTTCTTGAGCTCAGAGCACTCATCTTCCAATTTTCTCTTCTTAGAAGTCAGCTCGGAATTCATCTCTTCCTCATCCTCAACCCTCTCTGTCAGTTCTTTGACTTTGGCTTCCAGCTGAATCTTTGATTTAATCAACAAGTCGCAACGTTCCTCGGCATCTGCCAGAGTGTCTTGCTCCTGGTGTGGCACAAGGAAGAGGACAGCAATGACTGCCTGGCCTTTTTTCTCCCTCACTTGTCTCCTGGCCTGTAAGTGGTCAGGGAGCCTGATACAAAGCAACAAAGCACAAGGAAAATTTCCTACTTTTGATTTCAGAAGACAAGTAATTAACAGAGCAGGATGAGATAGTGGTGAGCATGACTAGTCACGTTCGAGACTGCTTGCATGTGTTACTCCTGTGGATACTGCCTTGAGCAGAATCTGTTAAGATTTGCATTGTTAGCCCACCTGGTTATATGCTAAAACATGAGAACTTCTATCCACTCTGAATTTTGGCAAGGCTCTGACAAGATCAACAGCTTATTTTTATAAAATTCCACTAACACTCTAGTCTGTAAACCTTTAAGTTTCAAAGAACATCTAATAAGTATACAAATCTATGTGTCTACTCACAGCTTGGAGCTGGAGAAGCAAATCATTTTTTTCCTGAACTAAAGAGACTTGCTTTTCCTCAAGTTCCTTTCTCCGGGCTTCAGATTTTTCCAGGGCCTCCTTCAGTTTCAAGAATTCTTCCTTCATATTGGCCATCTCCTTTTCAGTTTCTGCAGTCTTCAGGAGAGGCTTGATCTTAAAGAAAAGCTTCATCCAAGGCCAGTTCTTGACAGCCATAAAAGCACGGATGTTCCACTGAATTACAAGAAGGGCGTCCCTGGTTTAAGAGAAAACAAACAAAACTCCCTAAGTCTTAGCCTGAATTGAAAAAGTGAGGGGTTTTGTTTTCATTCTCAGTCAGTTTCATAGTTTTTTTCTGAGCAATATTAGGAACCTTTACTAATTTCCAAGAGATACAAGAAACTTCCTCCAGATCTCTCTGTTTTCAGAGACACAAAAAATTTCCAAATCTCATTTCACCAAAGCTGCAGGCAACTAATATACAGTTGCTATTATTTTTATCACACATACACTTAAAGCTTTTAATTTAGGGTTATCTGTAGCCTTAGGGACTGTAATTAATGGCTCTATTCAACTTATAATTAAATGGTAATTACTATTATCTGCTGAGATTTAAGGGGGTGCCTTCATACCTGCGCTCCACTATCTTCTGAAACTCAATCCGCATCAATCTGCCGCGCGCTCTTGCCTGGATCATCGTTAAGATTTTAGCAAGTCTCTCATCCCTCATTTCTTCTAGATGGCCCAAGAGACCAGCCTTGAAGAACACCTGGTACATGCACAGATGTCAGTTCACCACAAAGAAGGATTTATATCAGAGCTACATTTCAGCTACCTTGCTGAAATTGTTCACCCTATATTCTTATTGACACATTATAACATAGGAGAGTACAGAGGGCCAAATACTACCTAAGGGACTTTACTGTACAGTTCCAGAGTTGTTTTAAAACTGGGTTTTATCTCCTCAGTTTTGAATAGGCCGAACTACTTTATCACCACAATACCTTTCAGCTGTGGCAGGGTTCCAGGTAGGTCAGCTGAACCACAACTCCTGACTCCCAAAAATCCCTGCTAATGGGATCATGTGAGAATTCCACATGGCCTCATTTCAAAAGATGCAGCTGATCTTGTGGTCCATCTATGTTTGAATGTACCTATATTATACTAAATAAGCTATTGTTTTACTGGGGGGCATGGAGCATCAGCTGGTGCTGTGTCTGCTTGTAGAGTTGCTCTAATAAAAGCTCTGTGGGAATTTGAGCCAGAGAGTTGAATTTCCTCTAGCACATCTTAGAACCTGCTATCACTTTACTGCTATTTTGCTGGTTTTTTCTGTTATCAAATCTCCATTAAACACCACCACCAGAAATTGCAGTGCCCTATTCTGCAAATTAAATACCAGATCTATCACTTTTCTCTTTACATCAGCAATGATAGTCTCTTCCAGTTACCTTGGTGTGTCCAAAACGATATTGGTTATGGTCAACATCTAAAGATGCCATCAGTTTTTCAGCAGCTTTTCTGCTATCCACAAATTTGTCCTCTGGGATTGCTCCTGGATTCAGGATGCGGTACCTGTTAACAACAAATGAAAAATGTGCAAAATCGGCTTAGATTCCACTTCAGGTTTTTTTCCCTCTTCCCCCAAAAACTTAAACATAAAAAACCCAAATCCAAACACCCAGGGTAATCTGCTTTGTATCTACACAGACACAAGGGAGAGCAGAATTCTGCCTTCCATGTCAGGCAAACTGAATGGAAGGTAGACTTGAATGGAACAGGAGACAATCATAGCTCTGCATTACCTTTGTTTGAAGTCGGCATAAAGCACCCTGTTTGGGAAACCCTTCCGGCAAATGCGGATGCCTTCCAGGACACCATTACAGCGGAGCTGATGCAAAACAAGGAATGCATCCATTTCGCCTGCAGGGGGAAAACAAAGCTAAATTAAAAGGAGTTTCTCCACAGGGCTTCATCTTAATTTCTTCAAGGAAATTGGAAAATGTGAGATGTCATCTCCTGAGAGAGCAACATGATTGGATAAGGTAAAAAGCACAGACAGTATTTAAGTACAATCTGGTGATTCAAAAGTAAGTAACAAAATGACAGAGTTAAATATTCTAAAATTTTAAGACTATTGTCTTTTTCATACCTGGAGTTTTTGATTCATTTGGGATAATGCATCGTACAAAGTGAGGGGCTGTAGATCTTAAGTTAGTCATCAGCTTATTTAAATTTTCCTAGAACAGACACATTAAAAATATGATTAGCTTTAGTGGTTTAGTGGAATTCCAATCACTATTTCTTTGGTTTGCTGGTTGTTAATTTAAGAAGCTCATTTTTCTAAAAATTCTGCAACAAAATTATAAGCTTACCAAAATTATTAGAGAGAAAGGTGTTCAAATAAACCAAAGTACAATTTAATATTATTATAGGATTCCACATCAGTTTTAGCAAAGAAGCTATGTGTTTTACTTACAACCCCAGAAACTCAAAACCCCAGATGAACAGCATTAGACTCAGCATCATCTGGTGGAGCACTTCTGTAAAGCCAACTGCATCTTTGCCTAGTCACTTCCCCGCTCAGTAGGAAGAGCTCACCTTTCCCACCTGTTCCTCATAAAGGCTGGGGTTTTGTCTCCTGGCCAAACATTTTCCCTTTATTGGTCTTAATCAGACATGTCCCAGGCAGACAGCAAGCTAGCTCAGAAGAAGCCAACCATTCAGTGATCATCAGGCTCTGGGGAAAGTGTTTTGTCCAGTAAGTAGAAAATGGAGACCATGGGAGGTGGAATGCAATGCCATCAGCACAACTGTGCAAACTGCAGATTCCTCATACGCCAGTCAGGACAACCTGAGCTGGGCACTAACAGCTGCTTGTGTGCTGAAAAGTGGGCTTCTATCTGTGGCTTATTAATTATTGTCTGGGTGCTCCTTCAGCCACCTTTATACCTCTTCAGCTGGTAAGATACAGATCTCCATTTCCTGTGATTTCCCTTCATGGGGAGTATCTCCAAATAAGAAAAAATGGCGTGACTTGTGGGTAACTACATCCTTCCCAACCTGAGGTTTACCTACATTACAGCTTCCTCAATGTTACCCATAGAAATGATAGTAATGGTAAAAAAAATGGTAAATAGCTCCATTTTTCCTCAGGCATGATCCTAATGACAGCTTCCACCAGGAGCACATGCCAGTCCCAGAAGAAGGGAATATCTGAGGAAACAAGAGGTTTTATGCCACTTCATTCAACAACTTTTTTTTTCCATGTCTGCTCTAACCCTAGGATCCAATTACAAGCAGTAATCAGATAGGGACTAGCAAATTACTTGTAATCAGTTCCTGTTCCAAAGACAAGCACGAAGCTGTAAGCAACAAAATAAGTGATATAGGTTGTTGGCTCCATTTTGTGAAACTTTCTCAAACACAGTAAAAAGAACAATGTCCTGACTGCTCCAAGATGATGAAATGGAGCAGCCCCTGGCATGCAGTTTTAATACCTGTGTATTTCCTCAGCCAAGGTCAATAACCCTGACAAGTCAAATTTCAATCTTGGATTTCAATTTTTTCCTGTCCATTACAGCCCTTAACATTCTTCTTCAATGCACTGTCTTAACTCAAACCACCAGCTGTGCAGAGGTAGCAAACCTTGTGCAATGAGGACACTGTTTGGAAAGAAGCACCTTTCTTGCGTTTCTTTTCTCCACCCTGGTCACCTAAGGAGGAAAAAAGAAGCATAAACCAATCCATATCTCAGTAAAGGGTGCAGGCAGAGTGTGGAAAACAGACCATTTTAATAGTACTGCTCTATTTGACTAAAAGGCTCTGATTGCTCAAATTTTATACAAGACATTCTGAAAATCATGTGTGATACATCACACATTTGCAGCTCTCTGTCCATAGTTAGGAATTTTTTCAAAGACCACTGTAAACTTTCTGGATTGCATTTGCATTTCAGATCTATGCTGCATCACTTCTTATGCAGAAAAGTCCATAAATATGAATATGACAGAAAAAAAACTTCTAACAAAAGTAATTTGTAGTTCGTTAAAAGCTCCATAGGGTGAGATGATGTAGAAAAAGAAAAACTTAAAAATAATGCTTACAGAAAATTTGTACTGCACATTGTACTGTATAGAAACCAATTCTCTGCTTTGCAGACACTGAACTTGTGCAAGTAAGATTTGTCTAGAATAGAGGGAAATAAATATTTTTAATTTTAGATATAGTAACCTTGCATCCCCTGATTTTTGCTTAAAGCTTTGGAGTCAAAATCACTCAGATCCTCCCAAGGAATGCTAGTTTCTGACAAGACTTTTACAAAGTTTCACAGGTTCCTGACATGACCCAAAAATGTACAGTAGCTGCTGCAGCTTTCTTAAGCAGTGGGCCATTAGATCATTCCCAGGAGATCTGTCATTGTGTCACCTGTCAACATAAAAGGAGAAGTGAAGAGTGAAATGTGCTTGGTGCAATTTTCCGCAGCCTTTTCCCCTTCAGAAGGTGATACTGCTGAGAGTGGAAAAGGCTAATCTGGACAGGCTGTTCCTTTCTCCTGACACCAAAGAAAAGCAAGGTAGTATTTGGAAAGACAGGAATATCCACAGGCAAATAGGCAGTTAGTGACTTGCACAGATTTGCTCGTGGCAGGATGTTTGTTATTTACATTCAGCTTCATCTCATTCCCATTACGAAGTCTTCAGCCTGCTCGCTTCCTAGGAAAGTGTCATGTGATTAATGGCAAGAACATCTCTTGAAATGAGGCTCATGATAAACAGGCTGTAAGTGATTGCAACTTCAGGGCACAAGAGCTACATCTTTGTAATGAATACCAGTTATTTACTTAAGATTAATTTTGTGAATGTTTGCTACATGTCTTCTCACAAATAGAAGAGTTCTATGTAAAGGATAGGGATTAAATATGTCCTCAGATACACATTAGTACAATGTACATTGTCAAATAAAAAAAACCAGCAGCAAGCAAAAAGGAAGACATATTGGCAAAGCCTTCTACTGTGACCAATGTGGGATGGTGTTCCAGTACCTTTAGTGTGTACTTGCCACTAATCCAATAAAATATTTCAAAACTGTCGCTTAAACTTGGTGTTTCTTATTTATTTCAGGGGGGCTAGCAAGGAGCGCTACAGCATGCGAAACAAGAGCTGTTCTTTTTCATTGGCATTTATGACACAACCTTTTGTGCAACACTTGGCTGCATGTCTGAACCTTTGCATGCTCAAATTCCCTCTGGATTATTCACAACACAGCTCTCCTTGCCACAGTTGCTCAGAGGTACTATACATTCAACCTAGCTGAGTTAATGGTCTCCTTCTATAACTGGCAAACTCCTACAGCTGCTCTGCACATCTAAATAATTAGTCACTGCCCCATCTAGCATTGAGGCAATTGCAGTTGAGAGAATTGCTTAGTTTCTGAAATTAATTCCCAAGCACGCATCCCAAAACCCAAAGGAAGCCCATGTGAGCTGGTTATGCTTACCACTGTCAGCGCCAATGTAGCTTTCAAACAAGCTTGCCAGGAGTTTGTTGGATGATTTCTGGAAAATGCCTACTACAGTTTCATTGAGCGGGTCCTTGTTCTTCTCAAGCCACCCAATGATGTTGTAGGGAACCTACAGCAAGGCATTGAAAACAAACCAGAGGTTGCCAATGTTCCTCTTCAGAGCAGCCAGCAGTTCTTTGCAGTTTGGCTTGAAGCCAATGACTTTTTGTGAAGAGCTGTGCTCAGAGCAGTACCAACTGCCCTGGTTTTCATCACTTCCCCTCCAGTTCTCTGCTTCCTAATTCCCAAACTTCTCTTCCTAATAATTAGCATGTGAATCTCACACACCTCTTCCAAACTATCTGGTCCCTACATCTTCTCATGGACTCGATGTGGTTATCTGTGGAGATACCATGTGGCATTGGTGTCCCAAGAACCCTATTAAAAAGTGCTGAAGTATAAATCACACAGGTAATAATTAAACTTCAAAATAGCATGCTACACTGGAATAATTAGGGTTTTCTAATAGAATCTTAATGATTACAAACTAACTCCAGGACTTTGCCACAGCTCTGTTTAGTGGGAAAATATGTTCTATTATCAGTACCACAAGGGACTAGAAATTCTAATTTTCTCTGCTGAATGCATTAAGAACTGCAGATAAGTACCAAGATCAGCGTTATTTCTTTTAATAATTACAAAATTAGCTTAATGCTCAATTATAATTTGAAATTAACAGCATCAGGTAAATTCCTGCTCTGCTATGCTGAGGCTTCTTATCAATTGTAGTTTGATTTAAAAATTCCTGTGACCCTATCAAATTATTTCTGCCTATCTGGTCTGAAAACAGAACTTCAAAACTGGACAAGTTTTGGCTCAGGTATCACAGTACTGGATTATGTTCTTGTTCACCTCATCACCAATGAAACTGTAAACTGAACCACCACATCAAAGCTAACCACACTTCCTTTTTTGACACACTGGTCCTAAAATGAGTAAAAAGTGATATCTTTTTTTTTTTTAAACCATCCCTTGAGTTAAAGTAGAATTTAGTTAATTTTTCCAGGAAACGCAGGTGAAAAGTTAGATGGTGCTGTTGTTTAATTACTAGTCTTACTCAGATTGGAGGAAAAGTAATAAAGGCAAAGGAAGGCATACTTCCAGCAAAAGTACTATTAGCCCTCCTCAGTTTATTTCATTCTATTTGTGCACCTAAGGAGCAGATGTCCTGGAGTCTGGTGGCATCTTACTCTGCTGCAACACTTGTGCAGAGAGAGTAGATATTTGTTTTTACTCCTCACCTTTCCTTTCTCCCCCTCTTCATCCTTCCCACCCTCCCTGGTTGTGTGCTACAGCCAAACCCCACCTGGAAGACCTCTGATACAAAGTCTGCCTGCCAGCAGAGGAACTTACTGCACCAGCATAATGAAGGAGTTCAAAGTGAGCTTCATATTTCCTTTTCTTATCAGGCCTGGGCTTCTGCAAATTGGGTGACTTGCCAAGATGGTTGTCGTAGAGTTTGGATTTGAATGTCATATCTGTAGCTTTTGGGAACATGCACTCCTCTTCAAGGATAGACAGGATTCCCAGTGGCTGTGGATTTAAGAGCATCTTTGTTGGGAAATGTTTAGGCTATCTGCTTTCAGTGGCTATTCAGCCTGTAAGTTTTATCTAATGGAACGTTAAGCCTGCAAAATTTCTTCTTAACCTGAGGAGGAAGTTTTTGACTGTTCTGTTAAAACAGTAACCACCCCACTGACTATTCAGTATGTCACCTTTGACTGTTCAGTATGTCACTTCTGCCTTAGGAGGCTTTATGATGGCTTCCAGAAAGAGTTTGATTTATCTTTCAGGGCAGCTGGACCAACTAGCATTTTATCATTCATGTCTCAGGAAGAGATGAACAAACCTCGTAGCACTGGGCAGATTGGTTTTGAGGGATTAGGATCATGCACAGATATCCTGCCCTTGGACAAGAAAGTGATCAAATAGAAGACCACTTAATAATCAGACTTTCTACTGGTGTTACAAATTTCCTGCTAATGCGAGATGCAAAATTTCATGTTTCCTCACAGATCAGCAGGGTTAGATGCTGTGCCATAAAACATGGCAGAAAGAGATACAAAGACAGGATATAAAACAGAGGGCAGCTGTCCCCACCAGGACCACATTATACTCCCAAAAAAGGGAAAAGGAAAGGCATATCCCATGCTGGAGAAGTGGTAGAGGTTTCTTTCCTTTTCAGGGTAGAAAGAACACAAAGGACTTTGCACATCAGCATGTAATGTGAGAAAGAGGAGCCTCATGGGAGACATATGGGGCACAATACTGAAACATTGCATTTGCCCTGACAAGCTGACAAGTTTGATGTTAAGCATATGTGGTACAGACTAAATGGAGGAACAGCAAGGAAAGACAAAGAGAAAAATGCAAACCAGGGAAGATGATACAGCCATACAAATTACCAGTTACAGCTTGTTGGCTGCTGTTGGCTCCTTAAGGCAGAATTCCAAAGGTAAAACTGAGTGGCCACAAATACTGATTTTCCTTTGATTCTGTATTTCAGGTAGAAAGGCAAGAAACTTGTCATGCTGTTTATCCTTCTCTGTTCACAGGGCCATGAGGACACATCCAAGGGAGCATCACAAATAAAACCAATTTAGTGAATACTCCTTGGCATGTACATACCTTCTCGATTAGATCAATGCAGGCCTGCAGGGTCCATGCCAAAGTCAATGAATACCCACTCAATGCCTTCCTTCTTATACTCTTCTTGCTCCAGGACAAACATGTGATGATTGAAAAACTGTTGCAGTTTCTCATTAGTGTAATTGATGCACAGCTGCTCAAAGCTGTTAAACTGCAGAAAGAGAGAAAAAATAAGCATTTGCATTGCAGTTAACTTGGTGGAACAGCAAGAAGGAAACTGTTTACAGCCCAAAGCATATGAGATGTTGCTCCCAGGAGCTATTGGCATGTCCAGCCAAATGGTTTTTATATCTGTTCATGGAAAAAAAACCCATGTGAAATCATACACATTATTTGCCTTATGGCTTTCTCAGCACTTTGCCTTCTGTTCACCCAAGAGCTATCTCTTGGCATCTTTTATGTCCTTCCACCCAGTCCTCACACATTAATACTCACATCAAAGATTTCAAACCCAGCAATATCCAGGACTCCAATGAAGAACTGTCTTGGCAGCTTAGTGTCCAAGGTCTTGTTGATACGGACCACCAGCCATTTGAACATTCGATCGTACACTGCCTTAGATAAGGCCCCAACAGCATACAGAACCTAAAATACACGTTTTAGAATACTGCAGTGTGAAACAAAATCACTGTGGAACACAAAGATTTTGGTGCAGTACATTATTTCAATGTCTGTGTACAGTTTAAATGAAATTGCCCAATGCTTTGTATAATCACCAAGGCATAGTTAATACAACACAGTTTCTCCTATTATCTCTGCTGAATTTCCTTCAAATCACTGCTAAATATATGGATGTCTACTAACATGTATGGTAAAGTGCTCATGAAGTACAGTTTGGGAAACAGCTGGACAGCAAGTTCCAACTGTTTTAATCCATTATATTTCTGTGGAAGTAAGGTAGCAGAAACTCACAGGCCAGAAGCCAGCTATGATGTCCAGAGCTACAGCTAGAGTAGGGTGGAGGTTTATGCTCGAGCTGTTCAATGATGTTTGCATCTAATTTTTGAGGGATGCTATAGCATGAGCAGGCAATAGGAAAAGTCTGTCTTAAGTCTCTTCTTTACCCTGTGCACATCTGCATCATCAGAAAACCTCTCTGTAGTGGTTTTCTAGTTTCTGAGCCTGTACCACAGGATGTCTTCAAACAGCAACTTTTATTGTAATCAAAGTGCTGCAGCGTCTTCTACAATACTGCTACAGCTGCAGCATAGCAACCCAAGGACTCCTTTTCCCTTAAATTAGGAGATAACTTGAAGTGGATATTGCCTTTAGCTGATTGAGGTCACACAGAGATTAAAATTACATGAATAATGAATGAGAGATGAGTGAATAAATAATCCATGGCTCAAATCTTCTAGGTAACTATTCTCATCCACAATTAGCTATCAATCTCCATGTGGTTTTACTGCACCCGGTTTCCTGGAGTGGCTGCTACTAACACATCAGAAAAACAATTCTATCAAAAGTTATGCTGGACAGTATTCCTTTGTCAGTCTCTTCCCCAGTTTCCCTCAATTTCACCATGTATTTCTCCAAGTTTGGGCATATAAAATGAGAACAGGTACTAGAGGCTCATGTTAGTATTTCTAGCAGCTGTCTGTCTCTCTGAGATGTTACAGGCAAATCCTCTAGGCTTGCAGGACATGTATCCAAATATCATGAAAGCATCTCCTTACCTGTTCAACACTTTGACCTTTGGTCACATACTCGTTGCCAACTTTCACTCTAGGGTGCAACAAACCCTTAATCAAATCAGAGGAGTTGATTCCCATCAGGTAGGCAGCTTTATCAGCACCTGGTCAGGAGAAATAAGGTTCAAATTGGCTTTAAACTTCTACATTTTGAAGTACATTCACTTCAAAAGACAAAAGATAAGGATAAAGGCCTTGGTCTCTTAATGATTTGTGTTAGGTATGTCTGTACTCTCCCTTATGGTAGGTCGTCTGACTATTTTATACCCTGGTTGCTGCAAGAATCTCACTTAAGAAGCTCTTCAGGTTTAGGGAAAACAACATCTCTCCACAGTGGCTATAGACAGCTCAGTTGCAAGAGAAAATAAAGAAGCAGGACCTGAAATCATGAAAGAGAAAGCTAAGGCAACAGGATTTCACAACCATTTTGTGTAAATGGTCTCAAACATGGAATTTGATCCTGTTAGTCTGGCTGTGCTCGTCTCCTGCTGAGTAAGGTTATCCACCACTGAATAAGCCTGTTACAAATACAGCACTCTTGGCTGATCAGGAGCTACAGTGTGCAAGAACAAAGCAAACAGGCAGCTGCTTCCTCAGCACAGTGCCTGGTACATGCCAGACTTTTGAAGCCGAGGAGTAATTTTAGGTGTTATTCTTACTTTCAGTGCCATCAGCCTCTGCCTGCTCTTCTCGGGGTCTTTGCTTGAATTTCATATTCCCAAAGTGCATGATGGCACCTGTGAGCTTGTAGGAACCAGCCTTCTCATCAGGCACAAATCCCAAGATGTCCATGGCTTGCTGTGAAGAGGAAAGACAGATATGTTGTCACTTCCCTGCTCAAAAGCAGTGGTGGATTGCAGCCCCACAATTTACCTTTACATGGCAGATATTACTATCCTGCCAAGGGGTGTTATCACCCAAAGCAGCCATTGGAACACCCTGAAGACCCAGCAGTGGCAGGGGACGCAGGGGAGAGCTCTCTTCATCTAGCATTTTATATATAAAAATTATAAAAGGTGGACATTATATGGAGCAAGGCCAGATTTGAAAGTGTAACAGTTTACCAGGCCTTTTGCTTCACAGCCAATGCAGTTAAGACCCAATCCTGCTTTTGCTTTAGTCCAATAGTTTCAGGGACAGAAGTCATGCTCTTCCCAGCAGTCTTCCTCCCCTGATCTAGGAAACCCAAAGTAAAATCCATACAGACTTACATCTGTTGCCAACAATTCTTCTCCATCGTCCAAGTTGTCCACTGTAACCACTCCTTGTGAGCAGAAGTGGTAGTCATATGGGTTGGTAGAGATCAGGAGCATGTCTGTAAAAGAACTGCCAAGGTCAAAACTGCCATCCATTCAGGTTATCAGAAATGGAGATGGAAAAGTCAACTGTAACCTGTATTTGTCTCTGCACTACTGAGTTGTTTTGTTGTTTTTATTTTAATATCTGCAGGGCAGAAACCAGCTCTCTTATTCTACTATGTTAGTCTGAAGATGTAGAGAAAATGAATAAAAAGAATATGGAAATACTGCATATCAACATCTACTGTGCACACACACCTATTGAGCTTGTATTGCAGTATATTGAGTCCATAATTTCCTGTATAGTCCTACTTTCTGCCTCACATGTTTTTAGGGGTAAAAATCCCATCTAAATAGAGAGGAGAAAAGGACTTTAGTATGATCCAAGACAGGGAGTATGGGCATGGCTCTCCTTTTTTATAACAGACTCAGAGAATAGTGACTTCTAGCATCCTTTGCAGAAGACACTTGGCTTTTGATAAACAAAAGACAGAATATGGCTTGCTCCATTGTCATTCCTTCATATCAAAACCCAAAAATGCAGAGTTGTTTTCTACAAAGCTAGCTGCCTCTAAAAGTACAGGTAGAGTCCTGCTTCCTTAAATCAACTGAAAGTTTCACCCACATTCCCCAGACCGAGGTTTGGTCTAGATTTCAATATTTTTTATGTAGACACACATCTCTACATATCTAATGGCTATCAATATATGTTTATATGAACTCTTATTCTCTATAATCTTGNAGACACACATCTCTACATATCTAAATATGTATGTATGTAAATAAATGGCTATCAATATACGTTTATATGAACTCTTATTCTGTATAATCTTATCTTACTTTGCTGTGTAGTCACTCTGATATAAATTACTTTATCTATAGTTATGTTCATCCATACTTGTTGATATTTATACTTGTACATATTTAGATATGGATGTGTTTATATACAAGCACATACATTTCTTGTCTGCAAAACACAAGCCCCTGTTGGTTTCAGCCTCTTCAAGAGCCTGCAGACATGTTCCTGCTGGCCAGAAAGGTGTGTGCTGTTGTGGAGCCCACAGAGAGTTTATGAGAAACACAGCATTTTCCCAGCACAGGGATTCTCAGGGATTCCCACAGGAATCTCAGTCCAAAGCTTCCTTGAAATCTTTCCCGTAATTGCCATTAATTAGGCCACGTAAAGCTTAGAGTGTTAGGGACTTGACCACGCACTGTCAGGATAAGACTTCAAAAGAGATTATGATTGCTATGACTTAGTGGGAGTGTAGAAGAGCAATGAAGTGACTCTCCAACATATTTTACAAAATGTGTTCCTTCAGAGCACAAATTGAAGTCAGCAAATCATGTCACTTAAATAACTAGTGAAGGTTTTATTCAAAGCATCTCAGCCCCTCTCTGCCCTTCTCCAGCGGGTCTGTGGGACCACTCTGAGCCAGGGGAAGCTTGAAAGGGGTAATCACCACATAATCAGCAGCAGGCAGCTTTGAACATTCTCTCCTGCTACACAACATGCTGGAATGTCAGTTTTGTTACTTGGGGCAGAAAGAGGAAACTAGCTTTTCTTTGTGGACCTATAAGCAAATCTTCTCATATGTGAAAATCTGGATAATTAAAGTTTTATCACCACAAATGCTTTGGAGGCATAGCATTTTCCAGATGTTTTGAGACCTTGGATTACACAAATTCAGTGTGACACTTTTTGCCTTTATAGTGCTATGTTTTAAAAGTCCTGCCTGAGTCTTATTCCCATTAGATTAATCTGTAATATGAGAAAAATGGTCTCTGCTGCTGCCACTGGAACAACATCTCTAAAAGACTGTATTTGACAGTGGAAGTTCAGCTTCATCAAGTGAAGCATAAGAGCCTTCCTGCACATGGGTTTGCCTCCTAATCCCTTATCCACTGTCTATTCAGTTTTAGGTTCTTAAAAGCTGTGGATCCACATAATGCTTACCTAGTAACTCTGGTTTCTTTCCTGACAGGATCTGGTAGAAGATGTGATAGTCTCTTTCACCAGGTTGCTGGAAAATCACTCGGGATTTCTCCAATAAATCTAGTCGCACAAAGGAAAATTCAGTGAGAAAGGGTCTTGCATCTTTCAGATGAGCAATTGTGTTTTTTAAAAGGAGAGAGTTTGCTGCTTACAAATCTCAATATCAGCAGATGACA
Source organism: Ploceus nigricollis (assembly GCA_013399945.1). Classification (NCBI taxonomy): domain Eukaryota; kingdom Metazoa; phylum Chordata; class Aves; order Passeriformes; family Ploceidae; genus Ploceus; species Ploceus nigricollis. The sequence continues at coordinate 144,519 of VXBC01000704.1, read as the reverse complement.
GCTTGCCTGTAGTTCCAAAATGGATTCGGATAAATTTACCCTAATTCACAGAGAAGAATATTCTAATTAGTGCATATAGCATACACAGAGGGAAACAAAGAATGCAGTTTGAAGGCAATCATTTGGCCCAAAGAATCAATTTATGCAAACTCCTTGGCTTTGCACAGGCATATTTTCAATGAAAAATATCAAACAATGATATTACTGTCTTCCAAGCCTAAATCTGTGCATAGAGCTATGTAATCTGCTTGTGGAGAAAGGATAACAGTGTACTTATCTGCCAGGCTAAGATACGGCAAAGCACATGGCTTCCAGTTGCATGATGCAGGTTTACTGTGATGCAGGACTCAGAGCATTAAGCCTGGGCTTAAGACACACAGGCTCCTTTTTTGGCTTCTCCTCATTTGCAGTCCTAACGTACATGCACCTGCTTATGTCAGAAGAGTGCTGTGATTTTACACAGCTTTGCCCATTAAATTTACATATCCATCTCTCCCAGTTCATAAAAAATTAGTAGTTTTCATTTGGTTTCTCATATTCAAACACACAAAAATAATTAATTTCCCTTCCAGCAGACAAGCTCCTTATACAACTGTGTAGCTTTACAGATGCTTACAACCTCTGGTCTTCTCCACCACTTCCAATTTAATTTTTAACAGGATTTTTTAGGGAAGCATGGGCTCCAAACTCAGGCTTGTCATCCTCATGCCATTGCTTTCGGACCTCTCAGACAATGTCAACCAAATGTGGCAGAGGCAGAGCTCCCAAGAGGATTGCTCTCCTGCCAACCTAATGGAGAGGAGGAGAGCCCCAAGGTGATGGCAGCACGGAGGGACAGCGTACTGAGCCAAAAAGGGAAACCTAATGGCTCAAGGATAGGACTACTACTGCAGGGCGGGTGGGCACAGGGGAGGATGTGGATGGGAACAGGGGCTGTGCTGTATTTCTGACACTTAGTGGCAAAGTACAGCTACTATGGGAAGGGGGAAAGACAGACTAGTGGAAAAAGGGGTAGGAAAATAATGCAGAGGCAGTTCTGAGGAAGATCTACCACTGCTGTTCAAAGGGCTTCCTAAAACTGGGTTTTGCTTTTCTTCTGTTCATTTAAAATAATTTAAACAGTTTAAACAATTATTCAAGCTTGATCTTTCTTTATTTCTCTTCAGGTTTTTGTTAGATCCTACTACGTTATTTTTCCACTCTGTGGAAATCCAATAATTTTAGTGGGCAAAATGCAATCTATGAAGGGATTATGACATAGGTGTTATTAACTGGCCACTGTTGAATAAGACATCACTGGATTATTCTGCATACTTACAAAACGTGACGAATTGTCATTTCTCAGGGTTTTGGCATTTCCAAAAGCTTCTAGGGCTGGGTTTGCTTGAATGATTTGATCCTCCAAGGTTCCCTAGAAATCAAGGTTGAAATACTGTTGAGAAACCTACAGGCCACAGACTCAGCTGTCAGCCCTAGCTCAGCCATGCATTCATTTACAGAGCTGAGCCTCTGTAGCAAAGTGATTTATTTAGCTTCACCTCAGGGGCGGCACAGTGTGAATGGCAGAACAGCGAGACCATCAGTCAATTACGAGCGCTTTAAAAGGCCTCGAACATTCTGCTGCTCCCTACTGTTTGGCTTTGTAGATTTATATCTTGTGCCATCTGCATGAGAAAGAAATCACCGAGTGTACTTCGGAACATGTGGGGACACCCGAGGAATGAGGAACGTGTGTAGGAGAGGGGCTACTGAAGACAGTGACAAGCACTAGAATGCATTTGATTTAAAAGCACTTGTAACATTTGGGATTCTTGGAGAAGAGCAAAGCTTTAACTGTTGCTCGCACAGAGTTCAGTTTGGGAAGTGGATGACTTTTCCTGCCGGGGCTCCTGGGATCATTCACAATTCACCCGGGAACCACACAAAGTGAAATGCTGAGGCTCATTGCACATCTGGCAGAGCCCAACACGAGTTCTGTAAGGCAAAAATAAAATAGCAAAGTTGATGACTTACCCCAGTTTTTGTAGCTGGCTGTTGACAAAATAGGAACACAATGGAGAGAAAAAAGAGAGAATGTGAATGCCAGCACAGAGAACAATGCAAAATATAACAATTAGCAAGGTTAGCTGTCTCGTGGGCACCAACCCACCAGCAGTGCTTTTTGAAGCCTTCAAAAAGCATGTGTGGCTATTACTTTGCATTCACCATACATCACAATGGTGCAAAAAGAGATATTGCAGCTGGAAGATGTTTCATGTAGTTTATCAGGTCAGGTTGCATTTTCATCACCCTTTTTTACCCCAAAATTATCCAAAAGTTCAAGTGGGGCACAATCTTATTGCCTAGAACTTGTCTGTTTGCATTTATGCTCTTTTTTTCTTGCCACCTAGCAGCAGTTTCTTTTCTCTGTTCACTTAGTTGGTGTTTTGGTCTATCATAGGACATCTCCAGAGCAAAACCAGGTAGATTTCTGCAGCGGAAGTTCAAACAATAAGCTTGGGATAGGAGCAGCATTGTTGCATGAGCACAGCAGGTTTTAGATACCATGATGAGCACCAGCCTCATTGCATGCAGGAAGCTGGCTCTGGACAACTCAACCATTTGTTAAGAAAGCCTTGCAGGCCTCAGGAGAACATATATTAAAGTTTGATGACGTGAGTTCTGCTCACAGACTTGAAGCGTGGCTAAAGTTTTGGCCTTATAGATACTGTTCATAGGAATCAGTTAATTCACCACAAAAGAGCACTGAACCCTTCAAGTGCAATGAAGCTCATAGCAAATAAGCTCATAGCAACACAAGATAAAAAGCAGCATGAATACAGTATTCATTGTAACCTTAGAGAGCACTTATAAGCAGAACAGCACTTGTCCAAACAGAAATACAGAAAAGCTGATTGAAAAAATATCTTTTGTCAAAGCAATCCTTTTTTTGTGGACAAAAAAGCTTTCAAGGAAACAGACATTTTGATGAGAAGTTATAATCCTAGTCTCTTTGAAGACTATTTTCCATTTGAAAAAAAAAAATTCTTATTCTTTACAGCCTCCCCATCTTTTGACCAGTTTTAACATAATCAGAAGGATATTTAGCACACACAAAAACCAAAACTCCTGGGGGAAAAAAAAAAGTGGCAGCAACAAGCATCTGTCCAGAACCAGAGGTGGTGTTTCTGCTCCATCTGGAGCGTGGTAAGTTCATGTGTGCCTTTCTCCCTTCAGATCAGCATGCTCTCAGTACTGCAGACTCGTGAGGTTAGTTGTGTACAAGAGAGGAACCGTGGGAGTCTGAAATGAGTCAGCCAGTAGCAGACTTACATTCTTTTTACCAGTTTCACCCAGGGCTGCCACTGTGGCAAAGTACTGGATGACTCGTTTTGTGTTGACAGTCTTGCCAGCACCGGATTCTCCGCTAGAGGAAGGGGGAAACAAACAAAAACATTGCTCAAACAGCTGCAACTCATCATTTTAAACCCTGTCCAGCCTGCTTCTCCCATCAAGGCTGTTCTCAGACCCACTGACTCTGGTACCTGCAGCCTGTTCCTCAGCCATTTCTGTGGAAATACTTCAAATTGACTGAATGAAGAGGTGCAGTCCTATGACAGCAGTAACTTGTTTTTTACACAGCTGAGCTCAGAAGTCCTGTATAAACCCACCCTACACCGAGCTTCTTTTAGGGGCATGAAGTTCAATTACAAGCATCCAGACTGACTCTCTGGGGTACATATATCTACAGTTAGTGAGCTGGAAAAAGCAGAGGAAAGCTGCAGTAATTTGCCAGCATTACCCAAGAGCACATGTAACTTTGTAGAGACACTCAAGTCTCCATCCTTTCATGCTTGCCAGTGAACGTCACACCTGCTCTTTTCTACTTTGGTCATTTCCCCCTCTTTAGATGCATCTACACAACACTCTGAAATATAACTTTCAGCAAGAGTAACCACACTGAACAGAAGGAGTCCTCTGTGTCCAAACACAACAGCCACAGAAAGGCTAATCCTGCAAGGAGCAGTTTTAATTGCCTGCTGAGTGGTTTTCATGCCTACATGGAGTGTTCACCAGATGGGGATCAGAAATGGGCCAGACTCCATCAAACCTTTAGCTCCTCCTTTCTCATGGAGGTCAAGTTAACCATCAGATGGCCAAATTGACAGTTACTCGGTTCCAGGCAATTTAGCTGAGATTTTAAGAGTCAACTTGTATTTTATCAGGGATTTTTTCTTTGAAGTTTTTCACAACAACAGAGTCTCAAATCAGTCAAAAAAGAAGAACTTACGTGATCAGCATAGACTGATTCTCCCGATCTGTGGAGGGGAAAAAAAGAAATAAGAGAGAAAAATTTAGTAGGGTGTACAAATCACTTATTATAATTGCAAATGAGTACCAGAATCAGTCATGCAAAAACAGGAGAGAATCGCATGAAGCAAAGACAGAAAGATAAAAACTTGTATCATTTAGAGTGATTTCCAGAAGTGCAGGATCCAGCCCTGCCCTGAATCCTTCTCTCGTGTTTTGCTCAAATTGGTATTAAATACCTGTCAGTTGTAGGCATTCATCTGTGTCTGGGAAACTATAATAAAGAAAGTAATTTCCTGTTCTGAAAACATTTATTCTCTTACTCCTGAGTGTGTCTTTGCTCATGTCTGACCTTTCTGCTCCTGCAATACTAGACCAACCCAAGTAATTTTGCTCTTTTTTTCACAGGCTGTTCCTTAAAATGCATGTGTATTCGTCTTCAGCTGGCCACGCTACTGGAACTAAGCAGCCTATTGTCCACGCCTAATTGCCTGATCAGAAACAACTCTGCAACCCTAATATATTATTAATCAAGTTCAGAAAACGCTAAATCATGGCAGCCTCCCAAGTCATTAACCCTAAATTCCTCTTTTCTTTTTATAATTCCAGTCGTCATGGCAGGCTACATATTGAGGAGCCTTATCTGATAAAAGAGCATCTCTGCAGCCACACACACACATCCCCTCTGCCCGGTGCTTTTTGTGCCCGCACAAAAAGGCACTTTTTCATTTTTTTTTTAAAAGCAAGTTTCAGCACGATGTGTTCTGGTCAAGTCTCTTGGATTTATCCTGCTCCCTCGCAGGCCCTGGTGTGAGCACATCGCTGCTGCCCTCTGCTGATAAACTCTGTTTTCCCCAGTAACACCAGGCTCAGGGCGAGGAAATTCCCCAGGGAAATCTGGAGTTCGCTGCCCTAGAATGGGTGCCCGGAGCCACGGCAGCCGCCGCCGCACTGGCGCAGCTCAGGGTCACGGCAGCAGTGTGACAGGGCCGGTGTGACAGCACGGGGCTGGCCTTCAGCGGCCTGGGAACGCACACATCTCACCAGTGCCGTGACATGGAGCAGAAACTGACTGCAGGTCTGGTTTTGAGTTTGGGAAAGCACTAACAGACCTTTGGGAGCTGGCCCATTTCTGGATTCACTCCGCACAGACAGCTAAATTTGTGCACCTGACAGATGGCTACCAGAAGTGCCTCAGGAACAGGCAGGGCAGGTTAGAAACGAAATAAGTGTACGATACACACACACATATATAAAATCATCACAGAGTGCCAAGGCCCTGTTGCTTGTGAACTATTTTCATGTTTGTTCCATGCTGCAGGAGCTCTCACACACTTCCCTGCAGCACAGTCACAGCGGCCCGAGTGACGAGGCGCAGGCCGCTGTGCAGGCCGGCAGTGGCACTTACTCCGCAGCATGTCGTGGTACGCGTTGTCAGCGATGGAGAAGATGTGGGGAGGGGCCTCCGAGCGCCGCTTGCCTTTGTACGCAGCAACTACCTCCGACTTGTAGACAGGCAACCACTTGTAGGGGTTTATGGTCACACAGAATAAACCGGAGTATGTCTAGAGAGTAACACAAAGCCAGAGTGAAAAAATTCACTGAAGCGATAAGGCAAAAAGTCTTGGTTAACCAAGCAGGATGTGGAATTGCCGGCTGCTGATTTAGGTTTGAATTCTGATTTTAATTTCAGACTTTCTGAATTTCGGAAGCTACTGATCTGCTAAGTGACTTCCTAATTGCAATTCATGCGGAAACTGCAGATGTTGAACAGTTTTCAAAAGGGGAAAAGGGGTTTTGAGGTGTCAACCTGAAATGAAAACATCCCCTTCAGTAAAACAAAGGAGCAGCAAATAGACTAGAGTCTGATTTTGTCCCTTGCTGCTCCACGGGAGTTGTTTCCTCTTGAAAACAGACATTGCAATGGAAAGTTACAGCTTCCCTGTTTGAGCTCCATTTTTAGGAGGAGAAACAACCTCCCATTATTAATTGTATGCAAGAACCTTGAGACAATTTCTGGTGGGTGTTCAAAGACAAAAACCACACGATAGTGTTGTACCCCAAAGCTGTGGAACCTTTTTCAGCTTTTGGAGATGCCAGGTTGGTAAAAAGCTCTTTATAGTTTCTCTTTGGATGATATACATCAGTTCTCTGGGGCCTGGTCACTCTGAGGAAGAAAGAGGTTTGAGTTGTAACCGCAGGCAATTGGTGTCAGCTGGTAACTTTTCAAGTACTTAGCCCAGCTTGGAGCAATATCTTCAAAGAAACCCAGTTATCATATGGGCACAATCACTATATGCACATAGATTATTGAGTTCAATTAAGTTCTAAAAGTTTCAGGTGAAATCCAGGTCCCTTCCCCTAAAAATGGCATTAGGACATGCTCCCGAAGGGCCTTGGCATGAATCCTCTGTCCTGTTTTCTAGAAAGAAAAAGAATCCACCCCTACCAGTAAATGGATTAAGGCAAGATGCCAGTTTAATTTTCTACCTATACTGATCTGCAAACAAAGCTATGCTTTAGGCCCTACATGTTCATACAGGGGTTATTAGAGAAATACAGAAAATGTTTGACAATCAGAATTTAAATGGGTAATGTTGGATTTGCTCTTCTGATGAATACCAAAAAACAGAGCAAGGGTTGGCTTGGAAAATCAGTGGATTCCTTTGACTGATTTAAAACACAATTGAATGCAGCTAACTGGGAGCAAAAGAAATCCCCATGGCTGGCGTTGACATGGATTAATATTAGAAGATGAAAAATAAACTGGGTCTCCCCAGCACCTTGACTTAAAAAAAATGTCCCCCACCACCCCTTTCCTAGGCAAGCAAGGAGCCAAGCACCATCTTACTCATTCAGTTTTGTGTTTGTGTTCAGCCAGCCCCAGGGAGCCTCTTTCTTGAGGTGAAAAGCAAGACCCTCACTTTTGCGACTTATCAGAGTTGTGAAATGAGCATGAAGAACACAACACATTCACACACGATGTCAACGCTTGAAATGCAGGTTGGTACATCCACCCCTGCAGTGGCCCTTACATAGATCATCCAGTTGCTGTAGCGCTTCCTCAGGTTGTACAGCACAGAGGCCTCGTTCAGGTGGGTCAGCATAGACATGTCCTCAATCATGTCGAATTTGGGAGGGTTCATCGTCTGCACGTCATCTTCTTTTATAGTCATGGTCTGCAAAGACAAACAAATACAGCAACACTGGAAGACACTGGGATCCTCTGTTGCTTCATACACCTTATGGAAGAAAACACATTTTTCCCCCAGCAGAGTGACGTTCTCCAGGTCAATCCCTGCCTATGTACGCAATACCATGTGTTTCCACGGGTTTCAGAAGAATGGGGGGAAGGCTGAGATGAGAAAAGTAAGAAGCACGATGCTGTGGCTGCAAAAGAAGCCATGAAATTTGGCTAGAGCCTGGGTTTTTAGCTCTGGGCACCAAACCAGAACTGGCTGGTTGCAAACCTGCAGTCACAGCCCTCCCCTGGCTGCGTGGTGGCTGATGCTCACCCACCCATCACTGCATTGCTGTTTTTCCCTTGGTGGTTTTTCATGTGTTATCCTATCCTGGCATCAGTTACTGAGGCTTCCCATTCACAGCCCATTTCATTAAAAAGGCAACTGAGCTGAAAAGAGGACAATTCTGTAGCTTGCAGTTCTGGCCTTGTTAGTCACAGATCAGACAAAACCAGTTGTGTACCTTTCCATCCGCAGTCTGCACGGTCACTTTGCCTTCGCTGGTTTCTGTAATTTCAGCTTCAACGTAAGCTTTCTTTTCATCAGGAACCCAACATTTCTTTTTCCCTGTGAAATTAAGAAGACTGAGGGTTCACAGACTTGCATCACACAGCAACACCATGCCTAGCTAAGTGATTACTTTTTCTGCAGAAGTGACACAAAACCTCTGGGATTGCAGCAGATTGGCAATGCTGGGAAGCTGCGTGATGAAGCAGAAGGCATAGGGCTCCCAAATGTTGTCTTCCTTTGAACCTACTGCTCGGCTTCCTCTAGATCCTTCTAGCACAAGGTGTCAAAATATTTCACAAATGCTGGCTAAGCCTCAGCCTCTATGGGAAATCCATAATCATTATCACCAGTATGCAGATGGAGGAACTGAGATTCAAGCCCAAATTAAGGCGTTTGCTAAAAAGTCACACAGAGAATTTCAAACTGCTCAAGGAATCCAGCCCACGTTATTCATCTGCCATCTATCAGATTTAACCTTATTCCTTCACATTCTTCTGAGTATTGTGCTGAAAAACAGCAGTATTAATTACTCACATTTAGTTATGAATGTGCCTTTTTAGAGTTTGGAGCAGCTGCAGAAGACTTTAGGTCTTTAGTTACAGCAACTGTTGTGAATAGTGAAAGGCCACAGTAATTGATATATTCACACTTTTTACTAAACCTCAGGGCTCATAGAAATCCATTTAATGAAAAATAAATGATGGGAAACAAAAAGCTAACATCACATTATTATACAAGCTGCAAAGCAAGTAAGACATCTAGTCAGGCCACAGAAACATCAATGTCTGTTGTTTTTCTCTAAAACTGAGAGAGACATGATTCCCCTTTTAGCAGAGTGGTACCAATGCACCTTGCTTCTAAATCTAGATAAACAGTTAGACTTGCCATAGATTATTTTTTATTTTTACAATCTGGGAGTTTTTAATAGCTTTGCAGAATAAAGGAACCCAAACTTGGTAGAACCAGCTACCTCCAACAGCAGCACAGCAGTGACAACGGAGGCTTTGCATCCTGCTTTGCTCTGCATTTCTTTGACTACATTCTTGTGTAACCCTTACCCCTCTGAACCAGCCCCTGGCAGCTCAAGGGCTGTGAGTTTGCAACTCACCATCAAAGGCCACAGTCTGAGCCTTCATCAGCTCCTTCTCGCTCTTTCGGAGGTAGGGAGCAGCCTCCCCAAACTCTGACATATCGACCATCATCTTGGCAAGAGTTCAAGGTGGCACAGCTCACAGAGGAAAAAGAAAGGCACCCCGTCTACGAAAGAAAGAGGGGGAGAAAAACAAAACAATTTTCTATTTTGTGAACAATGTCAGGCAATATAAAATGTTCAGCATAACACGGCAGGTGGGTGATCAAAGGGATGATTAATGTTAAACACAAATGCCTAACACAGATTTAGGACTACACTGCACTTTCAGTCAAACCCTTCTTTGGCTTAGTTTATTAAAAGTCAGACAAGTCTTGAAGGCTTCTAAACCTCAACATCGGTGTTATCTCCACAGGAGGATTTTGTCTCTTTTTTTGTGGCACATATGGTGCTCAAGAGCAGGACCACTTGAAGCTGTGATTTTAAAAACCTCTTAGCAGGGGCCTCTTCTGGCCCCTTTCAAAATCGCCTGGAGCAAAGGTATGCTCTCCCGCAGGTCTCCCTGGGGCTGTGCCGCTCAGCCGATGCAAGCAGCATCTCAGGCAGGCGTTTTCTGGGAAACAAGGAGCAAGACTTCACTGCTGCAAAGCTGCAGGGATGTATGCCCACGCTCTCACTGCAGAAAGTCAGCACTGGAGCTGGAAACAGCTCTGCTCCCTGCACTTCTCCGATTCAGGAATTGGCATGCCAATAAAAACAGGACTAACGCGGCTCTGGGAGGTCCTGTGCTGGTGCAGCTCCCTCTGAATTCACCAGGCTGGGCATCCCCCTGCAGCAGGGCAGGGCTGAGGGCAAGTGTATCCGCAGAATTGGTGCAAGGGCTCCATATGTTTTCAGATTGCTTTCAGTTTATCAGTCCAGCTTAATACCTACACTTGTTTTCTCAAATGACAAGGGCACAATGTTTAGGAGTCTTTTTTTGTGAAAGAGAGGGCAGGGGACATGGGTCAGTGAGACTAATTTGCTGTGTTTCCACTGTCAAGTAATTAATTTGTTTTGAACTCTCTAAAATCATCAAACAGATATCTTGGTTTTTTAGGATTTTTTTGTTTTGTTTTGGGATTTTTTTACAGACATAGACATAAATACTTACACACACACAAACTACGCAGCATGTTTTCCAGAGAATGTCTAAAAGAAGTTCTACAGCTACAAAGTGTACATGCACAATTTTAAAATTTCAGTTTTGTTTTTTTTTAAGTCAGGACACCATTTGAGTACTATTTAAAGCTGCATAAGTGACCCTCAGGTTAATCTCTTCCCTTATTTTATTTACTGTGCAATATCCAGGGCAGCTGGATAAATTTTCAAGACCCCTATTAAGATAGACACTGTAGTCTTTCAAAATGCAATTCAATTTATTTCTAACAAAATCTTGGTAGAGATAAAAACGCCTCATCAACCAAGGCAGCTTCTTTTTCAACATGTTCCTCCTAGGGAACATAAAGCCCTAAGACAGCAGAGTTGCCAAAGTGTTACATCCAGCCCTCTCCCACTGCTGCAGTAAAAGCTTGATACCTTCTGTCTTGTTGCTGTAGAGCAGAAATTTTCTTTCTCAGAACCAGCTTTAATTTTGTCTAGATTTTTAAGTAATTTTTTAAACATTAATCTTTTTAAAGATTAAGCACCTACATAAGCACAAGTATTGGCAATTATTTTAACATCATCTGAACTGGCCAAAATTCCCAGCTGGAGACACAACTCAATGTCTCTCTCTAAGTGTGTCTCAGCTCTAGTGGAGCAATGAAATTACATCAGTTCAGACATTTAAACAGAACAGCGTTAGAGCACATAAGTGTAATTTCACATTAAACGTGTAAATGCCAGAGGGGCCCCTTCAGTGTTCATCTCTAGGACCCAAGGCAGGCTCCCACAAGTCCTAGAATACACTGAAGTGCTCTGAATCACTTTTGTGCAACCTGGCTCCATTTGCAGACCTCCCAGGGACAGTTCCTCAGCTATCACCCCCTTATCTCTTCCTTTTTCCCCCTTCATGTTCAGGGTGGACCACTACAGCGAGTATGTTATGGTGTAAAGCAGCATTCTGGCAGCTGGGAGAGAATCTTTTTTCCTTCAGCAGCCTGGCTGCTTGGAGTTACAGCAGAGGCTGGAGCCCAGGTCATGCACACCTTGGGGTGCAGGGAACTCAGTGAGGCAAATCCATCAGCAGATACAAGAAGTGGGAAATTTTGTTTTGTTATGGATGCAAGATTATTTTTAAAATGCAGAATAGTCAAGAAAGACAAGGCTAAAGCTAAAGGTGTTCCCTTTCAATCTGTTGTAGCCAACAACAGAAAGAGCCACCCCTTGTATATATCAGCTGTGGGAGATCCTTGAAAATGCCTGCTCCCTGTGGAAAGCCCGTATTGTTACACAAAGTGAAGTGGCATGCCCAGCACCAACAGTTTGATGGTGCATCCAGACTTGGAAAAAAGGGACTTTGTCTGTCTTTACTGGGGCTGTTGGAAGGGACTGCAGCATTAAGGGCAGGCAAGGATAATGCAATAGCAACTGGGGTGGCACTGCCTGGCCTGGAAAGGGAGCCCAGTAATGCTCCAAGGGTTGTAACTCAGGCTGGATTAAAGAATGCCTCGGACCAACAAGCTGCTTAAAATTGTAAATTGCATAAGCCATCATGTCTCGCAGATGACAGAGAAGGCAAAAAGATGACTTGCAGGCACTGGCTAATCATTTCACTCAGATGCATAATTGCAAGGGACCTGACACTTCCCTAAGTGGTTATTCCAGCTGGTTAAATGAATGCACTGATGTTAGAGAGGAAACACATATTTGCTATTCTACCATTCGAGCAGCATCCTACAGTGACTACCACAGGCTAGATGTTTACTGATACTACTCTAAAACTTTAAGCCGCATGGAAACCTTAATCATATCAAACCCATGATACAGTGTTAGAGCACAGCACCCACACTTAAAAGTGAGAGAGATTGGTACTCACCCTGGAGAGCACACAGAAAGTGTCACGACTCTGCCTGGTCCAGGCTTTATATGCCCTTATCCCAAGGTCACTGCTGATAACTGTTTAAAGGCATCAGCAGTTTTCTCCCATGCCTATATTTGTCTGCTGGATCCCAGCTGAGGAGACAATGCCCAAGGAGGGGACACGTGTGGCTGTGCCCCGATGAAGGGGGGCAGGAATGTCAGTGGGGAGTGGCACTCTCGGTCCCGGCCACCCCTCGCCACACTTTCATTCTTGCTCCATGACTTCATGGAAGAAGCCTTTCCTGCTTCTGTGTTTTCACTAGGGCAAGTGTTGCTTTTCCAAGAGTTTCAGAACTTAATTACCGTGGGCTCACGGGGCATGTGTGTGCGTGTGTGTGTGTGTGAATTAAGACTATTCAGACATGACTCCTCTGGAATATGAAAATCAAAGCTTTTTACACCAGGAATAAGTGATTATTAAGGGAATTTGGTTACGTGAGCCAAATTCCCTTAAAGCAACAAGGCTAGGATGTGGGTTGTCATATCCCAGCCAAGGGCTTTAAATCCATTTTTGGGCCCCAGGAGTTCTAAAGCCAAGACTGTAGGCTCAGGTTTGGAATACACAGGTGTTCCCCAGTTTATGAACAAGGCAAGACAGGGAAGAAATCTAAGAATGTATTGATTCTGCCCAGAAAGTGAATCACAGATAAAGAACAAAGTAAGCATCAATTTTAGTGAGTCCTTTGCTTCAGGAACCTAATTTATGAGTCTCAATTTAGGCAATGTCTGGCCTTTTTATTGTAAACTCATTTTTCCTGTGAAACAAGCACCATGAGTAACTCAGGTCTCATTTCATTGCAACCCATAAATAACAAAACAACAGACGCTGCCAGACTGATTTGCTTTTACCAGCATAGGTAGATATATAGGTTTCCTTTGGTTCTAGCATAAGCTGAATATAAAAGCAGAAAGGAAAATAAATACTGTGGATAATGCTTGTTGGCCACAAGGGAAGACAACATGTTTGTGCTCTACAAAACTCAATTCCAAGTAAGCAAGGAGGGAGCTTATCCACAACTTCATTGAATTCCTAGATACCCACAGGAACAAGTGGCTTGGTTTGTGACCAGGCAAGAAGGAAAATGTCTGCATAGGGAGTCTGCTATTTTTAAAGCTGTTATGCTGATGACTGGACAGGGACAGGTTGTACAGACAAAGTTGGTTTGTAAGAAACAGGAATTTCTGGAAGTGATAGGCTCAAAGACAGGAGACTGATGTGGCAGCTCTGAGGATCTGAGCACTTTGGTAACTCGGTATTTTTAGCATTTAGGGAATGCAACCAAGAGACAGAGAATCACTACTGCTGTGCTAGAGACATGCTCTCCTCCAGAGAGACTGGAGAAAAGAGTGCTCTGCTAGGAGCAGAGACAGGGATAAGAGCTAGGGATGAAGCTTTCCATCCTGGTCTGGATTCATCTGTGAAAGGAACCTGCACTCCAGCTGAACACAAGCAGTTTGTGTCACGTTCTAGAGTTTGACTGGCTGTCACACTCACACCAGAATTACTGCCTAGCCTGCTGCTTTAGAGGTGTTTGGTGCCCTGCAGCACAGATGTGTGTTGGTGTCGGATCTAAATCACCATCTTTTTGCTTTATATCTGGCAAAAAAGAAAAGAGAGGTGGTGATTTTGTCTGCTGAGGTGAACAATGAATGGTTGTGTAAACTGAAGCAGATGCTCCTGATCACATAATTGGAAACAAGGTAAATCACAAGCATCACCAAGCTTTATGGACATTGTTAATCTGCTGAGAAGACTGAGAATATGATTATTTCAAACCATGAGGATACAAAATGCTGATACTCTCTCCCTCTTGCTCCTCTCTCACATAGCCAGGAGCTTTACTTCTAAACACAATATTCTCATTTACCACCTATATTGCTTAGAAGAAGCCATCTTCTTACAAATACACTGTTATCACTTACATCTTTTCTGTTCTGCAAATATTCAGCTTTCATCAGTCCTGCATGAACACTACAATCTTGCTCCCACGCCTCCCTTTTCCTTTTTGGGGCTGCAAACAACTGTTTCCATAGCTAATTCTAAAGCAATTTCAATGCTTGTGTCGCTTAGAAAGGGACACAGATAACTGGTTTAAACATAATCAGTTTATTTTCTTTGCTAGCCTGATGTGAATGGATGCTGCACATTAATCCTGCCTTTCTGGACTTTATTTGCTTTCTCTTAATATGAAACAGAAATTGCAGCACATTTTCCCTAGATTAAATTTGTAACAGGGATAACCAAAGACATTTGTCTTTTGCAGGGGCTACTTTTAGAAAGGTTAATGCTGGTCACTGTTTCTAGGGAAACAAGGGTCTTTGATAAGGAGCTCTTGTGACAAAACTATTTTTAATAACATTACATATTGGAAAGGAATGCAATAACATTTATCAGCTCTAGACAGAAGATAGTGTCAATATTGTGGTCTAATATAGAAAAGTTGACATATTGGATCTGTAAAAAGCTCAGTTATGACCCCTCTCTATTTTCTTAGACAAAAAGATCAACCATCCAGCTGGGTTTTGACAAAAGCTGGCCTTTAGACTACTCTTAATAAAATTTTTACTGTAATAACCTGGCACTCATGCAAAGCAAGATCAATGAGAGAGAAGGACACCAGTGTAAGACACAGATGCTTGGAGAAAACATCTTTGGAGTCAGGATCTTCTGGGTTGCTCTATTAAAAAAGCAGAAAGGCTATCGCTCCACAAAGTGCATCTAAAGACACTGAGAACCTATCATTTACCTCAGGGGCTTTTTTGGTCACCGGTCTCTGCTGCTCTTGCAGCCTCTATTTAAAAACCAAATGGGAAAGAACCAAAATGACTTAGTTGGATGAGAAAGTTCATCCATCTGGGAATAGTGTCAGGAGAAGAAAGGTGCTAACATCGTATACCCAAGCAAAGCCAGGCACACTCAGTACAAGTGATTTATTTTGTCTTCTGAAGAATTATGGTTTAATTCCTCAAGCCGTTGATGGCCCAAAGCGAAATTGGAGGGGGAGAGAATCTTAGATTTAAAAATAGTTGCACTCTGCTCCATCTCTTAAGGATGAGAAAATTGGCACTGAACGGTACATTGAAAGTGTGTTTATGACAGCTAGATTCCCATTATTAGACCGGAGATTTTCAGGCCTCTGCCAGCCTTTGTGCTCCCCCTGCTGCAGTGCCTGTGCTCAGCCATGGACACATGTACCTGCAGCCTGAAGAGGTATCAGGAGCATCTCTTCACCTTCCTTTCAGCATCATCATTTTAAATACTTTCCCTCAATTAATTCTTTGCTGACAGCTACTGTGTGGTGTGACAGTAGAACGGAAATGTAAATCTCTCTATGGAAAGCATCTGCTTTCATAGAAATATGCCTGGTGAAATAATTCCTAAGCCACCAAAAATATTTTAAGTGGCTTTTAAGCCACTGTAATCCGTGATCTATTGCTATCAACATGCAAACCCATGACACCTCTTCCCGTTTTCAGCAGCGTGGGGTCAGCAGGGACTGCAGAGCATTAACCCTCTAAACCACAAGAGTGTAGCTGATCTTCCCAGCTTGGCAGCGCCCCGTCCCTCAGCCTCTCATCCCATGCCAAGTGCAGAGCTCCGGGCTGCAGCAGCACGCTCCCCTCCTAGCCCGGCCGGGGACAATAAACATTTCAGAGCTGTCACTGCTGCCTCTTCCCTGCTGACATTCAATCATTACGGTATCTTAAAAACGTTTAAATAGGTCAGGTTTTTAATGGGAGAGCTTGGCTGCTGGGAGTGAGACTGACAGCCTTTTGAGAGCAGATTAACAGCGCTGATAAATCAATCTCAGACTGATTCACAGCCATAAGAAAAATAAGAAGATGAAAAGGGAGCCCAGTTAAATAAATGGTCTCAGTTCTTCGGCTCTGGAGATGTAGTGGGGGAGGGAAAGAAGGCTTTTGTCATATGCCTTGTCACTCTTCTTTCTCCAAATTTGACCACATCCCCCACTCCACCAATGCCCTCTGTTGGAAGTTTTCTGTCTCCAATGATCTTGAGCATCTCACCCTGTCCATCGGGTCAGAGATTAATGGCACGTTTTGAGAATTGCTGTGCATCCTTTTCCCAGCTATCACATTGCCTAATTGCCATTAGTGAGTTTTGGGTTTTCCTCCCCCACCCCACCCCACCCCACCCCAAACTACTCTGCATTATCCATAACCACCGGGTGAAGGCAGGGGGTTAAAAGCACTAATAATGCATGTCAGACAGTTCAGTTAATCTTTTGAGTATTCATTAACGAAGCATTTGTTTGCATAGCATGTCATTAGAATTACTTGTAGTCCCACCACCAATTCCATTAAACATTTCTGAAGTTAATAGCAGAATATAGTCTTGATCAATGCAAGGTAAAAAAGAAATCTTCTAAGCGTCTCTCTGGGGTTTGTATTACGCAATCTGACTTCAAAGACAGGGTACTTCATTAGCCTACTTCAGCCTCTGACTGTAATGCACTCTGTCTGCTCAAGCAGCCTGAAAACCACATTTCCATTTCAATAGGCAGCGCTGTCCTAAAATACTCCTAGGTCTTCAGACACAACATATTCTACCTCCTGGTGCCAAGCCCCTGCAAGACAACTTTCCTTTTTTTGCCTTTTTTATATTTCAGCTTCAAGGATTCAGAGCCGGCCCTTCAGGTATGGGTAGGGGTGGGTACAGCCCTTGCTGATTGCCTGGCTTTGCTGCTGTGGAAGCTTATTTTTCAGAGGAGCTGAGGGGGAAAGAAGTAAAATATTCATGCCCTTTCAGACACAGGAGGTTTTGTGATTTTTCAATTTTTCACTGCTGTAACTCTATGAGTCATAACTTGACTTTCAGTCAAGGATTGTTTGCTATCTTTTGTTTACCTTATGACAACTGCAAACTATACTAAAACATGCAGAGACAGTTTAATTGGTGAAACATTTGTCATGGGGATAGTTTATTAACTTTGCAAGTGCTGATGGAATAAACCCAATGTGATTGGCATGGTGCTAAATTGCAGGAAAACACTGCAGGAAGTGTGAGTTTCTCAGCATTAAAGTCTGTAAGCAACAACAAAACATTGTTTCTTTCCAAATACAGATACACCAGGCCAGTCACCTCTGCTGAAAATTCAGTCAGCAAAGCTTCTTGAAATATTAAAGCCAGTTTTTAAAGAAAATCTATTTCCAGGAGTATTACCTTCTGCCTGAAAAAGCACAAGTCTGTGCTTCTCACATGGCCTAAAGATTTGACGCTTTTTGTCAGCTGAATTTAAACACCTCCAAAAATGGACATGACATCCTTCTCTCCAACAGCAATATTCTGGAGTGACTGGCTAGCGTGTGCATGTAAGTGTATATATAGGAGAGACACACATATATATTTATACATCTGTGTGTATATCTAAACATATCTATGAATATCTATATATAGACTTATAAATGTGAAAACAAGTTTATTTTCTAAACCTCTCCCCTCCCAGCTGTGATGCTCCACACTTGGAGCTCAGTACCAGATAAAACAGCCTTTTCCTTGGAGACCTGCAGGACTGACCCTGCCAGGGCTGCTGTGTCACAGCCGAGCCGTGGCAGACTCTCCCTGCTGTGCTCCCACGATGCTGGAGCTGAAATCCTGCCCCCAGCAAACCGCCCCGAAGCACTTCGGGCTCAGCCTCTCCTCTGCACAGGGCGCTCCCATTCTGTGCGAGGAGCACATTGTGTCTAACCCTGGGGTCATTTCTGGAGAGGCACAGCCGGGCGAGATGGGAAAGGGATGAGCTGTTCAGGGAGGGCAGAGACAGGAGTGATGAGATGACAGGAGTTACAGGAGAGAGGGATGATGAGAAAAGGCTGTGCTGGACCACCCAGAGGAACCTATGGATCCCTCTGGAGAAAGGTTGCACTACCTACCCAGACCAAAACACATGGAGGCACCATCACTGAGACCAGCCAGGCATTGCCTTTGAGGAGGACAACCAATTTTATCACAACAATGAGCATCAGCTGAGATGTCCAGTGAGGCTACAGGAACAGCTCTCTTCAGAGTCACACCAGATCCCCAGCAGCAGCCAATCCTGTTGTAACAGAATTGACTCAAGTTGATTGTTGATTTTGAATATATTTTTCTTGATCTTTTTTTTTCCTTTGTAACTGAAATACGCACTTTGTCTTTAAAAAAAATAATTAAGGAGATGGAACAAAAAAAAATCAGATCATATACTTGAGGCTTCTTGCACAAAGCCAAAGTATCTGCTACATATGTAGTTATAGGCACTTCAGTCTCACCCAGTGGTCTAGAAAAGAAGAAGAAAAGAAAATATTAACATATCCAGTAGGATGATGCAAAGGTAGATTGCTGTAAAAACGCTGAACAGGAATGGCCCTGCCTCACTGGGCCCCTCTGAAGCTTCACTTTAAATACCAATAGCTAAGCAGCATGAAAACACTAAAGAACTCATTTGACAAGATCACCAGCCCAGTTGAGTGACTCATTTTCATCAAAACTCACTCAACAGAAAACCTTGGATTTGGACCTCTGCAGCCTGTCCCACAGTAACTTCTCACCAGCAGGTTCATCTATTCAAATCTCTTCACCAACAGAGCGTTTGGGAACAGTCTTGGTTGAAAGTCTGTTTACCACTCTGTGGGTGTACACTGTTATTCATCTCACCTTTCCAGATGCCCTTCTGCAGGTCTGGTGGCTGTGCTTTGTTTCTGCTAGAGAAGAGAGTGAGATCCTAACAATAACTCGTGCAACAAGGGCAACAAAATAATATTTTTCTTTATGTAGCTATAGAAAAATGTATATCATGTTTTAAAAATCAACATGATTTTTTCTGAGGATCCAAACTTACAGCAGGAGGCTAACTGAAAAATTTAACACAGAACTTTGAGAAAAATATAGGCTATTTTTGGGTATGAAAATATGCTCTATTAAAAAAGATAAAAGGAAAGGAAGCTGTATTTTTTGAGTTGTATCATTCTGCCTCTTGCCTGTCAAGCAATACGGTCCTGGTAGACTCTCTTGTTCTTCCTGTACTGCAGTTGATGAACAAGGATTTTCCAGAGCAGAAAAATCTCCCCTGTTGTCATCACCCAAATGTGCACCAGAACCACAGAGAAAGAACTGCAGATCTAAAGTCCAGGTGATTTCCTTTGGATTGCCAGCATAGCCTGGATGCCTACCTTTATCCATTACTGACACACCTTCATCCTTCAAGATATGCAATGCATCCATGATCAGAAGGAAAATCAAATTAAATAATTGGTGTGATGCCAGAATTACTGTCACCTTTCTAGGAAAGGGAAACTGAAGCAAAGGTAGGGGCAACATCCATATAAATAATGAGGCATTCAATTCCCACTGCTTTCTCTGTGTGGAGTTACGAGCAGATTACCTTCAAAGAAGGACTAGGCAGTGTGTTCATGGTCATGCTGTTGGACCAGGAGAAGTGTCCAGGCAATAGGGCTGTAAGAATTTGACAGTGCCCTCGGAGCAAGTCCCACGCTTCTCCATGGGAAGACAGGCTTCTCACCACATGGCTCATCTTTGTCACACTTCCTTGGTTTTAAAAGTAGGAATTTTACCTGTGTAAAAATGAATGGCAAGTTGTTTCTTACCCAAGCAGTTTATTCTGGATGAAGAATGAGAGGAGCAGATTTTAGATGCTGCACGTGTAAGGGGTAAGGCACTGCTGTTCACAACAGAATAGATACATTCAAAGGCAATAGCAATGCCCATTATACTTCCAGTTACACTGAAGGAAGATTTGGCTCACTCTTCACTGGACACACAGACTTGGGTTTTAGCTATTTGCAACAATTGGAAAACTATCCTGAATACACCTGAACTGCTTACAGTTTTCTAGTGCCACACAGGATGTCTGTACCTTGTCAGGTAAAAAGCATGCCCATTAAAGTATGACACCAATGAGCAGAATTTATTTCAACGAGAGAACTAATCAGAAAGCAGATGTACAGATCCATTCCCCAGAAATAATAAACCAAATGACATTTAAATAGTAGGCACCATTCTGTCCCATACTCATGCAATGCAGACAGGTCTTACTGACTTTTTCATAGCATATGCATGAAGTTCAAAGTTCAAACCCAAATATTTCCCTAACCAGAAACGACACAGTCTTTCAGACTACAGATTCAAGATGTGTTTTAATGAGAGTTTAAAAAAAGTATGAGGCTTATGGGAGGAGGTTCCAAAAGGACAAATGAAACAGAACCTTCCACACTCTCCCTATTCCCAATACCACAGCCTGTTTGTTAGCAGTAACAATGTGTGACATGTCACATGGGGCTCTGCTGAGATGAGCTCCACACCCCTGACCCTGAATCACTGATAAAGTCATGACATGGAAAAAAGGGCAGTCTGAGTGCCTTCACAACAGCCAAGCTCTGGGACTCAGCAACGCCTGCCATAATCCTGTTGTCTGCTGTAAGTGCCTCCTACCACTGTTATCAGAACCAGAAGTGCAGAGGTATTAGCAATAGAAAGGTATTTTGGCACTGTGCTCCCTCGCTGGATGGAGTTCCTGTCTGTGTCCCACTGTCCAGTCCAGCAGCAAGGAGCTGAGCACAAGGAGCATGTGTGTGTGGGGGCAAGGGGGGCCAGCCACCACGGCTGCTTAGAGTGGGGGCACTCCAAGGGAATCCAAACCAGTCATTCAGCCATACCTGAGCAAATTCAGAGCATTTGGTTTTCCTTTGTGTCACCTCCTTTCCCTCCCTGCCCTCACCTAAGGGCAAGATGGTCTAGGAGGTAACCTGTGATCTCCCTTCACACCTTTCTCTTCTTGGACCTGGGGGAAAGCACATGGCAGAAGGAGAACACCAACAGACCCCATTGCTTGTGGCTCCACTTCTAGAAACCAAGACAACCAGATACGGGCAAAAAAGAATAGCTAGCAGAGATTTGTTTCAATCTTATTCCTCCTTTATTCATTAATGTCTTCAAAGATATCCCCTTCCTCCCCCCAAAAAAACCCTCAATGAAACAACAGTGTGGACACTTCACCTTGGTTGCTGCTGCAACCTGACAAAAGATATTAAGCACTGACATAATTGACAAGATTCAGCACTTGCCATGTTTATCAGAGTTTCTTTAGAGATCTCAAATATAAAAAAAAAAAAAAAAGAAATTCAGTACTTGCTAAGAGAATATCTTCCTATCCATAAAGGATTAGAGTCCCTAAATAGAGGAAAAGCTGAAAATTCTGTGTGAACTGATGATAAGAACAGATCATTAATATTAAAAATGCAAATACAGAGAGGATATATACCATCCTCCCACACCAATGGTATTTCTGATCAGCCAGTCTAAGTAAATCCAGCCCAGCACTTATGTACTCAGCTTGAAGTAAAATATTAAGGACAGAACAACAGTTAGGAATATGACAATGATGTTGCCTCCAATAGCCTCCAACCAAGCATCACTAATCCAGGAAATTAAGAGATGAGATCAAAAGAAACCCAGTTGAATTGAAATAAGAAACATGCAGCTACAGTCTTCAAAAAGTCTTCATGTTGTGGCACAGTGAGGACAGATTGTGACTAAGGCATCTGTTTGTATTCCTATGAGCCTTCTTAGAGCTGATTCCACCTTTCTGGATTCATTGAATGAGTAATCACTAGCATTCATTCATTTTATCTGGCTTTTTTTCCCTTCCCCTTCAGGAAGTTCCTATTTCAAAATGTCTGTGTGGAAACTGAACGAGAGGCACCAGCTGGGGCTCCTGTACGAGATTTCTGTCCTTCTGGAGGAGCAGAGCGCTATTTTAAGGGCAGAGCCACTGGAGAAGCGTAAGACAACCAGCAGCCACCAAACTCTGAGGAGGCTGGCACCCTGTTTGCCTGACTGAAGCCTCACACAAAGCAGCCCATTCCACACGGGTTTGGCTTTTCATATGGGTTGGGGCATTTTTTTCTCTAAAGGGAGAACACATACAAAGACATGCTGGAGGGATCCTACCAGCACCAAATGTTCTCTGTGGTTCTCCCTCATTCCCAGTAGCAGGCAAGGTCTCAGTGGCATGGGGGACATTTCAAGCAGAAACATGCAAGCCATTCAACCATTAAGCCATTTAACCTTTCAAGACTAAAGCTAAGTGACATAGCTAATCCACCAGTGAAAGTCTGTGTGTTCTCTGTCTCCCCCATAAGAGTGACATCCCAGCCACTGCAGAAGAATGATGGTAAATTGCACTATTTCCAGTTTCATGGTGGAATTAGTTAAATTTTTAGGCTCTACTCTAGATGTAACATTAAATACAGCCACTGCTAATAACTTAGCTTAATTATTAGCTGATTTATTCATATACATGCAGGCAGAAGATTTCAATTATTTTTAATTATATGGAAAGTTCCAAGTGTCTTTTTTATTCCATTAAGATCATTCAAAACTCTGTAAAACCTGCAAGCGCTTAATTCTTTAAATGACAGTTTTTAATTAATTTGAACTCAGGCTAATTAAAATATTTGTAGACTGCAACAACCTAATTCATTTTCAAAAGGCAAGCTTTTACATCTGCAGCAAATATGCTCTATTTTCCATTGGGATTAAAGATACAGCCCCTGTTTGAAGTGCAAAACCCTCTTCAGCCCTAACAGTGGAATTACAAGTGACAGCAGGTAATAGAAATGCTCCATCGGCTTGGGCTGTGTGCTACAAATCACCTCCTGAGTGTTCCCAAGTCCACTGCTCCCACTTGCATGAAAATCTGGGCACTGGAGACAGGAACAAGAGTTTCAGCAAGCCTTTGGTGGTAACAGCCTTGGCTTAACCCCTCACTTGTCAAATACTTACCTCTTTGTGCAGCACTGGATAAAGGGGAAAACCAGTGGTCCCCTCTGGCAGCCACCCTGCAACAAAATGTGCTAGGTACCCCACAGAAACTCTAGCTTCAGTGGGTAGCTTCAAAAAAGGAAAGGCAAAGGGCTTTAAATTTGTAAGCAACAAAAATAAGGCTGTGGTTGTGCTACAGATGTCTCACCACCCACAGCTGCTTTTGCCTTCACTGATGATTTCTAATGTCATTTGACAAAGGGGAAGTGGCCCCGATGACAGCCCAACAAGTCAGTAGCTGGCTGCAGGCTGGACTATGAAGCCAACAGAGTCAGGAGTTGTTTTTGTCATCTTCTGTATCCCAGAGCCCAGGCTTGCTAGCACCTCCATAATTTCCAAGCCAGAATCATGACATGCCATTTCCACCCCAGGGACCCCATTGCTGGAAAGTTGTAGGATGTGATTGGACCAGGTGCTATAAAATCCCACCTAGGCTCCCTTTCCCATGAAAGGCTGGACCAGATGATCTTTCCAGGTCCCTTCCTACCTGGGCTGTTCTATGATCACTAGGGGCACAGAAAAGAAGAAACTTTTCTGTAGAGCAAAACAAAGGCTTAGGGAGGACAAAGGACCTGATCCCACGGTGCACAGATTTTGCTGCTTTCAGTCTGCGCTGCTTTAAAGGCGTGAAAGTCACCAAGTCCTTGACTGGCATGAGCCAAGTTGGATTTTCATCACGACACCTTCACACAGCTGCTGGCTATGAGCTTCCTTCATATACAAATATAGCTAATGTATACAGTGATTGTTGGCTTGATTCCTCCATTTAGAGTGAGCAGTGCATATAGCCATAGTAACCAGCTCCTGCCACCGAGTCCTCCTCTTCTGAAGGCAATCCATTTATGCATGGCTCTGTGACGAGGAGTTCACATTTCTCCTGGCTAGAAGAGCAGGAGAGGGAGTTCTGGCTCTGCAGTTCTGCCACACACTGCAGACATGACAAGGAGTGACCTTGGCTATTGTTCTGTAAGTGGTTTTCCAACGTGTCACATGCATCTGTTACACACTTATCGACCCACTTGAGTCTGTATAAACGAGCCAATATTCTCTTTCCTAGGCAGGGTTATTAAAAATGCATCATCAATGTGCAGTAATATCTCCAGACAAATTTCTTAGTCAAGGTATTAATAGTTTTAAGGTGTTGGAAAAACATTTTCAACGAGTTTATGGAGTTTCATAGCAAAATAGGCTTCTAGCTAACATTCACATTAGCATTTCTTCTGCCTAAAGGATATTGAATCTGAGGACATTTAGCTTTTAATGCTTTAAAGATATGAGCATGCCAGAGCCTTTAACACAAGATAACAAAATCCAATTTCACTTGTCTCGATCAGCCTTTGTAAGTGTTGCTACTCAAGTGCTGAACTCAAGTCCCAGATCTGATCTAAGCTTTATCCCTTTCTAAATGGGTAAAAATAAACACATCCTTTCTTGCCCTTTATGGACACGAAAACACTGCAAAGAAGGAAGAACACTTGTACTCTAAAGAACTGAACCAAGCAGCAAAGATTACCTCAAAAGGGCATACAGCAAGTAGTACTTTAGTTGTTGAGCTCTTTATGGTAAATAGTGGTGTTTATATATAAAATAAAAGATTCATATGGCAGTTTAGACTACAGACCTGAAAAAAAAATCTCACCTCCTTCCCCAGAAAGCCCTAAAGAGGTTACAGAGACCTTTGCAGAGAAGAATAATATGCAGAGACCATGAAAAAGCCTAAAGCTGTTGTGATATTTTTAATTGCTACACAGTACTTTACTGAATGAAAGGGAAGCTGGCCATATGCATGAACTGTGGAAAGCAACTATTTTAGACAGCAGTAGAACAGGTTTTACCTAAATGCCCGAGCAAAAGCCCAGCTGGCATCAGCAGCCCATGGAATCCCTGAGCTGTGAGGCGTGAGTATAACTATCCAACAAAAAATTACCAGTTTCTATCAGTGCTATGAATGGTCATCATTTAATATTTCAGTCCAGCAGAGTTCTCATCCAAGCACATGTCCTTGTTAGATTTTCCTGGGACTGATGATGTTTAATGAGTCTGGGAGAAACCCAGGAAAATGTTATCACAGAACAACAGACAGAGACTAATGCCAGACTTCAGCTACCCGATCTAAAATTGTTATCACACTTCAATGAATGGAAAATAGTTCCCAAAGATTAGGACCATTCCTTCCATCTCTCCTCTAATTACTTTCAACCTTAAGTTCTGAGAAATGGAAGAACTCTGGGGAGGTGACGGTGTAGGGGACACTCTAGTTTGTGTAAGACAAGCCCCACGCTTCCTAGGTTGTGGAGCAACCCCCACTCTTGCATCTGTCTATCCATGGCTGTAGTGTAATAGTTTTTTAAATTATGTGCATCACACACAGTGGTAAAATTCTTACAGATTTAAACAATAATATTTTACTTTTAAACCCTTTCCCTCTTAGATTTATTTATATAATACCTCAGCTTTATCTCAACAGGATAATAAGGAAAGATAGAGGGGACTTAACAAGTATTACCTTCCAACAAACAGCAAAGTTATCCCCTGGAGAGCTGCAGCTCAGGACTTGCACTCACTTGGGCTCAGCCAAAAGGCTTTTCACCCTCTAGCAATGGTCACTTGCAATCCTCCCTTGTAAGCAGAGTTGGTAAGCTAATAAAATCCTGACTGTAGCTTAGGCCTAGCTTCTATCTTTTCTTCTCACCAACTTATGAATAAAGATGACAGAATCATCAGGCCTTGAGTAGTTAGATATATAATAAACAAGGTTTGGGAGCAGGAGGGAAAGAGGGAAGGAAAAAATGTCATTTGAGTACTCCAGGCTTCAGAAATAGAACATAAATTGGAGGCTGTGTGACCTCGCAGCAGCACCTGCGTGCATAAGCGCTCTGCTTCCAGCGCTGTGATTAGATGCTATTTTTCCCCCGGGGGGCTCTGCCTCATTCTGCAAATGAGATAGGTCTGCGTGGGGAGGAAGACAGAGTCAGGTGGCGAAGGAAACTCTGCTGTCTGCTTGTCCCTTTCCACTCTGTTGCAGAAGCTGCCTTCCATATGAGTCAGAAGTGGGAAAAGAAAGATGATTTTAAGATTCAAGTAATTGCTTGCTGCATTAGTGTGCCAGGAGGCTTCACTACCAAGTACCTGTGTGATGGCAAGCAAGCCATTTACACCAACTTTCAGACAGACAACTACCATAACTGTTTGTATTTCCTATGTGGCTAGAGGTTGAAACCCCTGATTTGCATGAAAATGCTGAGGGGAAGCACATAAAAGTACGGCATGCCAGGGCTGCAGCCAAAGCCACCAGGACCAGCCTCTGGAGCGATGGAAAGCACACTTGTGCATGCAGGTGTGAAGTGCTATGGACTAACAAATGGAGGTTTTCAGCTTTTCACATGAGCAGTTTTCACAAAGCAGCAGTTTACCCATTGCATCTTGGTACCACGAAGGCAATTGTATGTGGCTACTGTAACAGTAAGTACCCCACAGAAATGAGTGACAGAGAAGGGCTACACATTACATATTCTGTCTTAGGGTTTTATAGCTACAGGCAGGCATATCTTTGCACATACATAACCACAGAATATGCTCAGCTGGAAGGGACCCTCAAGGATCACTGAGTCCAACTCCTGGCCCTGCGCAGGACACCCAAGGAGTCACACCATGTGCCCGACAGCATTGTCCAAACGCTTCTTGAGCTCTGTCAGGCTGGTGCTGCAACCACTGCCCTGGGGAGCCTGTTCCAGTGCCCAGCTGCCCTCTTGGGGAAGAACATTTTTCTAATATCCAACCTAACCCTCCCCTGACACAGCCTCATGCCACTCCTGCGGTAGTGTTTGAGCACCGTCTGAGCAGCAGCAGCCTTTGAGCAGCTATATGCTGCAGCCCTGTTCTGCTGATGCAGGGAGGGGCAGGAGCAGCCTCTATCATGACCCTCCAGAGCAGAGCAGCCTGTTAACCTCTCTGGGGGAGAACGGTCATCTGGGAGGGTAGCACGCATCAGCCAGCCCACAGACTGTGCAATCTAAGCACACCTTGCCTAAAAATACAGAGCACTTTGGCCAGACACTAACCAGAAACAATGCTGTTTCCCAGCATATTCATACACACTCCTCCCCCCAAAAAACAGCTTCTGCCCTGGATAGTGAAAGGCATGAGGGCATGTGCTTGGTCTTTGCAGAACACAACTAAAGCAATAGCACAGTGCCTCAAAGCATATTCTGAGTTTTTTGGTGCTGAAGCAAACCGCTCGACTGATACTGAAATGGACACAACAACTCTGTGATTTCCCTCTGCCTTAGAAAGCCACAACAAAACTCACATTGTTTCATCTCATCTTGAATATAAGCAAGAAAATTAAATGCTTCTTTCTAAACTAGATTCACTTCAAATTACTAGATAGATGACAAAAATAAACCAAAGATATTTTCCTCAGCTTTAGCGTCAAAGGATAAAAAGAGGAACAATTAAGGCACTCACCATGACACGTGAGCAAGCAGAGATGGTCCCCACACTTCAACCAAGATTAAACAAAATATATTGTAACTGATCACCACTGGATTTTTTTCCTTTTAATATCAGGCTTATCAGCAGCCTCTGGCTTTTTAAATTACAATAGCCTTAGATTTTCTTATAGGACATCCTGGCTATGCTGTAAAACATAGGTGAAATTCAGTATATTTGAGTATCAATATAAGCAAATAATACACCCAGATAGATCATTCTGAAGTAAAACTGAGTCAAAACAAGAGCTGCTTGCTTACAAAATTAGTTTTCAATAACTTAATACACTGTAAAAACCTAAGCCAGATTGTTAGCTCAGTTACTCTAAAGAAACATTTAACAAGTACAGTATTTGTTCTTTCAAACAAATACTTAGTGAAGGCTTAGCTACATATGGGTAAATCAAGGGCTGGCCATCCCTGCTATGAGGGGGATCCCAGCAGTATGAGGTGCTTGTTCTGCATGCAGAGATAACCTTTTCAAACATGTACAAGATCCTTTGGAATTTAATCAGTGCCTGTTCAGTGAAAACTCACAGGCTGGACTAGAGTCTCTGTAACATGAGCCAAACGCTTTCAAAGAAAACTGCAGTCAAATACAGCCAAAGAAATCTGGCAGTTTTTCACTCCTGTCCTAGGATCTGGTGACACAATCTTGCCCATTCCATGTACTCTTTATCCCAGAATACAAGCAATGTTGGAAATGTCTCAGAAAAACAAACAAACAAAACTGTGCTGTCTGTCTCTCTAGGCTTGCCATGCTGCAATGAGGAATGTGCAAGCCACCTCCATCACATTTCTCAAACACTGATAGTTTCTGACGCAGAGCTTTAGAAGGAAAAGATGTTTTAATGCCCTGCAAGCAACCAGTGCTTTCAAAGTCCATCTAAGCAGCAAGAGTACAATGCCCACTCCCAAGTACCATGCTGTCCTTGGCTTGTCACTTCTTTCTTTAAGGAGAAAGCCGGGAGCTTTGTATCACACATGTGCACAGTATGCTGTGTTTAGGACTGAGATTGGGTACTGGCTGAAAAGATACTTCAGATCACATCCAAATACACTTCAAGATTCTCTGGACTTCTTCCTTCCTGCCTCCATGCACCAAATACAGTGTTTCACTACCTACTTCCCTCAAGGTCATGCAAAGGCTCAGTTTTGGATTCAGTTTTACAGGCTTTGGATTCAGTTTTACAATGATGCACAGCTGATACAAAGAGGTTGAATACTTCCTATTGCCATTAAGACTTCTTGCCTTGCCTGTGGTCCCTTTTGTCCCCGCAGTCCATTTTCCAAGCTAGGCCAGAGCCTGCACTGCCACACTTAAGTTCTATGGGAGGTGAACCCACAGATGTTTCCTCACGGCCAGGTGCCTTACCCCCAATACCTTCTTTTTTGTTTCTTTGTCTCTTATGTATGGAAAATACATAAGGCTACCTAAAGGAGAAAGTTGTACCCCAATAGTTTTGTTATATTCCTTTCCCTTTTTAGGGGTTTCTCCACAAACCTTCTGCTCAGAAGGGAAGATACTGGTGGGGGAATGCAGCATGCAGTGATGCTCTTATACATTTCTCCTGGAAAGATGGGACAGTGGGGCAAACACCACAAAAGTTTTAATAGTTAAGCACCAAGAGTTTGCGTATTTCCATTTCCAAAGACATCCTCCATAACCAAACCAAATCTATTGTTGGCAAAGTGCAAAGTGGCTGCAATGTTTGCTCAACACCCAATACAGTGGGTCAGAAAGACAGACTGTACACTGGGAGCAACATATCACATAAGGGATCCCATAACTTAGTTCCCATTTTTAGACAAAAAGCTAATGGCCATAAAAAATCCCAACCCAAACTGAACTCCACCTTCTGCACTCAAACTTGCACTGAAAGCTCAGTTAAAAAGTCACGTGGTCAGTCATGCAGGCATAAGAGGAAACACAGAGAGGTTCAACTGTAATGCTGAGCATGGAACACATACACGGACCGAGCTGGCTCTTGGTAAGTGCCCTTTACAGGAGTCCTTCACAGCAAGGCAAAATCTTCCAGCTAGCCAGCAGCTCTGCAGCCAAGAGCATCAGGCAATCTCAGATCAAAGGGCAGCGTGCCAGAAGGGACACAAGGTTGTTCCTTAGGAAAGGTTTAATGTTTTGCAACCATGAGAACCTCAGGCACAGCAGATTCAAACAGAAGCTGGGCATAAAAATGAGACTCACACTACCTTGTTACATCTGCTCTGACATGGATGCCCTCTTGGACACAGTTGAGCAGAACAACCCAGACTGCCATTCAGGAGGCAGGGAAGCACCTGGCCCTTGTTGTCAGGCATGGTCTGGGACTCCCAGAACATTTACATCAACAGCTATACAGCTTCCAGTGTGGCATCACTCAGCCTATTTACCCCTCATTTTTCTGTACTCCTAGGAAAGGATCCAATTTAGATTGGACTGGGGTAGAGAGAAAAGGATGTGTCACTGGGGACATAAGGCTAGCAGACTGTTCCCAATTTCAGCGCTCTGCAGCAGGGAAATTGGTGAGGGAGATGGAAAGGAAGCATGCTTCAGTGAACAAATCTGAAGATTTCAAAAGTTACCAGATGGGAATGCATGGAGGAGTTTATTTATATATAAACCAACTTTGCAAGGTTGAAAGCATTTTTTGAGAAATAAGTACTGGCCTAAAAATACCTCATCTTTGGCTGCTAACAATAAACTCTAAGAAAAAGGAGCAGAGGACCTCTTCTTACACCTTCACAAGACTGTTGAATCAAACCTATAAAGCTGGGTGTCACAATTTCAGTGGAGTCTGTCCCATTTTTGGCCTCTACTTATTCCAGAAAAGTGCACTGCTAGATAATTCTAGACATGTCCCTCTGAATCAGGAAAACTGTAAACATAAAAGAGAGCTGGCATAAATCCTGACCAGCAGCTATCACTTTCAGCACTGCTGAATCTGTAGCATAAGTGGTTTCTAGATTTCTTTATACAGAATTTTTTATTTTGTTTACACCATCACTAAATAAATCCTACTGGTCACCATGAGCACTATGTACTTCCTGAAAAACCCGCCCAAGATCACAGCAGCTGTTCATTAGATTGCTTGCTTTAAACAGGCCTTCTTACCAGCCCTTACATTTAAGATCACTTTATACTTCCTACAGCAAGGCCATGCTTTCAGTTCGTAAACCTCTGAATTCCTACTGTTTGTGCAGGATATTAACTTCATCCTGAAGTTAAGAAAATTCCAGCTGAAGTTTCACAAGGTTGGGAGGAAAAGGTTTTTTGTCTACATGAAGTTGCATGTGCCAGCATAAATACCTCAGCACAGATATTTTGGCCACACTACTAGCACTACTAATAAAAAACTCTGCCTTGTCTGTAACAGAGATAAGTGTGGGGTGACGGGGACAATGAAGGCTGGGAAGTGGTTCAGGTACAGCTTTCCATTCCATCTTCCATACACGTGAGGATGATCAATTGGACTTAATTCAAAAGTGAGAGTACCATTCCACAGACCGTTTTATCCCAGGAGTGGGAAAGACTCCACTAATAGATCCAAACAGCACACAAGGAAAGCTCCCTAATTTCAATAAAAGACAGAGATTTCACCTGGGAAAAGCAAATGGTAGGCACTGTCAGTTGGAATCAGTGGTGAAAGAGAGGTGAAGAGATGGAGAAGAAGGGGAAAGTAAAAGCCTAAAATAAACCACTAGCAAGGAAATAGAAAAAGACCAAAGGAGGCAGAATCGAGACTAAAGAGGAGTGCTAAAATGAAGACAACACACAACAGGTGATGAATTGAAGAGCATCAACTCCAAACCCTTTATTGTGTCATTATTCCCAGTAAGTACACCAAAAGTGAAATGGACAGCACAGAAAACACAT
This sequence comes from Ploceus nigricollis, assembly GCA_013399945.1. NCBI lineage: Eukaryota > Metazoa > Chordata > Aves > Passeriformes > Ploceidae > Ploceus > Ploceus nigricollis. The sequence goes on along the minus strand of VXBC01000704.1, from coordinate 113,120 downwards.
AGTACAGAAAAATAAATACACATTAAAGGGTATTTTTAGGCGTGAATGAAATAACATACAAAGCCATACAGAACCACATGTTAAACGGAAAACTTTCTCCAGATTATGCGGAATAAAAGGCAGCTACTTTCAGACAAGAAGTGCTGGAGTGCCCGATATTGAGACGTGAGGGTGCTCGGAACTAAGACAGCACAAAAGTCTCTGCTTGTAGAACATGTAATTGACAACCTGACATGACTCAGATAATTAAAAATCGACTGTTGCAGAGCTATTTTTTGTGCTGGTGCCAGCTACTCCCTGCACTAAATGAGAGAGCCTGTGGGGAAAGGGGAAAAAAGTCCAATAGTGCAGTGGATAAGGCACACAACATGAAATGAAAACAGCACTGGGAACTTTATTACAGAACTGGTAATATCATGATGCCTAAAAGCAAAACCCCTTACATAGGTATTTCTTTGCATGAATTAAGTACAAAAATATCCAGTTTTTTACAGTAAAGAGCAACATATTTTTTTAAAACAAAATTTTAAACAGACATCAATTTATTTGGTAGTTCCATTAGCCACTATTCATTACCATTTGGAAAAACACTGCCACAAAAGAACACAGAAATGCTGTCAAAATACCTTGATGTGTTCATGCATTTATTTTCTATGCAACCCAGAGTTCAGCTACATTTGGCTTGGCATAGCATATTGAAACAGTACATTTTTCCAGTGGGGGGAAAAAAAAAATCAATATTTATATATTCTGGATTCCGTCACATAAATGCTAAACATTAATTTACCATTTTCTGCAGACATGTGTGAGCAGCTTGATGTCTTCTCCCTCCCATTCCACCATTTGACAAAGTCAAACTGGCATTTATCAATTTAGTTATTAACATGCTTGTCATTTCCTACTAGAATTTGTTTACTCGAGCACTTTCTGGTAGAAAAGGAGGAAAAAAACCCAAACAACAAAACCCCTCCCAGCATTTACTTACCCCTTCCCCATGACCAAGAGATTTAAAGGGAAAGCACCCATGTCTGCAAATTTACTTTGATACTAAAAGTTTTTAACCCATTACATTGACAGTTTCTTTCCTAACTGAGTTTGCAAAACTCCAACTAAACCCCTTAATTCAGCAGCTCTGATAACATTTTATTTTGTTGCTGACCTTTCTAAGCAATAACTGCATTATGCAGAAAGGCAACCAAACTGCATGTGCTGTGTACAAAGCTGGCAGTCACCCATATAATTTAGCTCACTTAACAGAATACATAAAGCACAGGAAACAGAGCCCTACAAACTGAGGTTCACTGTTTCTGCACTTTGCTTGCCATCACTTAGTTTGTGAATTGCTGCAATCACGCTGGTGTGTATGTCCAATTTTTCCTTCTGTAGATTTATGAGAGCTTCTTTTTCTGCCAAGCATCCTTCCAACTGGGATTTTTGAACTTCCAGAGAAGATGCCTGCAGAAACAAACAAAATGTTATAGTTTCCTCTATTACCAACTGAAAAACACATAATATGTGAAAGCTGAGTGGCCTGGTGGTGAACTTAAGCAAGTAATTAAAAAGCAGTTTTACAATGACAAGCTTGTTTCAGAAATCTCCCTCAGCTGTACAGTTGGTGCACATGAGTGATTACAGCTACTGCCACACTGCAAAATGCTGGATACCATGGGAAAGCATCAACCCCTTTGTTATCATTATGCTCCCATCTACATTTCATTTCAAGCACCACAACATTAAATATTTACTGAGAACAAAAAAATATTTGCTATAGACTGGATAATATTGCCTGAAGAGATTAAGCTTTTACTTCCAGGAAATGGAAATACAGTAAATGTGCTTGTCAGATGGCACACTTTGCATTTGCTGATCAGTTTGCGTGTAAAATGAATCTCTGCTTTGTGATTTTAGAGGGAGCCTTACCTGCAGTCAAGGACAATGTAGGCTGCACTGAAGCTTGGGGGATTAGTTTGTGGGAGTTTTTTGGGGGTNTTTTTGGTTTTTTTTTTTTTTTTTTTTGGCCGTTGTTTTTTTTTTTTTTTTTTTGGGTTTTTTTTTTTTGTTAACATTATCCTGTTAACTTGGTATAGCCAAAATGTCTTCTGAAAAAAAGACACTTTTTTTTGGAGATAAAAATGTTTGTTTATTAGAATTTCAATGATCAAAAGAACCCCAGGCACATTTTGGTGCATACATATGTACCTTAGTTCAATGTAGGAAAGGGAGGGAAAGCAAGCTGACCTACATTTTCAGTAGTCAAAACTACCGAAGAGGAATTTGTTACATTCTGTTATTTAACATTATGCCCCAGGTTTGGTGGGTTTTTTCCCTTTCCAACATTATGTACTCACACACCATGCCTCATAGAGTCGCATTAGAACTTGACCCTGACTTAAAACTCAAGAGGTACACAATTAAAGTTGGGAGAATTTGTTCTTGTCCACTACTACATCAGCTACTCTAGGGTCTTTAGGTACTTAACCACCAAAATACTGATTTACCAGCTCTATCAATTAAATAGATACCTAAAACTCCAGTCTCAGGAATGCAGGACCAGGTAATTCCTTACCTTGACACTCAGTTCTTCCCTTGCTTGCTGTGTTTCACTTAATTCCTTTCTAAGAATATCAATAGTTTGTTCCAGTTCTGTTTTTTCTTTCTGTTGAGCTTTTATTTTTTCTTCCAGAACACTTATATTCTGTTGCAAGGCTTAAGAAAATGAACACATAAAAAGATCAGATGCCAAACTTAGAAAACAGATACTGCATTGGCCTGGGAAACCAGGGGCTTTTTTAATGAATTTTTTTTTTTTAAGAGTCAACATGGCTGCTAATTGAATTACTGAGTAGCGCCACCTACTGCTAAATTTTAGTGGTTCCTTCCAGTCATTTGCAGAGCGTTAAATTAAGCTCTTCTAATTTGCATTTTGTACAGAAAATAGTTCTAATGGACATGTTGCAAGAAGATCCTGAAGGGACACAGTATGCAGAGATTCAGTCAAGTCTGGGAAATCAACTTCATGCATCCTTTCTAAAAGATTAAAATTCGTATTTGTTTCATTCAACTATTAAATTATGTATCTGTGCCCAACTTTTAAGGTTTACAAGTTGCTCAGTAAGATATAGCAGCTTATCTAGAGCCCATAATAACAACATCTAGTTAATACAGTTAGTTCTCTAGCTTCAGTGACCTTTAGGTAGGCAACTTACTTGCTATGGTGCCATCTCTCTCCTGTAGCTGTTGCTGTAATTCATTTCTGTGATGTTCACTTTCTACTAACTGTGCAGCATTCCTAAAAGTGCAGAGGAATAAATTTTAATGATTAAAATGAGATATGCCTGCATTTCCCTGCCCTAAGAACCTAAAATGATTTTTGTATTATTTCCTATTGTTGTCAAGAGCTTCAAATCATCAAACCTATGAATGTGCATGGTGTGAGCAGAGATAGATCTTATTTCCTTCCTGCCACCATGACCCAGTCACTGCCCTTCTCTGATCATGGTAGGAACTACTGAAAAGGCTGATACCTGGAGCACAAAGGCCAGAAACCGGTGCCTTTGATCACAGCCACAAATAATTCAAAATACTGTGGCACAACTAAAATTTTCATTCAATGCAAGTAAAAATTCCCTGCCATTAGTGATCAAGGATGCTGGGGGTTTAGCTCTTACTATGATCCTGAAGAGACAATGCAATTAGTAAAACCTGTTTCAGGTATTATCCCTGTATCTATACACAAAAAATAACATTCTGAACATCTCCTGGATTATCACATAACACTCAAAAGTGGCCATACCATAAGACAGTGACAAAGCTTTTGTACAGGCCTGCCTCAGTTCTCACTAGTTTGGGTAATCCTCAGTTTCCACACTCATTTAATACAGAGGTACTGGCATCCACCAGCAGTACAGCTCTAAGATGAGCACTTGACACTCTCTGAAGCTAATCTACTTTTTCCATTATCAGCCAGACTAATTTCTAAGGCATATTCTACTTGCCACTTGCCTTGCCTAGATGTCATCTGCTGTCACATTTGTTTACTTGTTTATCCACTCCCTATCTACCAGTTTCTAAGCTGTAGCCTCTAGCAAGAGAGAGGGACGTATATTTCCAGTGTCTCCATTTCTGTGGCAGTTCAAGAGTATATATATAATAAACTGCTCCTCCAGACTGGCATTAACAAGGGTCAGCTTTCATCAAAATATCTCCCCAATTACCCTCAGCTGCATATTGCACCATTTGATATAAGTAGCCGAATTTATTCAGTAGCAAACTAATGTATCAGTATGAAAATTTTCCAGCTGAATCAGAACTCAAGGCAGTTTGAGTTTGCTCTGATTACTGACAAGTCAAGAGCCTGGAAGGGTGAAGTGAACTTTCCAAGTAAAACCAAGAACAGCATTTTATTTCTCAACTGAATACAAGGCCTGCCTAGGAATATATTTTAAAGACATCTTCTGAAAAGTTATGTATTAAATAAAATCTGTCAAAGAAGAGCCTATATTCCCCTAGTTACACTGGTGAAAGGTATACCAGACCCCTATTTTAAGCCATCAAAAATGAAAAATTAGACTTCAAGAAGCCATAGGTAATGCTAGTTTTATAGTTGAAAAAGATGTTTTATACCACAGACAGAATATTACCCATCATAACTTCTAATATAACTTTCAAATGTGTTCATTGAGTAGGGTTGCTTGTTTTGGGGTTTTTTTTCCAACTTGACAACATTAAGAGAAAACACGCAGGCTAAAAGAAAATACACAGAAATTTTTGCGTGATAAAAGCATTTAAAAATTCAACAACAACCTAAATAACACCTCCACACTCTCCCAAGTGCACCTAAGAATTGGGTCATCATCTTTCTCTTCCTACTATTGCTGAAGTCTGTTGATATTCCCTCACCATCTCCAACCAGTTAAGGAGCAAATAAAATAAATCACCAAAGTCAGTACTACAGATTCTCATCAAACATAAATGTATAAACCAACCCTGAAGCATCTTTGGCTAACTTCACTTCTCAGATGTTACTTAAAGCACAGTTGAAAAACTGAGCCTAAAGTGCTATTTAGTTTTACTGTTTGACTTGCTTTAAAAAGACTGAGCTGATCTGTCATTCTGCTGCTTGAGTGATTCATTTAGTTTCATCATCGCTTCCACTTGTTTATTTAGTGAATTGCATGTAATCTGTAGATCTTTATATTGTCTTCCAGTTGTTCCACACCTACAAATGAAATGTAATTGCTTTTGAAGAGAGCTTTTACTTTAATAGTTTGCCAAATAAAAATATTTTATATGATCTGTGCAATCATCCCACTCAAGTGATAAGCAAGGTGTTTTTTTGGAAGGGGGGATGTTCAGCTGAGTGTTTTTTGGTGACAGCTGGCTGTTAGTGTGTTAGATGTTTTGGGTTTTTTCTTTTTAAATCAACATACTTAGAATCATAGAATCATTTAGGTTGGAAAAGACCCTTTAAATCATTGAGTCAAACCATTAATCCAGCACTGCCAAGTCCACCACTAAACCATGTCCCTAAATGCACCATCTACACATCTTTTAGATACCCCAGGGATGGTGACTCAGCCACTTCCCTGGGCAGCCTGTTCCAATGCTTGACTTGGAAGAAGAAAACAGACAAACAAACAAACCAGCCAAGCTTCAGAGGATCCCTTACATAACCTGAAGCATTAATGATCAGGAAGCAACCTCCTTCCAGCAGAAAACTTTTAGGAATTGACAAAACTATAAGTACCTTTATAAATTTGCAAAGAGCTTATCTATAATAGTTTGTGTATGTCAGTCATCTTTTAAGGGACCCTTTAAGTTAGTCTATGACCTTCTGTGATCCTGTCTTGTGATACTAAAAACTGAACATACTGAAGACAATGCAGTTTGTAATTAATACAGGCTTATGAGGGAGATTTCATGCTCTAAGCAAACATTTTCCTACCTTTCTACCAAAAGGCAAATTCTATCCCCTGATGTCAGTCAATTGATTGTTTTTAAGGAACAGCATATTTGAAGTACGAAGGTTGTTTTAAAAAGAAAGTTATTGCTTTAGAAACACATTGTAATGATTAGAAAGTTTGTTCCTAGTTTGGAGAATTTAAAACTGTTATATACTAGACTGAGGCTGATTTATTTCCCATGAATTAGACAACACATGTTCACGAAGTGTATGACTGCATACCATTCAAGCAAAAATAGAGGCACTTCCACAATGACTATACTAGACACTGATTCAAGAAATCTAGTAATGGAAAAAAGTTTTATACATTTTCCTCTCTCAACAACTCCTTTACTGGCAGCAATATGCTTTCAAAACTGTCTACTAATGCTCGCTCCTGTTATTAAGCAAGAACCTTGATCTCGGTGTTATCAGTTTCTTTGCCTTGCTGACACCTAGTGTCAGCTCATGTGAGTTGAGAAGTCAAAGCTCTCTTAAGCCTTTATTCTTCCAAAGCACATTCTAATTTCAAATATTTTTTACCTTTATGTACTTTGTGTGTCTCACAGATTCTTTTTAGCTTAAGAGCCCAAAGAAATATTGCTTATAAATAATTCAGGACACACAATGTGTCTCCTTCCTCCATACCTCACTTTTACCTAATTTAAGTCAAATTTGGTACAGACTTGACCAACAATGCCAAGTCCTACATTATGCAAACACACTGATATTGGCTGTTTCTCCAGAACTCTTGCAAGCACGTCACCAAGACAGCATGTAAGATCAAAGACAGACACTGAGAGCATGGTATAATGCTAACAGAAACTATGCATTGTTACTTCGGTGTCTTAGAGAACAATGCTCTCTTTTTATACAAAGCTTGTGCTATTTCCTGAACTGGACCTTCAGCACCTACAATTCAGTTCTCATTCCACTGAAAGCTGAATGTTAATATATTAATAAATTTAAGTATGTTAAATGTAACATAAATTTGAGTTCCTGAAAGATCTTACTGACAAGCATACAGAAGAAAAAAAAATTAAAAACATGACACGGCATGTTATGTTGCTCTTCTAATGTGCCTAGCTCAGTAAAGGACATCAGAACTCTTTTCATATGAAATACTTGTTTAGAGATCCTACATGTCTTACCTCTGAAGGAGATCAAGAGTGGATTTTTTTAGTATTTCATGTTCTTCAGCAACTGCCTGCAATTTTCTGTTGTGCTGGAAGAGCTGTTCAATATCAGTCTGTGCTCTTTCAGATTCTACCTGTTGAGCCTTTAGCAAATCGTTAAGCTCTTCATTTTTTCGTTCTGCATCCTTCAGCATTGCAGCAAGAGTTCTTGCCTTTGAGTAGAAAGACACCCCCAAATAAAAAGGAAAAAAAAGCCACATACATTAAAGGGAACTCTGTTTCTCAAGTTGTATTAGGCATGTTTGAGGCCACAGATCTAACACCAAAATGTCACCATCTACATTAAGAGAATAAATTCTCTCAGCTAATATTAACTACAAATTAATTGGTTCACTAAATTCCTTTAGCTCCATTTATAGACAATGTGAGGGAAGAGGGAAGAACAAATCCATTTTAGCTGTGGATTTAGTAACCAGTAGCACAATCTTTAATATAACCTTTATAGAATAGAAATTATTCTCACTTTTCAATGTGCAGCTCAAATACAGACCCCACAAAAGCAAGCTTTATTTGAAAGTTCATCTCTGACCAGTGAATCAAAAGGGACAAACAGGAAACAGTTTTTTATATACCAGCAAATTCTAGTAAGTGGGTGTATTACTTTTTAATATTGCTGAATTAACACTAATGGTCAACAAATTATAATGAGCAGAGCAGGTTGGTTTTGCTGACTTCTTGTAAGGGAAAGGACATTAAAGAAAACTGTGCCAAAGAACAGTCCAGAGGAAAACAGGATGTTCATGGTGAAAATTAGGACTGCCCTAAATTGCAAGCACAGCTTACAGATAAGCAGTATAGTTTTCACATGTGATCACAATTAAAGCTACCCAGATAATCATTACTCAGTCCCAGCTTGAAGCTCCTCTACTTACCTCAGACTCAGCCTGGGCTCTCTGACACCGGTACTGAGCCATCAGCCTCTCAGCCTGAGCCAGAGCTACTGCCTTTACTTCCAGTAGATCCTGCAGCCTTGTTTCTTTAGACTGCATATAGGGAGAACATTTCTCATTAACATTTTCTGAAAGTTCCAACTGCAGCGTCCCCATGCACATTAGGCTGTACTCACTGCTAACGCCAACAGCTTCTGCTCGTACACATCCATTATGTCAGATGTCCTCACATCAGCCAAGGGCTCCTTCATCTGTGGAAACATTTTCCAATTACTGATACTGGAAATTTCTATTTACTTACCCAGGTAACATGTCCCCAAAGAGCTCAGTAGTTTTGTGAACTCCTCCTGCCACTATACTTTTTGAGTTCTCATTTTTGTATCTGAGGCTATCTACTCAAAGATATCCACCTGACCCTTGAGAAAAGTTTGTGAGCAACTGGACTGGTTAGGCTTAATAGGAGTCATCTGCAGAAGACTATCAGTCCAGCACTATAAAAAGGTAAAATCATTCCCCTTGGAACAGTCTTTGCTGGAGAATTAGCAGGCCCCTCATAGGACACCAAAAATAATCTGCCCTAAGATTAACAGCACAAAATGCATATGGTTAAAACTCCTTTTTCATATTCTGTGGCTTTCTCAACATACATATTAAGAGAAAAGGCACAGGAAAGTTTTTCTAGGACACTGGAAAGGATACTACTGAGGACCTACAGAATCTACTGTGTTAACTCAGTGACTTACTAGAGGAAATGCACCACGTATGGTACAACAAGTCCTAAGTGTTTATTAAAGTATATGTCTGAGTCAAGTGAGAATGCTACTTGGTGATTTCAGGATATTTTCTCTTAGGCAGTGCTGCTACAACACCAGTTCTGAGCAGCTGTTCACAGACGCTGATGCACGACAAGTGCAAACTATGCCAGCTGTTCATACATTGAACACCTACAGAAAAGCCACCATCTCTGCACCATCCTGAACCACCATGTAAAAATGCTTTCTGCAAATTAACAGGAGCCCCTGCGTAGCTCCAGTTCTCAGCTCATTTTTCTGTCCCTAAAGTATGAAACAAGTAGTTTATTTTCCTATTTGCAAACTTAAAATATCTAAAGGACATAGAAATGACTCTAAGAAAAGCTCTAAGAATGAAATTACCTTCATTCCCTCTGAACAGTGATACTATGAAAAACACTATGAAAAGTGTTCTCTCAATTACGTTTTTACAAGCATTTGAGCCTCACGCAATACACAGACAGAACTCAAGTACTGGATATTTTAAGTGAATGTGTATATTGCTTTTGAATTACTAATTAGAAGGTCCAAAAAAAGAATCACTCAACAACTTTCTCCCCTAAAAAAAAATTGAAGCACGTTTACAACCTGTCACATTACTGGAAGCTGCTGCATTAGTACTGTGTAGGCACCTGTGCTTGCTTTGATTTACATTAATATAAACACAGCAATGCACCCACAGACTGTCATGCAGTCCTGAAAAGAATGATCAATGAGAGCATCCAGTGGCAGAGTAAAAAGTAACCCAAGGAAGACTCACCTGACCTTTTTCACTGTTATTCTCGCATCTCTCTGAGATGGTAGCTCTCTGCTAGCTAACTGGTAGCTCTCTGAGTTTCACTTTTATCAGTTACAACAAAAAGATAAGAGTTGCAAAGCTAAGGCTGGAGGCAATACCACTCATACAGATATCAAGCTGTTACCAAGAAACTTTCTATTCCTTTTCCCAATTTGCATACTGTTCTTTTAAGCCAAAAGAAAACAGAATCAACAATCCATCTCAGTCTAAAGCAGCTACAAAGCAGCTAACTTGCTTTGAACAGAAAAGAGAAAGAGGGGATATACTCAGTATCTGCCAGGGTGGCCCACAGAGCAGCACACAGTATGTGGTGCCTGGTTGGATGCTTCATTCACAATGCAAGTTGCTGCAAAGGGAAGTAAAAATTGCCTTCTGAAATAACAACAGCACCTTTCCAAGAAGGCCACAAAAGCTGAACTGCAAATACTAGAGTCAGCTACAGCCAACAAAAGGAGAATGTCAGTATGCAAGTTCAGACACACAAGAGATGCACCACACTTTTCTAGAGTAGCACAGCATCTCTGTTACAGGCTATTTCTTAGGAAGCAGAGGGAGGAGGTTCCTTGTATGTGTCCCTGCAAGTCTAGGCAGTTGGACTGTACCTGGCTCCTGCCTCCGCATCTGACAGCTAAGATGACTGTGGGCAAACTCACTGGAGAGGGCCCTCAGTAAGGAGCCCTACCTTCAGGTGTAGCTCAACATAGCATCTCTGAATTCTGCTCAGGAGCTCAGTAAAAAGACCACGTTCCAAAGAGACAGGAATCTAAACCAAACTTAAACTGTTCCACACACAGTAGTCTGATGCTTGGATTTTAATTTCCATCCCTCCCAGTCAAAAAAGTGTCAAATGTTCCATTGGGTATATAAATTCTACTAACCTCTAGTCCAGAATGAAGTTTTTGTATTAATTCCTCAATATTTGAAGCTTTGGAGTCATTACTTGAAGGATAGGATGAAGAACACCTCACTGAAGTAGTGTTGGTCACAGGTGCCTGCATTTGGATTCTCTTTGCTCTGTGCTGCATTTCTTGTTGTCTGTAGGCATTATTTGCTACAATGCTTTCACCCAGCCTGTATAAACATGAGGCTATTAATGACACAACCTGCTACAAACAGCATTGCAAGGACTGAAGATGAGATTGATTTCATAACAAAATGCACAGTCACATTTGCATTACCACACCTTACGAAGATGTATGTTAGACATGTGCTCAAACTGGCCAGAGATACAGAAAAAGGGGAAAAAAATGTATCATGGCTAACCTTTAGAGACAAATACAGAATCTCATCAGAAAGGGCATAGTGCTCAGCTGTTTTTCAGCAACAAATCATATCTCTTACGAACCTGAGAAACAGGTTATTTCACCTGTTATTATTCAAATTAACTAGGCCACTGTTTGTCTCAAAGAAGATGGAGAAAACATTAGTAAGAATTTTTATTTGGCATAAAAATAAGATTGAATCAAGAAAAGGCAGAGTGCAACCAATAAACCTCAGTTTTTCCTTGTCTGCAATTCTGTTTTACAAGACTGTATTGCATACAGCACATTTGATTTTGTAAGTTTTAACCAAAATATAAGTATGCAGACAAAAGTGCAATCTGTTTAAGTTTGTATAGGGAAGAGAACTCAAAAGCTTAGAAGAAAGTAATTTCAGCACCTATATTCAAGTGTCTGTATGTAGTATGTGGCTGGTATTTTCAAGGCAGGTACCAATAACATGTTTCAAAAAACAATGATAAATCAAGAGCTGATTTTAGAGGCACCAGTTATAAATTTTTTGCTCTTGATAAATTCCTTAATTACTAAGCTATCCCAGCCACTTCACTGAAGTGCTGTCTCAATTGCTTCCTAAGTGAGCATAGCTTATTTTTAACTTGCATTTATAGACATGTTATTTGGCTGTTCCATTGTACAATTCCAGACATATTTGATTTTATAGATCCTTCATTCTTTCAGCCAGACTATTCATTACTGGCTACTATAAAAATATTTCTTATATCCACAAATCCATATAATTACAGAATAATTAAGATTGAAAGGGACCCATCTACACACCACCTAGTTCAACTCTCCTGCTCTTAGCAGGTTGCCCAGGACTATGCCTTGTAATTTTGACTCTCTCAAAGGGTGAAGACTCCACAACTTCTCTGGGCAACATTTTCCAGTTCAACCTCACCTTATGGTAAAAGGGTTTCTTTTCTGATATTTAAAGAAATCTAAAAGGCTTTTTCTTATATTTCAGTTTGTGCCTACATCTATCCTGTCAGTGGACACCACTGAGAAGCCTGGCTCTGTCTCTTTTGTTCCTTTCTATCAGGCATTTCAGCACACTGATAAGAACCCTGCAAGTCTTCCCAAAAGTAAGCAAGCTCAGCTCTTGCAGTCTCACCTTGTGTAATACTTGCTCATCCCTCAAACCCTTAACTAGACTCACTCTAGGATGTCTGTATCTCTCTTGCACTGGAGAGCCCAGGTCTGGACACAACACTACAGGGGTGGTCTCACCACAGCTGAGCAGAGGGGAATGACCACCTCCTTTGCCCTGTCATCAGGACTCTTCCAAGTGCAGTTCAGGGTGCTACTGATCATCTTTGCCATTCTTGAAGACAGAAGTTACATTTGTTTTCTTCTAGTCTTCAGGAACCATGGTCCCAATCGCCATGAATTTTCCAAGGCATTCTGAAGTGGCCTTGGAATGACAACAGACAACTCCCTAAGCACTCAAGGGCACATCCTGTCAGTTCTTCTGGACTTCTGTACACCCAGTTAGTTTAGATGTTCAATAACCTGACCCTGTGCCACCCAGAATACGTCTTGCCTCCTCTAGGCCTTCCCACTGCTCTCAGGGACATTGCTCTGCCTTTGGGAATCCTTATCAGTGAAGATCAAATAAAAGCATTTAGCATGTCAACCTTTTCCATGTCCTTTGTCAACAGGTCCCCTGCTCCACTCAGCAGAAAGTCACACATTTTCATGTTTGGCTTTTGCTGCTGATGTAATGGTCTTTCTTGCTGCCTTGACATCTGTCAGGTTCAACTCCAGGTTGTGATACAATTTAAAATCTTTTTTTTTGGATTTTATTACATCTATGGAAATAAGGATTCCATCAGAGTTTCTCAATACTTTTTCCATTGTTTAAACCACCTTAAATACTACCTGAACTGCCATCTGCCTATGTCTTATCCTAATCTGTTCTTTCTTGGAAGATACTGCAAAAGGGTGAGCAAAGCTTTAAGAACTGAAGAATGACACATCTGACAGAGTTCATTAGAGAGCAATCTGACAGTCAGATGCACCTAAGTTCCAAGCACAGATTTCAGACAAATGAGCACAGGGACAGGAGTCAATTGCTCCTCTGCTCTCCAGGATCTGACATAAAATGAAAACCATCAGCATTGCGATGGCTTCCTCTGGCCTCCAGGACCATTGTGGTTTCATAAGTGCACATAAAGCAGAAACAAGACAATTTTTCTCAAGTTTCTGTCTGTGATGAGCTTAAAACAGTACTCCAAAAACATGAATATCACTAAGCCCATAAAAATGTCAAATCTAACCAGAGTATCACAAAAACACTTACAATGTGGCAGGAAAATCTGGTAAGGGTGCAACCTCAAACAGAATTTTAAGCCCCACTTGGACCTGCTCTCCATGGTCTGATGTTAAAGCAAATGTCAAAGGCGTAATCAAGCGCTGATCCTAAAAAAGAAATTCGTTTGGTCAAAACAAGATATGGCAGACAACAACAACAAAAAAAAAAACCCACAAAACACAAACTACCAAAAGATCACAATATCAAGGCCCATGAGCACAAAAATGTTTTACTCAAAACTTAAGTTACCTTCTTAAAGTATGCCCTTGTAAGTTTCTGAGCCTGAAGTTCATGGAAGACATGTAATTTTAAAAGTAGTCTATACTTCTGAGTATTTGAAATCACATTTTACATTAAGGGCAACTTACATTAAGGCTAGTTAATTCCTGCAGGTTTTCAAGTGCCTGATACTCAACATAAAAGGTCACTAGAGAAAGTTATAAAGACTAATTGTGGACTGTAAAACTCATTGTTACCCATTAAATTACACAATTCCCATTCTAGAATGAAAAATATCCAAAACAGCAAGAAGTGTTTGACTCTCTGGATTGCTTTTCCACCTATAAAGTAATTTATTCAACAAACATCTGACCAATAGGTACCAGAAACTGTTATGGCCATGCAAAGTTCCAAATTAGATGTACATACTTAATAGTAACCAACCCCACAAATGATTGTATTGTTGTGGTAATTGTTTTCTAGTTTGCTACCTTTAAACTGCAGTCATAATGCAGTCTTAAAAGGATCATTCTTACCAGGCAGCTACAATATGATTTCATATGCATTGCCAAAACAAATGATTAGAGTAAAAGCAAACTACTGTTATTTTAGAAGAATTAATAGTGAAACAACCTTTAGGAATTGTGCCTAAGGCACTGTATTTTCCTAGAAGCTTTACCACTTCAGAGATAACCATGCAAAACATTTATAACTAAAACTACTGTAATGTAGTGACACTTTATTTCACAGATACATTTCATAAAACATTTTAAAATCATACCTGTAACATTTTGTAGAAGCTGACCTTCATACTAGGTACATCCTGCTGCAATCTGCTCATAAGATCAAGTGTTTTCAAAATAATATCAGTAGCAAGTTTGCTTTTAAACATCCAAATAGAAAAGCAAATTGGGTGAAAAAAAAAAAGGTGAGATATGTCAAATCAGCACTGACAAATCCAGTCAATTTAAAAAAACCTAATAAATACTTTCACAAAGAAAATAAATATATCTAGCAAGGCAACAATGCTAGAACCAAAGAGATCATACTGAGTTCCCTGGACATGTGCCTGAGCTTCTCCAGCATGTCAAGGATGGCAACAAAGACCAAAAACACCACTTCCAGTTGAAAGTGAGGAGGGTTTAATTATAGGTCCAATTACAGTTCACTGGGTTTTGGCCAGTGAAACTAGCTATAAGTTATAGCTATAGCTTAGGTATAAGTTATAGCTAACTTATAGCTATAATGACACTGAGCTGAAAGAAATGTGTATTTAATTTTCAGTGCAACAACTGCCCCCCATAATGATGTGTGATATTTTGGAACTCTGATTGCATAAAATCAAAATGAGAAATCACGTGCCACGAGCAGTTCTAGTAAGCTTCAACTTGGATCAGTCTGAACTACTGCATGAGGCTTAAGATCATTATTTCACACAAGTGGATCTCCAGCTTATGCCAAAAACATTATCTGAATGAACTGACCAGCAAGATTACTTTTTATTCCACAAAATACTTAGTTTAATTAAATACCAATATTGATTTAAATGGCACTTTCAACTACCATATTCTTTCCATTGCAACAATATCACAACTCTCACACCAGTCATGCCTAATTAGATTTTAGATAAATACGTGTGCTCACCACATTTTAGAGTCCACCAATTTTGTCCCAAAACCAGTATCAATCCCACAATAAGGAAACTGGTTTTCTATCAGACAGGTGCATTGGCTGGCAGTCAGCACCTTCGAGACACGCATTTTCAGTGTGTCATCTCTGCAGAGCAGTAGGCAGAGTTAAGAATAAATTCAATATACTTATGCCTAGGCATTGGCACCAAAAGGCAACATTTTGTAATAATAAGGCTAGGGCACAAAAGCTAGGGCATCGAAGCACAAGAGCCTCTAAAAATGCTTGTAATACCCAACAACATAAAGCACTTAAATCATGCCTAACAAATCAAATAAGCTTCACTTTTCAGTTAATACACACACTTATTGGAAACAGACAGTGAAGGCAAACCTTAATAAAATGGGTGGCATAAAGAAGCATAGTAAACAAAAGGCAGGGACCAGGCAGTCCCTAATACAAGACCCAGTTACCTAGAAGTGACCTAGCAGAGACTTCTCCACAGAACTCAGCTTAGATGCAGGACTACACCCTGCAGTCATGTCCTCCTTACTAAACTTATTGTGGACACTAAGGACTCAATGAGGAGTGTAAAATTCTATCATTCCACGTTATTTTTCCTTGTTTCTTTATCTAAATTTGTATCATATTTGGCTGGGAGCTGCACTTGACTTAGCTAGACAACAATACTACATGGATCAAGAAGATGGCTGCCCAAATTCCCCCCACAATTTCAATGGAAAACACTCATCTTCATTTCTGATCTGCAAAGGGCTTCTGTTCTGTTGAACAGCCACAGCATTTTATCCTGCACCACTGTATTACAAAATAATTTCACAGCAATTAGAAAGCTACTTTAGATCTTGCAAGATGGCACTCCTAAGTAAAATTAGGGCAGTTATTGTCATTAGAAGCTATGAAAGTGACCCAAGGTGATCATGCCTTTTAATATCTTAGAGCAGATCATGGTGGAGGAATAATAAATCAGCTGCCATTAAGCACATAAAAAGGATATTTGTCAGGACATTAATAGCCTTGACCATTCTTTCACACTTTTTCTTCACTAATAGCTCATCCACAATCTGTTCTGGCATCTGAAGATGATCAAGAAGAACAGGCAGCAGAAGATCCATAAAGTGTTCAGCTGATTCACCATTCTTATTGTTAATAACATCCTGTAGTAAAGACATTTTATGTCAATATTTAAAAGTACAGCACAAGGAAGCCAAGCTTACTGTACCCCTTCCTGCACCAGTCTGTGTTCCTGCTTTCCCAGCCTCTTGCTATTTCAGGTTTAAGATAGCTGACCAGTATCATACTGGAGGAGGAAGTTTACAGGCAACAGAAACAGCAGGAACTTCCTCATTTCTGTAAGTCCTAGAAAAGAACTCTGATAGTGTTCTACCTACCTCATGACTTCACAAACTGCCTTGTCTTCCCCTTACAACACAGACATATTTCTAAAATACCGCATGTCTTTAATAGAACAGTTGTTTTACAAAGTATGTTTATTTCAACATAACTATTTTGCAATGAACTTTATTACAGGTATTTTTGTATGTGCTATTTTTCAAGTCAAACTATAACAGTTGTTTAAAAATAATTTAAAAATAAGAGCTACTAAGAAGCTCTTTAAACTCAGTTATCAGTCTTGGTACCTCAAAAATCTCTTTGAGTAGTTGCAATGCTAGACCTGAACAGTCTTCAGAGCCTTCCAATGGTTGGTTTGACAAGTGCACCAATGCAACAGATGGTTCAAAACTCTTTGAGCTAGTCACAAGTCTGGTGTTTGCAGAGACTGGCAAGCCAGCTGGTTCCAGTATCGCCTGCCGCAGGGTGTGACGCAGCTCTAGCACAGAGCAGAAGGCAAGCAGCAGCTCTAAGATCTGTGTGAAGTGAAGAAGAGTTCAAATGCTTTTAAATCAAGAACTTATACAGAAACTGCAACTCCCATAACACAAGTCTAAAGAGATATGCAAGTTCTATGCAACTCCTTTTAGCACTTGAAAGTTTTCTCAGGAATAATTTTCTTTCTTTAAAGCCAAGTCAGCAGCAGAAACAGTTCATTGGACTGGTGAAGGCTTGTGACAGTATTCTGTGTATTGCATTCTTTTCTTCTGACTTGACTGCTGGCTAGTGATACAGTAAAAGTACAAACATGTATACACTCAGCATGAAGAAAGCTGTCAAAGAGAAAACATTCTGAGACAGGAATGGATGCACAACCATCCTCTGAGCATGCACAAAGAGAAAACCACCCTGTAAAGCTCCATGTCAACATGCCTCTCTAAATAAACCAAATAGACAACAGCAAAACCATGCAGAGAGAAATAGTAGCATCTATTATTAACTAGGACGTGTAACACATTCATAGAAAAAAGCTCCAGATCTGTTTCACAGATATATTTAGCCCCAACAATTTCACATTTCATATTTTAGCCTTTAGTGACAGATAGCCAATGTTTAATCACCTAAGGTGGTAGCGACACAAAGCTGAATGTAACAGTTCACTACTTAAACAGAACTGGCATCTATTTGTTCAGCTAAGGTGAGAACACTTATTCCTACACATTTGAAATTAGCATCAGGGTTCCTGATCACCAGTTGAAGTCTGAGTAGTATTAATTCAAGGTTTACAGAGCAAAGTGGGATACACTGCATTCCTGGCAGATCCCAAAATTTCTTATTAGCCAAAGCACGAAAGGTGTTTATGTTGGCTTTTTGCCTTTACATCTGTTGCCTGAAAGCAGACACACAATCTGGCAAAAACCCCAACATTACAAATTCAACCTGACAGCCTTTTGAATAACTAGAAAATATAAACATGGTGAATTCTCTAGGTCACTTAAGAGTCCTGAAGACAGTGTATTTCATCACCAACCCTTGTACACAAGGAACCTATTTATAATAACAGACAAGAAACTAGATTAGGAACGTAGCCTCTTAGCCTTTAACTGAAAAAGTATAAATACCTTAGATGATGAGTCAGGATCCCTTCCATGAAGAAGATCTAATACTTGACCAAGGCAAGAGGTGAAGTGCTTGTATCTACAGCATGCATAGAGAAGAAAAAAATTATAAAACTGAAATTTCAGCACATTTAGACATTTACACCCAGTGATGAATAAAAGTGCCCTATTCTCCTTCTTACCCCCAAACACTTCAAATACATTGATGGTTTTGATAACTTTATTTCTATTTGAAATAGCACAAGCATTAAAAATATTTAAACTTATTTATCACTAAGAATGAAAGCAAATTCCTTAAAATAAGCTATGATTTTTCAGCTATTTTTACTGCTTGATTTAGATTGAAAATCAGCACCCAAATGCTGCTAGCAGAATTTGCAGAACTACTAGTCAAGCTCTCCACAGAGCCACTCTAACACCCCCCCCCATAAAATTATTACTTCTTACAACTCCAACCATACTATTCCACTTCAAGATTATATAACACTGTAAAAGGCAGGATAGCTACTCATCTTGTTGTCTGACTACCAACACTGTCCAGACAAAACATTAAGAACAGGGTATTCAATATTCCTTCAGTGACAATGAAAAAAGCAGGTTTTAAGTCATACTTCTGTGTCAAACTAGTAACCCAGCAACCCTTTAGGTTCAGATATAGCAGTTATAATTATAATCAACTAGCAACATTGAAAAAGCATCTTGGGATTTTTTTTCCTTGTGTTTGGTTTAGAATTCAAATAGCATACAGCAAAGAAACTGAACCAGAGCTTAGGAAAAATACTTTTAGGAAACGGAGCCATACCTGGTAAGATAATCTGCAACTTTGGGGTTCTTCATAAGATCCATGAGTAAATCAACAGAATGTTTTCTTGTTAGAGTATCTCCATTTACAACAATATTGAATATTAACTGAAATGTCTGATGGATATTTCGAGCATGAAAGAGCTGAAAGGAAGAAGAAAGTTACGTATAGGCACATAACTTTGCTGGGTGTCTTGCTTACTAAAACTGGCTGGAATTAGAATTTTATTTGGCCAGTGTGACAATTGGTTTTATCTACAACTTAAAATAGAAACAACTTCAAAGACACACTTACTTTTTCTCCTACTTCTTCATTTAGGGTAAGGCTTGATAACACGGAAAGTGCAAACACAACCATAGTCAAACTGCTGTGGGCCAAGAAACTTATTAAGGTACGATAGAAACTCCTCACATTATTCTACAGCAAAAAGGAGAAACAAAGGTATTACAAACCCACAAAATTTACTGGTTTGACATATTTATACATAAGCCATACAAATAAAGTTAGTATGGTAATAGTTCTCCAGGAAAGCTATTTCATTGTTCTACTGCACAATACTGGCATTGATGTTAATGTTCTCTTTTCAACTTGTATAAGGAAACATGAGAAAAAACACCCCAAAACAACAGAGAACTAACCAAGGAAGAAACTCCATCATTATTGTAAAGAAAGATGAGAAAGTCATTTTGCTAAAGCCTATAAGAAAAAATAATCACTGAAAACTGACTCCTATCCCTTCTCTGATTAATGATCAGATCTGACAAGAGTTTCTCCTTTTTTTTTTTTGCCCGTCTTTCTTCCAAGGTAAACAGAACAACATTTGCTTTTATGTAGATTAATTTCTCTTTCTGAATTAAAAAATAAAATGTTTGCACTGATTTATGAAGACACAGGAACCACGCAGTTCAGATATGTATATGTATTTGAGGATTCAAGGACCCTGACATGAAGATCAGTGCTATTCTATTGATTTATCTTTTGAAAGTTGCAAAAACCAAACACATAACACAAGCCAGGGCAACAACACAGCAATGTACCAAGGGAAAGAGGATACCCAACTTCCTGTTCTACTGGTTATTTTTTCCAACATGGAAGAAACAACTGCCCATTGGGCAGAACAAACAGGTCAGGGTTATCACTGCTGAAATAAAGTTTAAGAAGTACTAAGGTAATTACCTCAAGTCAATTAACTCTTACCATTAAGAGAATCATGACACAAAAGCAAAGCTCTTACCGAAGATTTTATCTGACTTTGAATAGACAAGTTGTGACGACAGAGGTTTGCCAGGAGTCCTAAACATGGTATTGTTAACTCATCTTCAGTGGACTGACTTAAAAGAAAAGCCCAAAAGATATTTTCATCAAAGCATCCTGAATTTAATTACAAGAAATTGTAGGGTGGGGGCTGGGAGAGCTGGGTGGTTGGGGGACTTATATTTTGTGTCTTGGAGGAAGTTTGTTTTTTAATGAGACACCATTTCACCATGCAAAGCAAAATTCAGATTGCAATCCATGCAGTGTAGGCAGCTTTTAACTGAGTACATCTGAAAAAACCTCAAAGTATCAGAGATCACTGCTATCAGAGGTTGTTTAGTACATATACTTATGAGTTTCATTAGCTTTCTTACAAGAGCACTTGAATCAAATTTGTATTAATCTAACAAGTCTGCTCCTTGTGACAAGCATGAATTTCCTCCTGGCTTTTCTCTTTGTAAGCTCCCTGCTCCCAGAGGTGTGGAGGTGGCCTAAGGCCAATTAATATTCCATCACTCAAAGTCTCACAATCACTGCATTTGACAATCTGTAACAAGTAACATGGTTTTCAAAGGAAAGTCTGTTAACTTCAGGGCACAGCTCACTCTGGAGACCAGGTTAGTACAGTACTCCAATGGCCTTCAGAAACTTTAGAAACTTAGCTTGCTGTTTCCCATAAGAAAAGACACCGAGAACACACTTACACATGATGCATTAGAAACAAAATTAATCCATCGATGTTGGCACCAGCACAAAAGATGGGAACGTTGTAGGTTAGTCTCTGCAGCAACTGAATACCCTGAGGAAACAGAAAGCTGTTCACGTGCCTGTCCTACACCATCTCAGAAGGAATGTTACAAATGATGAAACTAAGAGGACAAATATCAAGACACCACAACTGAATTAATTTTCAGACTCTAACGTAACAATTACACAAGCTGCTGCAAGCACATTGTAATGTCCTAACATACTGATGTACTTAGTAAAAGCCCAAAAAGATTATTAAGATTTTATTTTGACACAGGAATTACCTTTTCAGCCCATTTGATGCTTTAAGTTTTAGCTTTCATATTTTTCAGATTCTGTACTGCCTTGGTGTGTAACTCTGAGCTTCATACTAAGTGTTAGTAAGTTCTCTTCACAGGGTAGATGGACAAAACAATCCTTTTCCAGCTTGGGAACCAAGGACAACTATTACAAGCTTCAGGCCCAAAAAGCATAAACAATGGTGAATTGAAGAGAGCAAACATGGAGGATGGGACTTTGTAACCTGATGCTGTAATTGGACAATTAACTCCAATATGTAAATGGATCAAAACTTATAAAAGTGTGAAACCTTGTGACCAGTTGTCCATTTTGTGACCATTTTGGGTCCATCTTGGGTGTAGCCCTGGCCAGGCTCTTGCACTGCTCAAGGTGTATCCTTTTAAGGCCTTTTAAAAAATACGTTCTTTATTTTTTAGCTCTGTCTAGTCTCTGTTCCAGGTCAGCCTCTCAAGGCATCACATTCCATTCTCCACATTTGCCTCACTAGCAAGTTCTTCATTCTGTCAGTGATAAACAGGCTTTGTCCTACTGAAAGGTCTAGAAGTCTCATCAAAATCCAAAAAAGCACTTTGCAACCTCTTGTAGAAAGGATGCCTACAGGAAAACGGGTTTGCTCTAAAGACTGCCAACAGATCTAAGGGTAGTAAAGTCCTTCATACAGCACTCTCCTGGCACATAACTGAAGTCAATACACTCAAACATGACAAAAATCACAGCAGAGGTTAGCAGTTAAAACAAAGCCTAACCATTCAGATATCTAAGAGCTTCAAGGTCTTAAGATTGGATCTATCTGGTGACTACAAAAATCTCTCCTATTGACTGGCAAGTCACTTGGATCTCTAGATCTTGTGGTACTCCTAGTGCTTTGAGAAATATGCAAACCACAAGAAAGGGGATCTTTACTGGATGCCTGGCTTATTTTCCACAGAACAAGAGCCATAGGACTACTGGTAAATTAATTTTCTGCTTTTCAGAAGGAGATGTGACAACAGGCAACCAGCAAGTACTTGCTGAAAGCTTAGAGGAAAACCTGTGCATATTTGAAAAAAATAAAGAAAACTTTAAGGACGGGTTAAAATTGGTGAGTTCAAACTGACAGATGTCAGACATTTACTGTAAGCTTTGATTACTACAGCATCTGGCGTTCACTGGCAGATAGGACTGACCAGAAAAAAAGATGCCACATATGCTCTGCAAACCTCCCATGAAAACAGGCAGCCCCAGCTTTCCTTTCACTCCTTTGCAGTTACCTGTCAAAGTACTCCTTAGACAAAATGATCTCCAGGCTTGTGTTATGAAACGGCTTGTGTCAGGAGAAACAGCCAAATACCTCAACTGGAAATCAATCTTCTGAGCTCCCAAGCAGTGACTTCTTGAAATAATTTTTAAAAAGCAACATTTTTTTTTGGTTGGTTGTTATTTTTGCTTTATGGGATTTTTTTTGGGTTCTTTGACTAGAGCAGGTGAGAATCATGGTAAGATTAAAGAGAGTACAAAGAACTCTACAAATTGTTAAATTCCTGTGATACCCACCTCATACAGCAAATAAAGTACACAGCTAAGATCAACTTTCCCTTGACACATTATTTCCAATAGAGCTTTTGAAGGGTTATTATATGCATACAGTATAATGTTCATTATGCAACAGTAGCCAAACATTATGAAGCATTAGTTCCTTTACCTCTAGTAAGACTGGGTCACTCAGATTAGTAGAACTTCGATGAACCACTCCTGCCAGCACACTGGTCAGATTGTAGGTGTCCTGGAGAGCTTCTCTAGTCTCCGTGTCTGAAGCTGGAATTTAGGAATTATTAGCAAAGGAAACTGTTGTATTAGCTACCAGTGGAAGCAGAAGCTAAAGTTCTCTGAGCAGTTCTTCACGTATGTTTAAAAGGTAACTACAAACAAATGACAGCTCCTAAGCACTTGCCTCTCTACCTCACTTTTGGACATACAGTTAATTATAACACTAATCTATTTCCTTAAGATGATTGGACACTGAAAGAATAGTCTACCTCCTACCTACCAAGTTGCAGTTCTGAGATCTTGAAACCTGCACGTCAAAGGCTTAGATCTTAAACCCAATGAGCTCAGTTTCTTGCCTCATACTGTAGTGGAAAGGTAGACTCAAACTGATAACTTGATAGGGTGGTCTAGCATTAGTTAAATAAGTAAATAGAAGCCAGTTCTGCTTAGGCAATCCTCAAAGAGTTGTAGCAAAACAGGTAGAGCAAGAGATCATTTGGAAGAGGATTTAATTCTTAAACTTTTCCAGACCGAACCCCATAACAAATATAATTTTACAGTAATTGTTCCAAAAACATAAAAGGAAGATCAGAGAGGCTTAAACTCCATGAATCAGAGAAGATAAACAAGGGAGCATCATAAAGGACTCAAATCTTGAATAACTACTCATATATGATGAGAAACTAAACACTGATGGGATAATTTTTCCCTGTATATATATGTTGTGCTCTGAGCACAGAGCTCCCTGGACAATGAAGTCCCATTTCTGTGAAATAGAGGGGGGGAAAAGACCCCAAAAAAGGCATCTCAATACACAAGCAAAAGGCAGTAGAACCTCTTTTGCAGTTGGGAAACTTGATGCACATAGGCCAGGCTATTGGAGAGCCCACACTGACAGCAAACACTCCAGTGGGAGAGGTAAACTGAGGTGATGACAATTGAGGATTGTTGCAGACAGGTAAAAGATGTTATAAAAGAAAGGTCTTATAAAATATGGTTTAGGCCCTGCTACTCTAGCTAAAGCTAGCAGTAGCTTCTAAGTTCCCATGTGAAGAAATCCTAAGAATGGGAATTTGTTTGCAGAACAACCTATTCTTAGAGAGAAAAATAAGTGGCACCTGCATAAACAATAGATCTGTCCCATGAGAATCCACCAAAGAATATATATAATACCTGTAGATGGAGAGAGCCTTAACACCTACACACACAAGCACTTTCTAACCAATGAATTAAGGAGCAAGAAAACTACAAGCCAGTTGGAATTGAACACGAGGTCTGTGAAAACTGTGTAAAAATGATTATGTGAATAAAGAATTGGCTTCTTCTGCATGAGGAAACTGAGTCCCGACTGATTATTATTACAATAGAGGATGTGACATCACTTCTCCCTATCCTTGCATGCCCTAGCCAGGTTTCTCACTTGATTAAAAAAGTAGTCTTTTCCAGCTCCTAAAATAAAGGACAAGAGAATAATTTCTCACCCTACCCAGTGGATAAACAAATTCTGACAAGCCTAATCATTGTCATTCACAGGGATGACTTCAAATCTCCTTCTCACTGCAAAACTTCTTAACAGGTGGCTTAGCCAAGCACTCCACTACAATGAAAAATACTTCATCTTTCACACCTCATGCTTCTTCCAAGACATTAATCACCCACAACACAGAATCAGCATCTGTCTTGTCTTCCCTTGCCCAGACAAAAGATAAAAAGTTCAGATGCAAACCTTACCCAGCTGTGATAGCAAAGTAACCACTGACAAGACTAGAGAAGGGTTTATATTAGTGTCCTCCAGGAGCTCTACAAGGCAACTGAGACATTCACTTGGTAGAATCTGGTTTGAAGCAAAAAAACGGGTAAGCTTCAGTCCAGAGATAACCTGGAGATGAAAGGAGAAAAACAACCTTACTTACTCAACTGCACCCATGTAATTGACACAGAAGTCGAAGCGGAGAGTTGCATGAAATAGATTTTGTCCTACTTGACAAACTGAGAATGTAAGTATCATTCTACTGGGACATTTATGTTCACAATGGCTGGAAAAAAAAAAAAAAGCAGAAATGGAAAAAATCTGTTTTGCATTCCTTTATGCTTGGAAAGTACCAAGTTTATTTATTTTGAAAGAACAACCCAACAGATTGCACAACACGTAGCAATCAGCCTGCCTTCCAAAGGCCTGGACAGGGACCCAAAGGTGGCACTCTGCGGGGAGGATCTGCAGTGGCAGTCAGTGCTGTTTTGGGAGGACTCTATGATTGGGATGAAAAAATGGAACCTGAGCTAGGGGAACCCTGTATAAGAAGAGACCAAAAATTATATACCTTTACACCAATACAGGTAGACACGATTTATATTCTGCATATGGGAGACACATAATGTTGGTTTTGTGTATTCCCTTTTTATCTCTTTACAAGGGATATAGAGAAGAAAGCAAAGCGAGATACTAACTCTCATATAAACGTTCTAAGCAATTAAAATAAATCTGTATTTGAAAAAGGTAACTTGGAGATTAATTCAAAGGCCACCACATCAGTTGTACACAAAGCTGTACCTGAAGATCAGAGAAATGCACTGGCCCACCTCCTTAGTAAAAAAACACGTTTGAATACGTGTTGCATGGAACTGGAAAACTCCAGATACAAGACCAGTTCGTCATTCATACGCTATTTCTTAAGCTGTGAAACGATTCATGCGGGCCAGAATTTAGGGGATAAATAAAAAATTAAGTCCCTTGTGACACACACTATCTGCTTGCCCTGGGTGCCTATAGACGCACAACACACCTCTGTAAACACACAAACACGCCATAAAACATTATAATAACAGAGGCCACAGCCACTCCCACGCCCCGCTCCCTCCGCGCCCCCGGGACGGGCTCCGCTCCCACCTCCAGACTGCGCTGCAGGAGCGCGGCGTTGTGCGCTGTCTTGGCGGCGCGGTACTCTGTGGCTGCGAGGAGCAGGGCCTTCATGCAGCTCGGGGGGTCCATGGCGGCCCGGCCCCTCAGCCGCTCCGCTGGGCCCTCACTCGCATTTCCCGCCGCCGCCGCCATCGTGACGCACCGACCACTGAGCGCGCGCGGCTGCCGCGCGGTAGCACGGGAGACGCCGCCGCCGCCGCCATCTTGCTTAAGGGAGCAGGGGCGGGCAGCAGGCGTGGCTTGGGGCAGGTGGTGAGAGCCGGGGGAGGAGCCACGGGATCCGGGCAATGCGGGCGCTTGGATCGGTGACAGCGGCTTTAGGGCTCACGTGGCATCGGGGCGATCCAGAGGGATGATTTTCCTAAGCGGAGCTCTGTGTGGCCGGTGGGAGCTGAGTCTTCCAGCCGCCCAGCCTCTGGAGGGCTGCCTCCGATTGGAGCTGCCGTCGCTTCCCACCTGGCGCCCACAGCCCTGCCTCGCCTTCCTGCTGTCTTTGTAGTCCCCGTAATCCTTTCCTCTCCTACTGGGGAGGGCTTAAGCCCGGCCAGAAGCCAGCTTCCCCTCCGGCCTGTGGTTGCCTGGCCTCTCCCGCGGGAGGGGGAAGTTTTGGCGGTGTCCTGGCGATGGCGGGGACCGAACCCGCTGCCCCGAGACCCGGCCGCTCGTCCGCCTCACACAGCGACCCCCGCAGGCCGCTGCGGGCACAGCGCTCGCCCCCGCTGCCTGCGCTGCCACGGGAATCCTTTCCTCGTACCCCTTGCGGCTGGAGCGCCCCGGGACACCGGGATCATGCCCTTCTTGGACCATGTTCTTCCTTACACCATGTGCTCCAAGTTCAAGTGTACAAAAAGTACAAGAGGTTCCGCGCCCCCGCTGCTCAACCCCCCCGACATGGACAAACACGCACCCACCTTTCGGACGTCGGCAGGTAGATGCTGCTGTGTGAAGCTTTTGAACATGTTTTCTCAACTTGTGCATGGATTGTTTTCTGCCATATTAGGCCTGCAAGTATGTGTAGGAACGTCTATATCGGCCCCTATACTTTCCTATACTGTTAATAGGACAAACATTGCTGTAAAGGACAGACGAGCAATGTGAATATAATGTAAATGTCATTGTGTCTCTTTTTCCTCTTTTAAGTCCTTGATCCTTCTCGCGTCCCCTGTTTCACATGACTGCTGCAAGGGAACGCTGGGGAAGTGACTGGAGTGTGGGCTTGGAGTCACCCTCCGTCGTGGATGCTGCATCAGGAGCTACAGCCACCACGACTGTTATAAATCTGAGTCCAAAACACGCTGTCAAGTGCCACCTGAAAGGCACCGCAACCGGGCCCTTGTCCTCTGCTCAGCCATCAGAGTCACTCAGTAGGCACCATGAGGCACAGGCTGGGATTCCTTGTCACTCGGCCTTTTCCCAAGGCTGAACTTGTGACTGAGTGAGCACCTGGGGGACTGCTGGGACTGTCATTTCAGAAAAACGACAGTGTTGTGCTTGGTTGAGGACCGCGCTGCTGGAGGTGGGGTGTCTCAGCACAGCAGTTCCTCAGTCTGGTACCTGTGATAACCAGCTATCAGACAGGCTGCTGGATCCTGCAAGTGAAGAGACACGTCAGTTATGTGCTTCTACAGAGCAAGGGCTGGGGTGTTTATATCCCAGAGTACCATTTTTCAGGGACAACTACTTTCTTTTCAATTAATGAAGTTTTGGACACATATTTTAGTATTTCTTGGCATTGCCTAGCAATGTTAATACTCTAGGGATTTTTTTTTGTCTCTTTCATGCTACAAATACTAGTTGAGCCTCGAGCCAAAAACTCTGCAGCACTGTTACATTCATAATGAAGTCCAAAGCACTGAAAGGTCTAAAATTTCTTTGACAAATAATGGTGTGAGAGAAACATAATAGAAAAAAAATCTAACTAGTATTACCCATTAAAATACATAAATAATTTGTGAAGGGTCTTAAACATACAGCCAATACAAATGTCTTCCTCACAGTCTCAAATGGTGAGCAAGTCTGTAGTAGTGACTGGAAGACTCAGGACATACTTTCCAGTTTTGGCTGTGACTGCTAGTTGCAGGCCACCTTCAGAACTAAAGCATTCATTCAATATTTAAAGTTGGGGTTAATATTAAAGCAAATTATTGCATTAAAAAAAAAAAACCAAACAACCAAACAAGAAAAAACATATACATAATACAGAACTAATGGCAGTAGAAAATGGAGTAAGCATTCCCATATGTGCAGAACCTATTAAAAAAAGGACATTTATGTAGAACTTGTAATCCTCTTATAATCTGCCAGAACCGTTCCTCAGTCTTAAAAGTACTTCAAACCGTTTTCCTCTGGTTGGTTATTTTTTTATGGCATGGATTTAACACAGCATTTTTGTTTTAATTTGCATTATTCAAACTACAGACTACTAGTTTTCCTTGAGATTGCTGAAATACTATTCATTCCTCCAACAATGAGGTAACATGAATCATGTGCAAAGTAACAGAGTCTGGGGGTTTTAAAGCATCTTAAAATGCTAATAATTTTGTCATATATGGTTTTTATTAACAGATATCAATTCTGCCATGAATTACTGCTTTATGCCTGTTCATTTAATGTATTTATATTGCTGCCTTCTAACAGAATATTCACTCTAGCAGTCAATATCGTGGAGAATTTGCTGGCTAAAAGCCACGATAACACACATACATGGACACCTTCTCCCATACCTATGTATGTGTGTGTTTGTGTCTGTAACAAAAAATACTTTTGTTGCTGAGCAAACATGCATAATAGCTTACACTGGATCTACTGGTTGAAGATACAGCTACTCTGACAGTCTGCAAAAGGAGGAGGGTAATTCCAGATCTAGGGCAGAGGACACCCAGCTGGAAGCTCTCCCCAGCCGAGGCACTGTGCCGGCGCTCATCCTGGAATGGCAGCTTCCCAAACCATCAGGTGCAGATCCTTCAGGGTAAGACATCGACGTAATCACCGCCGTCATCAGCTTCTGTGAAGTAATCAGTACAAACAAAACAAGATGTCATTGCAAGGCACTCTTCTGAAAGGCCGTGGGAAGCAGCACAGCTTGTGGCAGGGCAGGTATCAGCAACTCAGTTTGGTTTCTCAGTGTGCTGTTGCAGGGCCCACGTTTAGGCCCCCTGTCCTATGGACTGGATTCTCCAGGGAAAGGCAAAGCCCGCATTTCCTTTTCTGAGCCAGCAAGCACTGTTGTAAACAGTTGTATCCACATGATACCCCCTCCTTCCTGAGGAACAAAGGTCAGAAATCATCCATTCTTGGTAAATCAGATCAGTAGCTGAGATATCTGTGACTTGCATAACGCATCCCTTATTCTGTAAATAAATACCCAAGAGAAAAGTTCTCATCCCAGCTAAAGGAGGAGAGCCTGAAAAATCCTGTTCTCTCTTAGACTTTGTAAGATTGGTTATGGTTTTTGAGAAGCCAGGGAAAAGGCAGAAATTCAATGCTTGGAAATCAAAGCTCCACTATGGAAGCCTATTGCTCTTCAAGCAGCTGCCCTCAAAAAAGCTGTTCCTAGGCTAGAAAACAAAGCTCAAATATCTCCAACCACCAGGATCGTGACCCCAGTCCCTTGTGGTGTTCCACTGGTTGTGCTGGAGCACTCAGTCCCACATGTGCAGCAACGCCAGCTGCTGATAGCATGTGACGGACATGCTTGCTTTAGGGAGCACTGCCGTGCTTTGAGCAGTGCCTGTGTTTCAGAGAGAGCCATCATGACATTTACATAAGCCCCTGCTGTGGGCATGTAATAATGCAGCCTGAGAGGGAAGTTTGGAATGCTGTATAAGTGAAATTTAAATCAAAATTTAAAAAAACAATTCCAAAGTACCTTGATTATTTCTAAAAAGCCTCCATTTTTATGGAAGACTACATATATTTTGACATTGAAATTAAAGGGTTTGTTTTCCTCCCTGTGAGTCCAGATGAGGACATTGTGCATCTTCTAGAAAAATTCCTATTGCAGGACCAAAAATAAAATACGTATTATACCTGATTCTTCCTAAAAACATATCCATGTTATTGCAGTATTTTCTGTTTCCCTGCAACAGCAATGATAAGAAATCATAACAGCATTTTCAGAGCCAGTGTGGCATATTTGCTGTGTGATACAGGTGACAAGGTAATGTTGGTGACAAGGGAAATGTGTCTCTGTGGCTTCCGCTCAGCAAGGTTGCTGGGGCTGAGGCCTCAAAACTGCAGCAGTGCACGCAGTGCTGAGGGAGCTCGGCCAGAGCGGTTGCACTGTTCTTGTGTGTGAAACCCCAGCGACTGCAGCACAGAGGGGCTGCCTGTCAGAGACTGAAAGAGTTCATGCCTCAAACTTTGATATAAGTTCTGCTCATTGTAACAAAAACTGTATGAAGAAGCTACAACCAAAGAAGCCTCCCTGAAGTTACTTGACCGGAACTTTGGACTGAAAGTCAGACTACTGAGATTAGATAAAGGAAAACTCATTCTTCAATTGCCTGAAGCAAACAAGTAAACAAGGAAAAGAATGTGAGCCAAACCCAGCAGCCATACTAAGAATCATCTCTGCCTTGCTTTGGGGTGGGGGAGGCTGTAGCCCACAGACCCCTTTTCTGGGAGGAGGTTTGCACAGATTTCTCCCCCAGCCAAGGTGGGGGGAGGAAATTTTGGCATGTTGAAACCTCTGCTCTGGGGCAGTGAACCCATCCTCCCTTACACAAACTGGCTATGGAACCCCCAGCCTTGGGAAGACCACATCCATGGGGCTACACGTGAGAGGCAGCTGAGGAAGTGCCTTAATTCATCAAAGAGCCCCTGAAGTATCCCCCAGAGTTGTTCCTGAAGCCTTGTACCACAGAACTGCACGTGATGCAAAAAACCCAGAGTCTGTTGTAAGAGACAATGGCAAACTTCCCCCTGCCCCAGGGAGGTGCCTGGGTTTTCCTACCCAGCCTGAGTGTATATTAACCCATCGGATTCTATGCATTCTGGGGAGACCTTCACCACCAAGAAGACCAGCTGAGAGGATCAAAGGAACATTGTTGGGATTCACAGAGTGGTGATATTTTCTGTCACTCTCTTTCTGTCCCCCCCACCTCTTTCTCCTTTCTCTTCTTTTTACTCTCCTTTTTCTCTCTCTCCCTCTCTTATTTACTATCAGATAAAACCCTATTGCTAACCCTAAATGCTATTGTCACTGGCTTATGGTCTCATTTGCACCTTAATTCAGGCAGAGGCATTTCTGATAACTTTAATAACTGGATCATAACACTGCCCCACACCACCGTGCTGAGCTGCTGTTGGGCATGAGGTGCAAATCACAAGGCAGGGTGGAGACTCTGAAGTTTTGTTTCCTTTATGATATCTGTACTTAACAAAAGGATTTTCCCTTACTCATGTGTGCCCTGGCTGGGGCTCTCGACACACTCTGCCAGAGGTTATGGAACAGTCTCAGGGTTATTTTGCAGCCCATGGCCTGATGGATGCTGCAGCTCAGTGTTGTACAGCAGGAACATGAAGAATGGTGGGATACTAGCAAGTTATCAACAGTATCTGCAGTCATGCTTCTCAAAACAAGGATGTAAGGATGACATGACGCGATACAACACAGTCTAAAGCTTTATGAGAACCTCTGTCTTTATTGTATCCATTTGCATAATTCTGTCAGGTAGAAGCATCATATCCTCGTCCTACAGCTGGGACTCATGAGCATAAATTAGCAGAAGAAGAGCAACGAGAGGCTGAACTCTGGTTCCAAAACTGTGATCCTGAGCACAAGGCTATATGCTTGCAATGTTTGAATACAAATCACAAGCCGGCTTGCTTGCCTGCCCATCTTAGAACTAACTGAGTAAGGTTTTGATATAAAAATATCTTAGAACCTGGAAAATGAAGGTAAAGGACAGACTCAACCCCCAAGTGCAAGGGCCTGATACCTTGGCAGAAGCACATTGGATAAAACTGGTTCTCAGCCTTCTCCAGCCTAGAAGCATCAACATCCATGAACAAGAGAGCTGGAGGCAGCTTTTTTCATTGTGTATCTAGCGATTTTAATTTGTTCATTTGTAGTGGGTGAGGGTAAGTAACCTGTGAGCTAAGAATAACCATTTCAGTGACCATAAGAGAGAAGGGAGGATATAAAACTTCTGTCCATGCAAAACAATGTTTAGCAAGTATTCACCACAAACCTGTCAATGCTGTCATCTTTAAAAAACCCGCAAAGGCAGAGCTAAGTTTCTCACCATCATAAACGTTGTCCATTCCTAACTTGAACCTCTGGCTTCTTTGCAAGGCCTTCGGTTTCTTCACTGGGTAGCGGAGGTTTATTATCAGTCCTTGATTTGGCTTTTCAAAAGTGTATATTAAGTCCTTTAATGTTTTGAAGGTCCTGTCTGGAACACCTTCAGAAGTCTATAAGGAAAGGATAACAAAATGTGTTTGCAAGTTCTGTTCACATGGAGTCCCCTAAATGAAAAGAATGATAAGTTGTTTCTTATTTACCAAAGAGCTGTTTTGTAAACAGGTTTGGTGACAGAATATTGCACTGTCCATAAAACACTATGGACACCTGTTTGGAGTCATGGTTATGGCACTAAAAGTAACCTCCCTCACCATCTTTTCTTTTCAAACAGAACATCAGTTAAATTATTGGTGTAGGTATGTGCTGCAACAATCCACTACAGCAGAGTGTTGAAGAGTGACAGCATTACACACCGCACTCTGGTCTGAGAGCAAAAGTTTAGGGGCAACATATTTAGTTCTCACTGAAAATGCTGCCTTTAAATAACTAGGTGACAAACAGAACCCAAACTTTTACAAAATATCAGCATTGGGTAGCAAAGGTCATGTGCAAAAAACTGTTCTTTAAGTGTGGGTTCATATGACAGGACTGAACTGCTCCTGCAGCTCAGCTCTGCAGGGATCTGTGCATGGACTTTACAGTGCTGTGACTTCAGGGCAGTGACAGACAGTGAGCAGCCTACTAGCAGTCATTAAAAGAGAAGGAGATTTGGTTTCACTTAATCTGCTAGCTAACAAAGAAACATGTATTTATTTTCTTTGGTTTTCTGCATCCTTCATCTTCCATTCAGCCCTGGATGGACTGGGTGCCAATGCCTGTGTGTACTGGGTCTGGCTGGCATGAGTTAACGTCCTTCATAGCAGCCTGCATAGTGCTGTGCTCTGAATTTGTGACTGAAACAGTGCTGATAACACAGCCGTGTTTTGGCTGTTGCTGAACAGTGCTTGTGCAGCATTAAAGATGTCTTTCTTGCACTTGGTTCCCCTGAGGAGTAGGCTGGGAGTGTGCAAGATGGTGGCTGTCCCATCTCACCCCATCTGACACTGTAGTAGGAATAAAAGCCTAGGGAAAGGGAGGACGTTTGTGGTTATGTGTGTGCTGAGGCCTCACTTTCCAGGAGTTTGCTAAATATCTGTGTCCTGATGGGAAGGAGTTGCTAAACTTCTTTGCTTTGCTTGTGTGCACGACTTTGCTTTACCTGTTTACCTATTACACTGTATTTTATCCGGTCCAGGAGTTCCCTCACTTTTGCTCTTTGTGTTCTCTTCCCCTGCACTGTCTTGCTAAGGAGGGAGAGAGTGAGCAGCTGTGGGGGTGCTTAGCTGGTTGGGGCCAGCCTGCTGCACTCTAGAAAGCTCATGTCTGAATCTGGCATTAAAAAAAAAACCCAAACAACCTCTCCTCCACCATCAATACATTATTTCAGTCAATTATTTTAGTAAGCCAAAATAATCTGACTTAAAATTTTTAAGAACTGAATTCTTCTTTCACGTTGTTGGCAAGACTTTATAAGGAAGAATGGGTTTGAAAAGTCTAAAAATATCTGTGTTACCTGCTGACAGGAATGACAGCATAACCCCAGTAGAGTGGCTGAGGTCCAAAACAGAATCTTTTTTGTCAGCAAACCATTCTTCTTCATGAGAAATTGTGTCTTTCATACACAGGCAAAACCACTAATAAGCAATTACCAGCATATGAGAGCTTGGAGTGTTCTTTATGAAGTGATTTCCTCATTCCACTTAAACCCTGCTTAATATTGGCAGTCCTCTTGGCTGTGCTACTACAGGCAGGGGAGTGAGCCAGCTTTTAAGTGTCCTTTCACATTGCCTGGGGATTTGATTGATGCGTTAGTCTCTCTTACCCTTGTTTTACTTGAATAAGCAGCATTATTTGGCATTGTCACTTCAGGTGCCTCACAATCACATGGAATTATAGATTCTTTAAATCAAAAAGATCATTGCAATATCCCAGATCCCTATGAGATGCTGCTTGCACTAGCAGCGCTTTCAAGTAGAAAAAGGTAATTAGGAACAGGAGAAAGTAAGAAAAGTAATAGATATTTCATTAGCTATCAAAAAGAAATGGTCAAATGAGAAAACAGCTGGTTAATACATAACAGAGCCACTTAGATTATAAGGAAATTCTACAAACACAAGAGCTACTTTTTGAGTTCATCTATAGTAAGAATTGAGTAGAGAGCAAATTTGGAAATATTTTCTATAGTATTATGTTTATGGATTTTTTAAAAATCTATGATCATAGACTAAAATGACAGTAGATTAAAATGATCATTGATCATAGATGAATTTAAGATCTTTTAATTTATGATTTTTTAAAAATCTATGATCCTTATGATCCTTAATGCAGTCTTTAGAGATGTAATGAGAGTTACTCACCTGTATTCTAAAATATCCTTGGTCTTCTCTGAAGATACGGTAAGTGTAGATGAGGCCCTCAAAACTGTGAAAAAACATTGTATACATAACACATCACATTAATAAAGTGGACATATCTGCAAACATTAGTAAAGACATGAGAAGTGCAATAAAATTATATGAGGCAGAGACAGGAAAGCAAAAGAAGAGAGATCCTAGAGATTACAAAATGAGTGAAGGTTTAATATTTTGAAATACAAGATTACTCTGACCAGGGATTTCAAAGAACATATGAACTAAGCCTAACACAGGCCTTTAACAAGCATAATTTGATTCCACAGACATCACCTCTTCTCATCTCTCTTTGATCTTCCTCACTGCTCTAACCTTTGTTTTGCATTTCTGTCATAAGAAGGCTGTTGAATTCTTGGAGAGATGTTGGCAGAAAATGGCCTCCCATCACCAGCACCCAGAAAATGACTGTATGGCTCCTACTTCTGAGAATAATATTCTTCCTTTGCATTTCCCAGGGTTTTAGTTATTGTTATTTTTATAATAAGCAGGTGTTTGAACACTGAGGCTACTGATGTCTTTGGATATATTTTGTCAACAAAAATAAAAGCTTTATCAGATACCACAGCAGCAGCAATCTCCAGGAGGTGGACTGGAGATCGTGACTGTGATCAAAAAAGGTAGCAGAGTTGCAAGGAAATATACATCACAAATAAGTGAGGAGGTTGGGGAGAGCAGGGAGCAGCATCTGAAAACAAGTTTTTTTGACTTGTGTGCCTGTTCATCAGGAGGACTTCAGCTGTGGCTATGTGAAGTGAACTGTTATGAGAAGGAGAATCTTAGGGCAGAAAACTGGTTGAGGGCACTTGCACAGAAGTGAAGGGTTACTGAAAATAAACGACTTTGTTCTGCAAAAAAAGTTACTATGAACTGAGATCAGAATAAGGCTTTCAGTTATAACAGATTTAATTTAATTCAAAAAGTGGTATCACAGGGATGAATATTTTGGTTTTTGTCTTCTTGAGATACCTGTGGAAATATACATGTTCCATGCTGAAAAGTACTTTTACAAATGTGAGTGCTTACAGAGACAGAGAAGTGAGAAAAAGAAATACTAGGAACTGATCATTTTTGAAACTTGTTCTTTACTTATCAACTGAATATTAAAATGTTTCTGCCTGGATATTATTCAGGTACTGTAATTTTTACTAAATGAACATGAAACTACCATTAAAATGGAAACTTCTGTCTCCTCATTAACTAGTAAATGCTTACCAAGAGCTAGTAAAGGGTACAAATAAACAAAACGTTTGGTCTGGAAGAAAAGCAAGGTGAGAGGGAGAATAACATGTTGAACAGTAAGGAGAACAGTAGTAAAACCAGCAGGTCTGAACTGAGGTGCTGTCAGAGACCTGGGATAATTCTAGATGAAAGAAACAGTGTGCTGTGGAGGAAGAGCCATGCACCATGCTAGATTAGAGGAGAGATGCATTTGAGCTGGTCACACCATTCTGTCTTCCAGGTCCTCCATAGGAATGCACTCCCCCCCCATATCCCAGTAAAAAAGGACAAGAAAGTTTGTTTGCTGTAGCAAGTGGATCAGTGTCTCTGCATACAGATCAGTTAATTTGAGAAGGGTTTATCAGTTTGCACATAAACCATGTTAGGTGCTAAACAAGGTGTTGAGATGCAATGCTAATTCAAAAGTTGCATTTGAACATCACTAAGAGTTTCAGTGTTGGTTGCCCCCAGTTTTAGGGCAGTTTGCCTAGTGAACCACTGCCAGGCAGCCCAGTTTCTGGGGCAATTCTCAGCCAGTGCACTTAATACCATCCCATGTGCTGTCTGAACACAAGCCTTGCTCTGACCTGTGCAAGCCACCATCTGTGTACCACTGCTGCTGCTCTCGAGGTTTAACTATGGCATTTGTTCATGTCAGGATTATAGGCAAATCCACTAAACACTCCATTTTTATCAGCTTTTAACACTAAAACCCACAGAGGCAAACTGGAAGTTATGATTTTTCATGTGCCTGCACAGAATATTGTGGCAGGCAGATGTGACATGCCAAAGTATGTCTGCAAGACATTACAAGGCAAATTTACTTTGCCCTTAAAAAAAAAAAAAGATGAAAGGAAAAGCAACTGTGTTGGTGTGGCACAAAGCCTAACCCAGGTTCTAACTAACATTGTCATTCTTCCTCTGTGTCAGGTTCCCCATTTGTCCCTTCTGACAAGGTATGCATGTGCCTTCCCTCCCACCTCCCTGCCCTCCCCTCAGCCCCTGCATTGTCTCATGCCACACCATACTGAAAGCAGGTTCCTGTAGCTCATGTGCTGAGCGCTCTGTTTGTCCCCAACTTGTTATTTCTCTTCTACTCGTTCTGTTATTTTGCAGATCTCCTTTCTTCTACCCACCAACACAGTAGTACTCCATTTCTCTCGCCCTTTTTCTCCCCTCCCCATTGATTTGTTTCATAAGAAATTAATTTTTAGTGATTGATAAAAACATCTTCTCATATTTGTTCATTAATTAGATGTGTCAAAAGGTTTTCATGTCACACTCAAATGTATCTGCAACAAGAGTGTGAAACCTCATAGGTTCAAACAAAGACCTAGATTCTAGTTTTTAAACTTTGAATGCATTATGAACAGATTAATTATATATGAAAAGTGTAAAAAGGGAAATAAAAGTGCTATTCCCTACAGAACAAGAAAATAATAAAATTTTAATTGTAGTAATTAAAGCTTCGGACTAGAAGTAGCAGTTTTCTAAGCCCATCTTGTCTGTGGATTTGTCATATAAATTCAAACAGAACTTTGTAATTTTCAGCCTCAGACTGTGTTCTTATATCAGGTAAAATTCCTTTGAAACACAAGGCTGAGCTTTTATGAGACAGAAAGTCTACAAAGAAGGAAGTGTTTTGTAACACGCCATGAGGCTTTTCAGTGTCTCAACAGTGCTAAAATGCTGTTTACTCATCATTACAGAGGCAGTTACTTTGAGTAAGGATCTTAGCATATTTTGGCAGGCTGAGGTATTTTCTCTGGGCTCCCCTTATTCTCTGCAGAGAGAGACCAGCATCACCAGATTATACTTCGTTTATCATCTGTTACATAAAATGGTTTTTTGGAAATGCCACCCCCCCACTAGTCACTATAAAGGAAACCTAAAGCAACCAGCATGACTTGAATACATAGACACACTCCCTTGGAGTCTGTTAATATCAGGGAAGAACTATTAATGTTAGAGTGGATGATTGTTGTCTTTGGATCCAACTGAAAGCTCATAAAAAATCAGTG
This sequence comes from Ploceus nigricollis, assembly GCA_013399945.1. Classification (NCBI taxonomy): domain Eukaryota; kingdom Metazoa; phylum Chordata; class Aves; order Passeriformes; family Ploceidae; genus Ploceus; species Ploceus nigricollis. The sequence continues at coordinate 75,330 of VXBC01000704.1, read as the reverse complement.
TTAGGGTACTTACAAAACACAGAGACACAAGGCTCCTTCCACACTCTCACTCTCCCGTATTAAATAGCTGCCATTCTTTTTCTTCTTGTTCAGCAGCTCTTCACAGGTTCTTCTTGTTATCTTTCCGTGAAAAAATGGGAATTCCATGGACCAAAGAAAACAAGATATCTTGCCTTTCAAAGCAATTCTAGAGCAAGTCAGAAGCCTGGCATCAGAAGAAGCCTTGTTCCAAAGGCAGCTTCCTGCAGACATCTAAAGTTGGAGATGCCAAGGACACACAGGAGTTCATCTGTGTTGTTTACCAGTGAGGTGGGTTAGCTCTGCAGCTTGACAGCTCATGAGCTCCGTGGAGGCAGGAAAAAGTTGGTCTACGCTGGTCACAGTCCTCATCAAAAAGGAAGACACTTTTGTCACGTTATACCAGCAGACTATCGGGTTATGTATCACACCTCTAAGCTATGAAATCACTAAGTTGATACTGAGGTATAGTTACATTTTTAAGGTAACTTTTATGTTTAAAGTGGCTCAAAGTCCAGCAAGTAGGGTCCTATGCTTCAGGAATGTCAGGACTGTATAGGAGAGGATAAAATTATATAAAAGCACTCTTGTCTTTTTTCAGGTGATTTTGAGAAGAGAAAGTAAGTGTTTGTGATCTTTTAATCAGCATCAGTCACGAAGCCATAGAACATGCCAGAAAAAAATTGGCAATTCTCTGTTCATGCAGAAGTTTAAACAAATTTCATCAAAATGAGCTGCAGAATGACACAAGGTGTTTAATGGAGGAACAGTGTGAGATGCAAAGACTGCTGTCATCTTGATCACAGAGGAAAAAAACCTGTGAAAAAACCAAGGTAAATACTGATGGAACACTGTAAGCAAAATCAACCATATTTTACATGCAGCTGTTACATTTGTGTTTTTTCTCTGACAACTTTGTACACACAAAAATCTTACATTAACATTTGTGTGTTTAACTGCAAGTTGATCATGCATCACACTAAGACCATTTCCAGATGGTATCTTAGTTAGTTGAGGAATAAATTACCTCTAAAAAGGTACTGTTTTGTCTCAAAGAAATGTAGAAACTTAAGAAAAAAAGGTATCTGAAGAGAGAAACTGAGAAATGGCAAGTCCAAGGTGATACTGTTGCTGACGTCTGTCCTGCAGTGACCACAAGTTACTGATAAAACAAGTCCTGACCACCAAGGAGATGAACTTGTTTATGTACTTAGATCCTCCAGTTTCAGCTGTCTGCAGACAGCTGCATTTTGAATAAGTCTTATTTTATCCTCCAATGGGATGGGGATAGTGACATTGGGAGGGAAATATTCTGGTCTTGTAAGTATCCTTAAGAACAAACATCCTTATGTGACAAAGATTCTCCTTCTTATCAAATGCACTTGTAGTTTCCTCAGGTTAAAACTGTTTATGGCTTTTTTTCCACATGTTGTATAAATAAACATTTTCCATGAGGTATTGGGAGGTGAATGGCTTTTCCAGAAGCCCAGCTCTGCAAATGAAGAGCAGCAACTGCTCAGCACTGTCCTGCTTCAGGCATGTTCTCTGCATGCATTGAAAGGAAGGTAGATAGGAAAGAACTGCAAATTCCTCTTTCAAGAAGGTAATAAATAGATGTTCTTCACAATTTTCCCTGAAGATCTCATTACCTAGGTGCAGAACTATAAGACAGTAGTTTCAGTAGATCTTGCAGATCTGAATGTAGAATTTACTTAAAGTGAAACAGCAACCACACGCTACCTGCTGTTGGCTTAGCAGAGTGTTTGTCTGATAAAAAAAAAAAATGTTCAGGAGAAAGTGCTTGAGGAGAAATGGGGCTGAGGTCTCCTTCCAGCAGCAGTCGCCACCCACTGGCCCGATCACCTTCCTCCTCAGTTGTCTCCACAGCTCCCTGAGAGCATTCAGGAATTAACATTGTCCTTTTACCTCACCTTACCAGTCTGTAATATTCAAATGGACCTGAGAATAGGATAGAATGCTTGATTTAAAAGCAGAAATCATTGAAATATACTAGAGAAAGGGGTCTGGGAGGGAGAAAGGAGAGAGGCTGTAAATATGGTCTGGTCAGTCACTAAATATGTGTGGGTGTGTGTATGTGGGTGTGGGTGTGTTTGAGGGCTAATCCAGGGCAAAAGCACACAGCTTCTGGCAAATACACAACAGGACTTGTTGTATTCTACTTGGGATACCTGCTGATGGATGCTTGTGTAACACCTGGCAGGTGGGGGATTTCCTTGTCAGTCACCACAGAGCTGCACCATGAGCCTCACCACAACTTGTGTACACAGCATGGAATCTTTACAGTGCATGTAGGGGTCATATAACAATATATTTCCATGGGCCTAAAGTAGCCTAATGTAAACTCTGAGCAAACATTTCCTATCACAAACATTTCCAGCTTAACAAATCTCGCAAGTATTTTTGGCTTACACAAACCTGCATACCCAGGCTGCCTCCTCAGCCAAGTCTGAAGAGTGGTAAGAAATATGACCTGATGATATTAAGTCTGATTAAATGTGTGATGAGAAACCTGGGGAGCTGGAGCCAAACCAAGCAATAGCTCTTGTTAATCTGTGCTTAAAGTAATTTTATTTACTCCGTTCAAAATAAAATTGGGTTGTTTTTTATTTCCCATCCACTTAAGGAGATTTCACAGTTCCTAGGATAGCCTCTTGCAGTGACTATCCTTTCAGATGGCAGAGAACAGGGGAAAACCAAAGTCCTTTTTCCTGAGAGACTCTTGGTCTTGTCTCTTGGCCTGCTTCTACCATAGCATGGGGAAAAAAACAGTTTCACTTCCTAAAAATCTTCTGTATGTCAAAACAATCACATCCTTCAGTCAACCTTATGCTTTCTGAAGTTAATGCAATCCTTCTGAAGGAAGTCTTTTTCTATAAGCCGCCTTTTCTTGCAATTGTTCTCTTTACTTTTCTCTGGCACAACTTTGGCTACTACTTCTATGAAATTTGATGCCTATAAACAAGCAAATCTTTTGATTAGAAGAGCAGGATAGTTAGCCACTCTTCCCTTCACAAATAGGTGCTAGAGAAACAAGACCTGCAACATTTTGGCAGCAGTGCTAAGCCCTTGTTGACCGTATATCTCATTGGTTTTCTGCCATTCGGCTGCCTGGACTAATTTTCTTTTTATTTTTTCTTCCTGTTATTGTAAAATTTAGCAAGGCTATTTCATAGGACACCTCATGTTAACAAGCACAGCTGGAGCTCTGGTTCTGCAATGTCTCCTGGCTGCAGCTCTAACACAGCATAGTTCTTGACATTGCCTTCTGTAAGAACAGGAAATCTGGGGAGAAGCTAGGCTGCTTGACAACACTGAGGGTCAGACGTTCAGTGAACCATCAGGCAGACTGTGGGATATCAGGGCTAAATAAAACCTGGTGTTGTTTACAAAACCAGTGTGTGTAGCAAGTGTGCTTGAACGGTTGTGAGTAAAGCAAGGAGCTGAAGGTCATTTGTTATCTGGCCAGAAAGAAAAAACCAGCCACAACATAAGAAAACAGAACGTAAGTTGAGTTCTAGCTAAATCGCCTGAAATACGAGTTCTCGTTGAGCTGTGTTGCTGGGCAGTCCCAGCTTACTGGGACTAAGTCCTGTGGCTTACCTACCAACAGAACAATAATGTTTTTGCAAGAAGAACCGTTACAGCAAAAAATTACATTTAATTTCAATTTACAGCTTTAGCATGATATCTACACCAGGCTGTACTTTTGCGATTTACTGTGCCTGGATACAAAGGGGCTTTTTTGGTAGTATCTGCTGATGGCGAGATTTACTTGAGACTGAAAGAAAAATCATAATGATGTAAATTCAAGAAGAAAATTAAACTAGTGTGTCTATTACTTAGAGATTGCTGCTACACCTGTCTGTGGAGCCCCAAGGCGTCAGAGCTCTCTCATTAGCTTTCTAATAAAATATAAACCGAGGAGGAAAAGCCTGTTTTATAACCCTCTTAGCATACTGCCTGTTTTTTAAAATACAAGTAAAGAGAAAATGGTAGTTCAAAATGAACTGAGAATGGTAGTTCAAACTTGCCTGTGCTAAAATTTGAATTAAAAAGTCACAGAGCCAAACAATTAAAAAATGTTTACAAGATACATGAATATGTGTAAGTAGTGGGTTTTGGTCTTAAAATTATTTGGAATTTTGCTTAAATGTTTACTTACAGGATAGAGTCATAAAACAGTAATTTCCTTCTCACTGGCAACCACATTGTCAGGGTTCAGAATGATCCATATTCAATTACTCTCTGAGCTTATAATAGCTGTTTTTATTTAAGTGTTAATGTTTGCATTTAAGTGTTATGATCTGCCTCTGAGGCAGGGTAACTAAGGCTCTTGTTAATAGATCCCTTGGAGTGAATTAGAGTGAAACAATACTGAATGACCAGTTTATATATGAGGCATACTTATTTTAAAACAATTTAGCTGCAGCAGAAAGAAGGACTGTAGCTGTTTTAGTTCTTTTCTACAAAAATATAAATATATATCCTGAAAATTCAGCTTCTAAGACGTCATTCATTGGTCTCAAATATCACATAAATCAATTCATGAAATGCAGTAAGAAATTATCTCATGTCATAATGCCCCCAAAGTACTGCCTTCCTGTTAAGAAATGTGCAAATAAAGCTGTAGGAAGTGACAAACCTCACTTACACTTAATCAAGGTTCTGTACTTCCACTACATACTGCATGACCTATAACTGCACTATAAAAGTTGGAGCTTTTGTCTTGATATTTTACAAGACTCAGACCAGGGTGTTTATCTTAATATAACTCTACATGTGTCCTTCATATTTAGAGTCATATTAAGAGTGTCATCATTTTTACCTTGTGAATTTTTTCTGACTAGTAGATTCTTTTACCATTACTAATATTTTCCTAGTCACTAACTTAGAGTGTCCCATCGAGAATGCTGTGTACATGGCAACTACAGCTTGCCATATTGGAACAGTGCCATCTTTGCATAATATTGAAAACAACACTTTTCCCTACCCCCTGTAGTAATTAGGCACTGAATAATGTAAGGAAAACCAGGATGAGGACATATAAACTTCAGAGGGCTCTTGCATCATTTTCTAAACCACTTGGGTGCCAGCATTAAATTTTTATCCCACAACTACCAAACTTCCTTCACATAATCCTCTTCCTTTACTGATGGCAGCACTACAGAGAGGTGATCAGAGAACCAGGCACTCCAAGAACGTGCACAGGACAAAATGATGGTCCCAGCTCTCAAGAGTTTACAGGACAAGTTCACACAAAGGCTTGGATTCATATCTTGGGCAAGACAGACATGAATCCCCATACAGAAGCTTATGCTTGAAAGTAGCAACTTTCTAAAGCTAAAGGCTAAAACACAAATGGAAGTTTAAGTCACAGATGTAAAAAAATGGGGTCAAAAGAATAGGCTAGGAGAACTGATTAAAGCTGAATTTGTGGAGCATATCAAAAGCAAAGGAAGCACTTAGGCTGCCCATCTGGTTTAAGCCAAAAGCCAATATCCCACTTCCAAAAATGGTTACTAGTGGATATGTAGAAAAAGAAAGAGTAAGATACACTTTTTTTGTATAAAAATAAGTACAATTCTTGTACAAAAGAGGATAAATACTGTGAAAGGACAGCTAGGATAAGAACCTTATCTGTAAAAATCAGTAGGGAAAAATATGTCCTGCTAGACAGAAGCTGCAAAGTTCAGATGAAGTCTGAATATGGGAACCTACAGATGGCCCAGCAAAGATGACATTCAGCTTTGTGTCCCTTTAGTTGTGCCCTGTGGTAGAAAACATAATGGAAGAATGGTTTTAGGGAAAACTGGCTTGGTAGCCCTAGATTCCAAGAGAATGCATCAATTAAATTAAAGGGGTCTGTTAGCCAGTTGCCTCAGTCAGAATCTTCTGTGATTCCTCAAAGGAAAGCCAGAAAGAAGCAAAGGGAATCCCTCAAGGAGAGTGGAAATCACACAGAGCAGATCATAGGGTAGAAGGGAGGGAGGCAGACAAAAGGGGCACAGAATGAGCAGCAGGCAATAGGAGGCATAAGTGAGATCCTGTAAGGAGTCCTTAAAGTGAGGGTCACTAAAACCAAGGGAAGAGTGGCAGGTGTCTCAAGGCCAGTTACACTCATCCAGCAGGTCAGTGGCTGAGGTCACCCACATGGGAAAGAAAAGGCAGAGGCAAGGCAATAAAGGGGGGAAAGGAAGAGAACTAGGAAAAAAAAAAGGATTAATGAATGAAACAGAACCTGATTTTCCTAAAAAACAATCAAAGGCTGATGAGAATAATAAAAAGGGGAAAATATCTAAAGACCATTTGACTTAATTTTGTTTAAAGACATATCAGCAAGCACTGATATATGACAAGTGATTCATTAGGGCAGTATGAAGTACAGGTACCATGACTTCATGTGAACATAGCCCATGAACTGCACTGCAGGATGGTTTTCCCACACTGCTTCAGCTTCTCTGATCAAATTAATTTTGATCTTCTCCAGCACAGTTGTATGTGAGCAGGTGTCTTTTTCAAGGACAGTTTATAAAAGTGACCTGAGTGGAGACCATGTGAGGGTTCCCAGCTTTTCTGTGGATTTCAGAGCCTAAGAGCTTCACTTTGGCAGCTTACTATTTGTCTGCAAAGGCACCTGCCTCTCATCGGGAGAAACATTCTCCCTAACCCTTAGCTGGTCTCCTGCTAGTTTTCATTATTTTGCAAATAATTAGATGAAAATTTAGGAAATTAGAATATAGTTTAGCATTTCAGCCCAAATCAGTGCTTGTAGACCCCCAAACTAGTTAGACAACCTTTGTTCTTTTTGACAGAAATTAGTAGAGTCCAACGTTTATCAAGGGCTTTGTGTTTTTACAGCATGCCTAGATTAGAAGTGCTGAGCCAGGCAGGAACACACTTTCTGTCACTTGATTAAGAGGGGGAAAAGGAAGGACTTGAACTACTGCAGCACAGCTATAACAGACTCTCTTGCTGATGGAGTTCTCAGTTCTGCTCCATTTTGACTCCCTTTCACAGGTAAAGCTTCCCACTGTTACTGTTGCTACTATCAAATTCATATTCAAACCCAAATGCTCCATCTCACAGCATGAAAGCTGAGTGCAATGATTCTCTTGCTTGGTACCTCTGAAAATAACTCCATTGCACTGGTTAAAATAATCATGAAGGAGGAAGCAGAAATAAAAATTAATGGCACAAACACTTCAATTTTTCTTTGGAAGTCTGGAAGTTCATCAACAAAGCTTACTTAACTCCTGTAGAGGAGAGAGGGGTAAGAGTTTGTGCTTACATAAAGACTGTATCTATCTGTACAGATATGCTCCATTAAAAAGGAGGAGAATACACCTTACTATGCAATCATTTGTGGTTCAGCTCTGCAACCTGACACACTGGCAGTGTAAGTGTGGCAAGCCCTCGCTGTTCTGTTTGTTGAGTCTGTCCTACTTGCAGCTCAACACCTCACTTCTGTGACCTAGAGAACACATCTGTTTGGAAATGAATTCACAAGGACCTTATTACTCACCTGTGAAGAAAAGACTTGTTATGAGACACCACTTAATATATATGCAAAAAAAATTCAAATGTTCTGCAGCTGTGATTAGGACCAAAAGAGAGAAACCACAGTGCAGAAACCCTTTACATACAAGCTTCAAGGGCCCTGAACACAGCCCTCAGGGATGACTGGCATGGCTGCAGGGTGTCCTGGGTGCTCCCAAGGGACAGTGACCTGACCCAGGAGCTGCTTCCAGTCAAGGTGCACCAGGAAACTGGCAACCCAGGGATGACTGCCTGCTCCCAGCCCTGGGTGCCAGCGGGCCCCCAGCCCCATGGAAAAAGCCCTGAACATGACTGTAAGACTGTGCAAGTGGAACATCTGGAATTACAGCAAAACTAGATTTTATCCACAAATTTCCTTGCAAAATTGGAGATTATTAGTCTTATATTAAAAGGTGATTTTTAACAGCAGAGCTTTCAGCAGAATATCAAGTAGATCTGTTTTCTTGCACACCCTCTGAGAGCCCTATTAGGCCCTTCCGCTCTGCACCACGTGCTCTTTACTACATGCTGGGCTTTTTGTTTTAGTGAGGAGTTTTTTCAGCAGTTTTACTGCTGAAAAATATGGAAGGCCTGTCATGCTGTTTTGTCACTTCATGATCCATTAAATTGCCTTCTCAAACTGAGAGCTGCTCTGTAGGTTTCCTCAACAACTTCCACAAAATAACATCTCACTCAGCTTGTTACAGACAAATATGCAATGGTTACATCTAATACTGGGCTAACAGCAGGTGGGGTAGACTTTGGCTTTAGAAAGGTACTCAGTTGTTAAATTTTAGATCCCCAAAACAAGTGAGAAATTTCTTTCATAGTGAGTGAGAAAACTGATTTCTGGATAACGTTACAGAATTTGTCCAGTTATTTGTTTTAAACTGCAATTAAACTATGAATAGAAACTAAGAAGGAACCAGCAAGGTAACTGATATAAATCAACAAAACAGAGATACCTCATCTCTGTATTAGCATATTATATTTGGGCAATACACACCTCTCTTTATCTATCTAAAGAGAGGCAGAGAAGGTTTTTATCACAATTCTTAGAGTAACTCTGTGAAGGGATAGGACCCATAATTGAGACCAATCTCAAGAGGCTTCTGTGGGGTTCCCTTGTATTGATATTTTTGGTTGGTACATGTCATTTTTCCCCCATTTACATTTCACACAGCTGAGTTAAGAGAGGGAAAAGAAAAGGAAGGTTCATTTTGTCATCTCAGGAAAGAATAAGGCTGATGGGTACATGGTCACCCTGTGTCCAGTGGTGATTGATGACTCCCTGTACATTGCATTCCTTTTGCTTTGACTTTTCTCCCTGGATTGAGGGCTACAGCAGGATGCTGAGGCCAGCGTCAAATTTTGATATGTCCCATTTTCATGAATCAATTCCAGCCCAGTATAAGGTTTGTCACTTCAAAAACAAATGCTCTTATATGTTAAAGAATAGGTACAGAAGAGAGCAAGGCAGGGATTTACACACCCACCTCACCATGGGGCTGCCCTGGTTCCTTCAGAGACAGCACTGTGGTGGTGCAGGAGGAGCAGGGCTGCCCCGTGGACCACACAGCAACTGCAGGAGCAAAAAGCAGTGGTAAGGCTTCCTTTAGCTCTAACATCCTCAGTGCCACAACACAATCACTCTACCAGCTGTCTCAGGAGGGCTGAGACTTACCCTGCCTAATAGTCACTGGATGCAGATATACACAATGGCTCTTCCTGCAGGAGCTAATCCTGGGTTGGCTGTGATAGTCTTCAAGCTTCTAGCATCATTCTACCTTCATTTCTCAAAGAGAAAAAACCCTTTCATGAGATAAAAACAAAATAGTGAGATGAGGGTATGATAGCTAAACATCCTTATGTGCCCATTCCAAAAGCAGTGTCTCTCTCCCTCTGCCAGGGGAAGAGTAATTCTTCAACAAGATGTACTTTTGGGAGAAATGAGGGTCCAATAGGTCTGCCAGTGATTTTTCCTTAACCCACACAGTATGTTATCATTATCATTATTATCATTCAGTTACCCAAACCCCATTTTCACTCTGCTTAAAAGGGAAAAAATGCAGATTTTAAATTTGCATGGTATGCAAAGAAGTAATGTATTCAAGCATCTGTAGCAGGACACTCTGTCTAGGCTAGGGTACAGCAGATCAAACTTTGCCTCATTTACAAGTTGGCAGTGATGGACTGAGCAAAGTGGTGTTGAAGAATGCTTGCCAAACAATCTCAATTTAGACCCATCATGAGCAAGTGCCAGACAGATGCTTCCTGGCTGAGGCTGGCACCAGTACGGGTGTGCAGGCCCTGAGAGGAGTGTGAGAGCCAGAAATATTGTGTAGGAGAAACCCAAGAGCTGATAATATCTCTTTCAGCAATGAAGCACATTTTGCTGAGCTCTCACAGTGCTGTGCTTTGCATGGGTAGCTGGAAAGGTGTGATAACACACCAGTGTTTCGGGTGCTGCTGAGCAGCACTGGCACAGCATCAGCACTGCCTCTCCACATAATCCCACCCCCATCAAGGGGCTGGGGGTGGGCAAGATGCTGGGAGGGGACACAGCTAGGAGAGCTGACCCAAATTAACCAAAGGGATATTCCACACCACAGGGTGTCAGCTCAGATATAAAAGCTAAGGAAGGGAGGAGGAACAGGGTGAGCGACTTTTGCTCTTTACAATGTTTGCCTTCTGGAGCAACCAACTCCACCTGCTGAAGCCCTGCTTCCTGGGAAGTGGCTGAACATCTCTTGCAGATGGGAAGTAGAGAATAAACTTTTTTTTTCTCTTTGCTTATGCACTCCCATGCTTTCACTTTTGCTTTAGTAAACTGCCTTATCTCAATCTACGAGTTGTTTCCAATCTTATTCTCTCTCACTTGTCCAGCTGGAAAGTGATGGAGTGGCTTGATGACCTGGCACCCAGCCAAAGTCAGCCCACCACAGTGGGCACAACAACATGCAATTATATATGATTGACAGTCAATCATTTTATACTATAAAAGACCAGTCCAACTTTCTCACGAAGGGGATTTCTAGCATACCTCCCTAAGGTGTCTGAAGATCCATCTCTTGCATTGCCATCCTTGGCCCCTCAAGGATACCCCTCAAGGCTGGCTGAAAGTGATTGCCCATGGCCATTGGTATGGGTGAGTAACACCAATATATATTTGATAAGCTAGCTCTGATATTATTGATTTAATAAGAAGTGCACTATATTTTTAGTTTTATTGTGTAGTAAATAATTCTGATTAGAGCATTTTGTCTTTTTGACCTTTTGTCCTTTTCCATTTTCACTTTTTCAATTTTTACCTTTTTACCTAATCATTAACAATTTTAAGATAATAATTCATTTTATTAATATTGAATATCTGGTTTGCCATCCTAAATCCTGCAGGACAAACTGGGATAGAGGTTCTAATTCACCTATACAATTCTTTAGACATAAACTAATGACCAAGTCTGNCATCCTGGGTTCACCTGCATTTTGTCTGCAATAAGAAAGCACGATGATACATCCTGCACCTTGTGACTCAGCAAGAGGGTCTCCCTGATAAACTTTTCCCAAAGTTCCCATTTGGTTGTGCAACAGCATCCAGCATAAAGGCTGTGGGTAGCTGTTGTCCCAGCTCTGAAATGGCTTTACAGACACCAAGAAGGGTGGAATGGGGGATTGCCAGTTCTAGGGAATTGCTGTGCTTTCCAAATAACCTGCAGAGCCTCTAGGCCTCCAAATCTTCCTCTCCCTTCTCCTTCAAGGCACCAAAAATATGAAGTATAAGCACAAATTACAGCACCTTTGTGAGCCCCGGGTTTCCAAATCCCCAGAAGTGGGGATTAAATGAAATGTGTGCATTTTCTCCGCAGAGACAGGAGACATAACCCAACTGATTTTGAACACCTGACTGAATTATACAAACTGTGGCCATGAATCATGTCAACTCCCAAAACTGGCTCTTTCCTCTTGGGCCATCTGAATCCCAAATTGTCTGGCACAGATGCGGGAGGGTGTTTACAGGGACAGATTGCCACTCCTGCTTCAGGTCTCAGGAAAATTCAGAGTGGCTTCTTGTCATTAGAAGACATTAATTAAATCTCTTTGGTTTAATTAAAAAAAAAAAAAAAAGAAGAATGTGTTACTTTTCTCCTTTGCTAATCCCAGATTGTTTACCTTGGTCTTTCTGGTAAATGGCTTTTGCCAAGTGTTTTTTCCCCCCCACATTATGGAGCAGAGAGAGGTAATTCTCTGCACACTCTGTGGCAGGGAAAAATGCAGGTGAACCCAGGATGGGAAGAAATGATGTTGACTCCAGTTCAGAAGGCTGAATAGTTTCTTTATTATAACTATATTTCAATACATTAATATATTATTTAAAGAGGAGATCCTAAAACTACATCCTAACTTCTAACTATCATATCTAACTACCAACTCTGTCTCATGATTCTCTCCCCTCAGAGAGAGTCCAGACACAGGTGCATTCCATTGGCCATCAGGGCCGAACAATGTCCAGCAGTGTCCAATCAACCAATCACCTCAGGCAAACAATTTCCCAATGCATTCCATATGGAAAAACAAGGGACAGAAATAGAAATTGTTTTCTCTTTTCCTTCCCTCTCTGCTCCTCTATGAAAGTCTCCCGAGGGAGCAGAAAATGTGGGTACTACACCACTCTGCCTGCCTTCCTTCCTATAGGTGTGAAGGATGTGTATTCACAGCCAACACTGAGCACACAAGCTTCCCAACACAGCCCTAACCAGAAAGGCTGGAAATGCACAATACTTCCTATAGGAGCCTTGCCTCCCATCCCAATAAACAGAGCAAGGGAAAGCATGTGTCACCTGCATTCACTGTGAAGTTCCCTCAGATTATCTCATGAGTGCCTGGTGCCTTCTGCTGTATAACACCACAGCTGCACTTCAGCCAAAAATACTTCAGGGGCTCGGGTTGGTTGTCAGGTTAATTTTGCTTAAGGCTGCCTCCACCAGTTGCCAGTCTTTGCATTTTCATGTTTAAGACTGGATTTCAAAAAAACCCATGAAGACAAGAGGTAGGCTCGTGATCAAAACTGGATATTAATAACCACAAAGCAAGCTATTGTTCCAGTGAAAAGCAGTGTTCTCAAGGCATAATGTATTAAACCTAAGTATGACAACAAAGCCTCCTCTGTTCCTCTAGTATCAGTTCTGAAAGCTGACTGCAGTCTCTAGATGGCACTGTGACTCTTTATAATGATTAATCTAAAATGACCAACCCTTGTAAAATAGTGCATTGCCAATTGAATAAGAAGTCACAGCTGCCAAGTGACTATCTTCCATCCTTTATATATCAGACATGTAATAATAGCTGGGTTTATGGTGCCTATTTACTTCTTCAGTCACAGCACAAACTTGTGCTTCATAAAATACCTCCCTCGGTGTGCTCACAGTTAACACCACACATACAGCCAGCTGGGGCTGTTTTACTCACATGTTCTTTCTTAAGTAATCTGCATTATCCAATTAGAGATTCCCTTCCCTGCCATTCAGTCCCTGTACTCTGGATGTAGCTGTACCTATAGCCAGGTTGGTATGTCTGATTAGAAGCACGTAAGTGAAGGGTTAATCAGCTGTTCACAATTGCAAGGTATCAGTGTGATCAATCGGTGCTAGTGAATTTACTGCTAGCCATCATGTTAGTAAAGGCATGGACAGATATATTATTCAAAGTCTAAATCAATAGAGATAATATTTTTCCTGCTTCCAGACTGGAAATGAATATAATTTAAAAGTTTTCAAATATAAATCAACTTTCCAAACTACATTACTATTCAGAATAGCCGCTTGCAGAAACAAAAGTGCAGGTGGTGAGGGACGAACAAACCAAAAGCAGGTTCAGGATCACTGGGATCTTTTGTATTACCAGAGACTGGCATTTAGTCACCTCCTGATTCATAATGATAAAAAGCCTCTAACACTATTTCCTTAATGGAAAGCAGCATGATAGCTGTCATGATGAAAGATCAGGCTTAACATTTTGTGTGAGCATTCTGTGTATTTGGGCTGCAGTGGGATATTGTCTCTAAGAGCACTACAGAATTGGGATGAGAGAAGAACAGAGTTTTCACAAAGAAGCTTAATCTGTTCCAACCCACTGAGAAGTGCAGTGCTTTGTATAATCCTTTCTTATTTGTAATAAATACTTTAAAATAGTGGTATGTGTTATCATTATGTGACCACACTATGTTTCAAAAGGAGATATAAATAAATGTTATAATGAAGGCACAACAGTTGGAATAAAGTTATCCAGTGAAAATGACAGAATTCTTTGTGGTCACATACCAAAGAGGCCTAAGCTGTTTTATCCTCACCTCTGGGATGCAAAGATATGCATCTTTCCTAAATTCAAGTAAAATGTTTCAGATTTGCACAAAGATTTCACTGCTATAAACACAAGAAGAAGCCTAAGCCAAGGCCACAGGGCCTAAGACAGTCAATTGGTTCAGTTTCTGCCCTACAGGGTGGGTGCAGGCTGTATTCAGACTAGGTGTTGGTGATTTCTTAGCACAGCCATCAACCAAAATGGCAAGAGGACAGAAATAATGATCACCACTGAATTCCATTAAGTCATAGACAAATGTAGCAAATTTCTTTATAATGTCCAACAGGGACCAGAGAGCATTCTGGTTGTGAGAATGAGCCACACAAATATTGCCAATAAATATTGCTGGCTCATAATTTTGTGTCTCAGATCTCAGTGGGAAAGTGAGACACAACTGTAAGATATATTTAGTACATTCTTGAATAGATGAAGTGAGGAAACTTTAAACTTTTTAGCTTTAAGTTGTTTTTCAAGTGCTACATTTAATTTTTTTAATATCCCCGATGTTCCTCCAAGATTATTTGCCTGTTTTGGACAATTTTCATAGCAAGAAGGAACTTTACCAGAGCAGCCAAGCAGTGCCCTGCCCTCTGAAGTGGGCTTGAACATTCCCTGAAGCAAACTCGTGTTACCTGGTGCCAGTGCAAGGTGGGAGAGGAGCAATGGCCATCTGGGGTCCCGTTCTGCAGGATGAAAATGATCAGGCTCCATCTGCTGCTGGTGCAGTGTGTACATCTAGTGGGCTTGGACTGTGGGGCCTGATTCCAGAACAGCCTAGAGAGGAATGTTTTACATCAACAAGAGTATGTTGTTGTGGAAATGTGCTGCTATACAAGCAGCAGCGTGGTGGAAATAGCAACTACCACTGATTGAGTTCTGAAGATCACAAAGCCTCTCCAACAACTAGGCACCATGTGCCCTTCAGCTGTCATAGGGCTTATGGAAATGGATGGACCAAGGCAGGCATAGAATTACTGCAATAAACCAGATTATAGCTGCTTCTTGCCTCAGTGTCAATGAGACTGTGTTCTGACCTACGTTTAGCTAGAAATTTGAACTAAATGAGAAGTTGATCTGAAGTAACGTAGTTTCTGTTTTGCAAAAAGAATGCCATATTTTCACTGTCCATGTCCAGAGAAGAACCAAAGTGAAAGCAGTTTTAGTTAGTGGAACAGCTGTTGCATTTTTTTGGTCCTATCTCCCATTCCCCACATCTTCATTCAAGCACAAGAATAAAGCAACTGATGGTGCATCTCACAGTAAATATGGCACTTCAATAATTCTGCATCTCATTTGTCAATTTATACTTTGCTCATTGGAAATCTGAAGATCTATTGCTTTTATTCATACCAGAAAGCTAAAACAGATGACTTGCCAGTAAGGTCTACCTGATTCTGGTTCTCAAATGCCATTTACTTACAGATTTAATGCCATTTTAACATGGTGTCCTGATTCCAGAACACCAACTCACATCTGTGTTCTTGCTGCATTACCCAAAACAAACCCCAAGCTTGTTCTATGGCAAGATGAGAAGTATATTTTATCTAGGCAACAGAAGTAATAATCAAAGACAATCCACAAATCTGGGTTCCAAATCAGTGGAAAACATAAAAAGTCATTATGAAAGATAAAAATTGTTTTGAGGAAGATTTAAAGGGGGGAAGCCTTATTTCTTATGCATTTGTGCCATGAAGTTCCACTTTTGACTGCAACCCACTTCTTTAAGGGGGTACAGATTTGGATTCAAAACTTCATATTTAAAGGGTTCAGATTTATGATTATTTTATGATTTTGAGTGAAAAAAACACAACATAAACTCTTTTGTTTAAATTCAAATATTTGAAAAGGTTTTTTTTTCCAAGGTTTGGGATCTGAATATTTCAGAACTTTGCACTGATTTAATAATGATTTAACCATTGCCCTGCTTCACAGTAAAATATATTAACTTTTAGCCAATTCTCCTGCTGGAAATTCAATTTTTTAAATGTCCCGATTTGCACTGTAATTTTCTTCTTTTCTTTGCATCTGCCTCATCACAAATCCCAAGCACAGAGACAAGCAAACAGTTAAATTTGAGAAGCTTCTCTGATATCTGCCCAATGATATAAATCACTACTTGCACTTTGACTGTTTTGGAAAAGTTATGTAGGCTTTCCTCCTGCAAAATGAGACTGGAAGTTTACACAGAGAGCAGCCTTTGTGTACCAGCTGGGATAATTTGGATAGAGGTGCAGTAATCCCTCCTAGCTGACAGCAGAGCGTTGGCAATGCTTGCCCTGGCCATCTGATTAAGCACTCCTGTGCTCCTGAACATGGGGCCTGAATATTTTCCTCCTTTTTCTGATTGTTCAGTTTCAAGTAATTTAGATTTGTTACAATGTAATATTTGTTATTAATTCAACTGTTCATTTATTTCCCTAAGGGAAAAAATCTGCATTTTATTCTATTTTGTCAGGACACTCTTCATAGGCCCAGGCTGTGTAAAACTTCTAAAACCAAGGCACTTAGTACAAGCTTTCAGCATTTTAACTCAGAATTCCCTGGGGCTTCCCTTGGCTTTTACTTGAATCTCATTTTTCGTTTCTTTGCTTATGATATGAAGGGATTAGTTGAGTGCAAGTAGTTACTGCCAGTCAACAGTTTCTCTTGTAGTTCCAGCTTATTTGCTGTGCCCTGAGAGTCTCAGCAATTATTCTTGGTTCTTTTTCTGTCCGTGTGTCTCCTTGTTTATCTGTAAGAGGTCCTGTACAAGTACAAATCAATCAATAGAGATAATAATCACCACTGCCTTTTGCTCCACCTCTTTCAGTTTCCTTGTTATTCAAATGCTTCTGACGCATTTTGTGTCTTGTGCTTTGTTTCACATCAATCTTTTTACATCTCTGTTGCAGGTGTTCACAGAAAAAACAAGGTTCACCTTTGCTCGTTTACTTTCTTAATATAGATTTTCCATTTATTCATTTGAGAGTAAACACAACGAAACACCCAAGCCATGAGTGTAGTGATGTTTCTCACATGACAGAGTTAAAGAGGATGAGAATGTGCTTGTGCAAGTCCAGCTTTTTGAAACTGGAGCTCTTCTCTCCGGTATCACTTGAAATTCTTGTGGTAACATCTTTTTTTATTAGCTGGTTTATTAGTTGTCTTAGTGCTGTCTGGCCTTTTGTTCCTTAAATGTGCTTTTTAGTGTTGCTGTATAGCAAGCGAGGCGGCATTTGGTGTCAGCTCCTTTGCGCTTTGGTATTTCAGTCGTGGACCTCGGTCTGCTGAAGGCCACCTCCAGGTGACATGGGCTGACCCAGAACTCAGTGTGGCTCCTGCTCCCTGCACTGAAAATGCATGCTTCCAGCTGGCCACAAGAGCCCTGCCTGCTTTCTGCTGGAGGCCAACACCAGCAGGAGCAGTGATCACATCCCAGGTGCAGACCCCAGGTAGAATATGACTACTTTGCACTCTGATATAAAAGCATAAAGTCATAAATATGTATAAAGGATGTTTATCAGTTCCTGACCTTTACTTCAAGACTTCAGGGATTTGCAGAAGCACAAGGGAATCCTGTTTGATCAAATATTGCATCCTGATCTTAAAGAGGGAACAGTCAAAAAAAGTTTTTTTTCTGATTCTATACTGCTGTGTGAAATATTGCTAAAGTAGCAGCCAGATACTGCTTTGCTTTCTGGGCTGTTACTTTAGAGAAAATATTAGCTTTGGTTGTATCAATAAATAGAGGAAAGGTCTTGTGATTGCCAAATTTGGCAATCTGTAGTTTAGGCATAAGATCTCTACCAATACAGACATCCAGTCATAATGTTAGTCACTGCTAAATGGAGAGGGAAATTAAATTTTCCACTTATTCCACTACAAGTAAGGAGGTGATCTGTGGTATTAAAATAATGGTGCAAACTTGCATAAATTAAGGGACCCAAGCCCTAAAACATTTGTTCTCAGTAATTTGCTGCTGTTAGAAGGTAATTATTATTTTACATTTAACAACTTCCAAAATTTTAAGCCTATTGTAGACAGCTACAATTGAGTGCCACCTATATACTAGGCAATCCCATACATTTTCTATTAATTAATTATAAATCTTTATTTCTGAATAATGTTTACTGTCGAGTCAAAGTATAGAAACTGTAGAATAATATTGTTTCCAATTGCAGTAAGGACAAAACCAAAAGGCTCTGTTTAAATGGACTATTCAGATTGCAGCATATTCTGGGGGTGTTATACAGGGTGTTCAGGAGGAAAACCACAATTTTTTTGATGCAGAGGCAGCTTCTGTCTCAGGTTTCAAAACAAGCTCTGTTTTATATGAAGAATCTCTTTTGAGAAATCACAGTATTTCCTTAAAGAAGTGAAAAATTATGCACCAAACTCAGGATGCTGGCTAGAAAGGCTAAAATGCTATTCTTAAACCATTTTGAGCAAATTACATAGTGCTCATTTTGTTTTGTAGGCACAGGATTCAACAGCACATGACTGAAAAATAAGGAGCTGAAATTAGGAATCTTTCTGATTTCTCAAGCTAAGCACTATTGCCCGTTTTAAAGTTACTTCTTTCTGTGGTTCATAATGCCTTTGACCTCTGTGCCCCTACCCAGCATTTTAGATATGTTCTTTGTACTTAGAGTCAGACTACCACATATAACCTTGCTTGTGTAACCAAGGTCAAAATAATTCCATCTGTCAGTCTTGAATTCCATAAATGATACCACCCTCGTGCTCTGAGGCAGAGAAAAACCTTTCAGGCA
Source organism: Ploceus nigricollis (assembly GCA_013399945.1). Lineage (NCBI taxonomy): Eukaryota > Metazoa > Chordata > Aves > Passeriformes > Ploceidae > Ploceus > Ploceus nigricollis. Next base: position 56,647 of record VXBC01000704.1, on the reverse strand, counting down.
GTGTTGCTGGTTAATGAATTCAGCCCTTACGTGTGTTACACAAGGGTCATCTTGCCATACACCATTCAGGCAAAACAGTGATTGGAAGAACAGGCACAGCGTCTTTGTGGAAATTTCTCTGACAAGCTTGGGGCACAAAGCCAGTGCTTTTCAAAAGATTTCCTCTTTATGTCAGTGTTTTAGCATGACACTTTCCTAACAGTCCTGTTCTGCCAACTTAAAAAATGTATTCCCTACTGATGTCCTAACATTTCCCCAGCTGCCCAGAATGACTTCACGGGCTGACCATGATTATGTGCTCTAGATCAGTAAGGAAGAACCGGGGCTTTCTGGTCCAATATGCACCATTTGCTCTTCATGTGGCCTGTCAGGCAGACAAAGACTGACTCCAGAAAGAAATTCTAGTTCAGATAGAGCAAAACAGAGAGATATGGCAGAAAACCATTTCTACAATCACACAATAGTTAAAGGTTTTCAAGACCTTTACACAACTTACCCTTGCTTTTTAATACAATATGTTCAATTATAATACAAAAAACCCCCACAGATTGATGTTGGGGAATGTGCTAAGAGAAGGCAAGCTGTTACATGTCCAAGCATGGCTTGGAATGGTCCCCTATTTTTGCTTTTGGAATGGAAGTGCCAAACCATCATCTTTCTGGCACCATTCAGGATCAGACCCATTTTTCTTATTACTTGATATCTATGTATTGGCTGAGGGAAGAGCTTGGTGACAGAGACAGTGGGCAGCTCTTTGCATCAGAAAGAGTTCCCTAACAGTTTAACTCTGCATTGCACTATGGCTTCTCTTTAAGCACACACATCCTGCTCAAGCAGTTTACGTATCAGACTAATTGCTTGAGCTTGATTTGGCATAGGTAAACCCAATAGTAAAATGTCCTCAATAAATCAGGACCATTTGGACTCTTTATTCCCTGTTTTGGGACTCACTGTAATAGGACAACCATTACAATTATTGCCAAATCTCAGAGGATTAAGCCTTCAAAGAGTCTCTCATAAAGCTAAGTCAGCTCAGAGTTGGGCTACAGAAGTAAAACATTCCCCAACACTTAGAATGAAAACTTTTTAGAACTCAGACTTTAAAACTTCTTTTCCAAGGAGGAACAAGAGGTCCAAAAGAGACAACACACAGCATTAATGAAATTGGAGCTTATATCTCTTACCTCTGATGAGCATGTAATTTTTTGTTACCAGTCCCCTGTAAATTCAAGCCTTTCAATTTTCAGGAGGAATTGCTTCCAATAAATAAGCAATAGCTGGGATGAATGAGGATTAGATGATTTGCACTTGTGAGTTCTTCTCTTCTTAACTTGTATTTGTTAAGAAGAGAACAACAAAAGATTGTTGTTGCAAAAGGTAGGGGTATTGTAAAAAATGCAAGTGAACCCAGGATGGGAAGAAATGATGTCTGACTCCAGTTCAGAAGGCTGAATGATTTCTTTATTATATCTATATTATAATACCTTAATATATTATTTAAAGAGAGATACTAAAACTACATCCTACATTTCTAACTTACCATATCTAACTACTCACTCTAACTTCACTCGTGACTCTCTCCCTGAGAGTCCAGACACAGGTGGACGTGATTGGCCATCAGGGCCAAACAATTCTCACCAGTATCCAATTAACCAATCACCTCAGGTAAACAATCTCCAAACACATTCCACATGAGAAAACAAGGGACAGAAATAGAAATTGTTTTCTCTTCTCTCTCTGCTCCTCTATGAAAATTTCCTGAGAGAAAGGAGAATGTGGGTACCACAGTAGGGGAGTTTTTTGTGTGTTTAACACACCAGTACTCCCTCAGCATTCCCCTTTGGACCATGCAGTGCTCTTACTGCAGCCATGCTGATGGTCCCATTGCAAGGGTCTTGCTTACAGACAGCCCTTCTGGATGGCTAAGCCTGGAAGCAAATGGGGAAGTGCTGTTGGCTGAGCCCTTGAATAAAAAATAAAAAAATACAAACAAAGAATCAGAGCATGGCCTTTGGTTACATGCTAGACCATGAAATGTTATTTCAACATGAAGGACACATCTGCTAGGTGAATTGTGATCAAGTCAGAGAGGTTCACAAACAGCTAAAACCATGACCATTATAATACTCAGATGTTTCCTTACCCCAAGAAACATCAATTACAGCTCACTGAAGTTTATCACCCCAGCGCAAACATTTTAAAAATACAGATTTTGATCAGTAATTTTCATTGCCTGCAGCTCTAACATTCAACATCAGAATAAATTGTAACCCTTGAGAGATGGATTTGCTGATGCAGCTGGCTCATTCTATGTCTAAATGAAACATGATCTCCCTAAGGCTAAAGGTTGTTCTAAAATTATTTGCCTAAAGATTGATGATTGGTATCCATGGGCTTACTTCATTACTTATTTTGTTAAGTTTCCCCATCTCTGCCATCTCTAACCAGCCTCTCTAAGAATGGTTTAGCTTTACATTGCCTCTGTGGTTAGCACTTCATTTTCCACTGAGAATCCCTGCATAAGCAACTGAAAAATTTGTGTACTTTCTGCATAACCAACAGATTAGTAGAAAAAAAGCTAAGTTACTCTTTGTGTTTATATGGGAGGTGCCACTTGGCAGCCACGTTAAACAATGTATTCACATTCTGGTTTTGAATTGTTGTGCATTTCGTAACTAAAACTCATTGGAAGAAATTACATGTCCAGTGTGAAGGTATGGGACTGATATACTTGTTACAAATATATTTTTTTCCCTGTTGGCACTGTCTGAACTTTTATTTGATCATTATTATGTTGATTCTAATAACGAAATTAGTATAATTAGTGCTTTTAATGCATTACTAATGGACAGGGGCAAACTTAACTTGCATTCTTTTCTTCTTAAGCATATTTGAGTGTTTTCTTCAGTGAAAGGACAGATTTTCAGGATTCTTACACCACAAATTTGTTTATTTATTAGTAGCAGTCATTAGGCTAGTTGAATGTTCCTGTTCAATGTGGTGTATTTAAACTTTGAGAACAATAGACGGACTGAAAATACTTGATTTTTCATGGAATCTAGAATATAAAAATAATATTAGAGCGAAACAACATTTAAAAAAGCCAAAACCAAACCAAAAAAAACAAGCCCAAAACCTGGCATAGTAGTTGATTAAAAAGATTTGCCTAATGTTTTGTCTAAAAACAATGTTTTGTCTTTCCCCTTTCACTTTTTTAAGGAAGAGAATGATTTTAGAATGAAAGAAAGATTTTGCTATGAATTGCATGCAAGTCAAGAATAAAAGCTCTAGAAGTAAACTTTTCTGAATCAAAAAAAAAAAGGGACAAAATGAGTTCTTTAAGAGAAGTTCACTGATTAGTAGTGACATGCTAACAGAAAAAATCCAGCAAGATGTAGGTGGGGTGAGGTGGTGGTAGGAACATCTTCATTTGGGTAACAGTGATCCAGCTCTGAAAAAACTTGTCCAAATCCGATCATACATATACATTTCTTTAGAGTAATTGTCTGTGTTCTCAACACTAGCTGGATTTCTGTGTGTAGAAGTCTTTCCTTTGAAATTTGTCTTATCAGCATTCAAGACTGAGAATTGAACTACTTAGTTGCATTGCACTGTTCTGAACATTAACAGTCCCCTGTCTGTTAAATAAATATTTGTAGCCTGGGAGGAAGGCTCATAACTAACCGTGGTTGTATGTAACTAGTTACTTTGGTGGTTTCTGAAGAGTAAAGCAGTGCTTGACAGTGACACATCAGTGTTTCTCTCTGGCAAGTTCTGTTACTTTATTTGCAGTAAACAGGTTCTTGACAGCTGAGAATTGCTCTGAATGTAATCCAGTTGAGTGCTTAAATGCATCCTTAGCTTTGGCTACGCAAATATCCCTGCTGAGTTCAATAGGTGCATATAAGACAAAATATATGCTACTGAGTGCTTTGGTGAGTCATGACCAGAATGCACAAAACCTGCAGGATTGCATCACACAGGGCTTATTTTCATTGTCCTTGACACTCACACTGATTTTTATGGGGATATCACTTTTAATGCTAATACAGGCTGGAAAGCATAACAGCTTGGTCTATGAAAGTAAGCAATTTAAAATTTCAGAATATATCCTGCGTGTTTGACATTAGGAATCATACCTATACAAAGTGGGATTTTACAGTTTAGAACAAGAATCCCAGACAGAAAATTACTTTTAAATGCAGAAGGATACTCTTCTTTCCAATTGGAACCTGTTTTGTTCTTCTTTTGGTGATTTTACCGAAATAGCATAGTTAGAGAACTTCTTTCACTTGACAAAAAAAAAAATAGCCGTTTGTTTGATAAGAGCATCTATCACAGGTCTTACATGGTTATAGAGCTTTGACAGAAATAATTTCGCTATTGAGTTAAAAATATAGACTCTTCTGCTGCTACTCACAAATTTAAACCCATGAAGAATGCCATAGTGGACAGGAACCTGCTAAAGCTGTGACAAAAATAGCCAGTGACTCAAACTGAAAAGGATTTTAGGCTTTTGTAACACATGAAACATGAAAAACACATAGGGCTAAAAGCAAGACCTTGACATGGCCATGCTCATGCATCCCCTTTTCCATAGCTGGAACAAGCACATTCCCCACAAACAGCCTATCTCTGCATCCACGAGATTCAATAAATAGCAAATCAATCCCCATGGCTACAATCTAGGATGGACTTAATCTGAAGTATTTTTTATGGCTCTATTTGGAAGACAAAAACATAATTACAGCTACCTCACTGATGTGAAATATTTTCACATGTGCAACAATTTGCAGAGCCATTTCTATTGGCACAAGTGGGAGCCAGGATATACTTTTGTATTCAATTGTAGGATAACAACAGCCTTCAGAAATTCTGCAAAATTAAAGGAGAGATTTGTTTGGTTCAGGCTATTCCTCAATTTTCCAATACCTTTTTCATCCCTTACATGTTCTGAGGGCCTCTATTGCTCTACAAATTACCTTTCCTTTTCTCTTCTGGGCTTTTGCAGGAATGCAGTAGAGAAATTTATCTGTTGGGGCAGATGGGAAGAGGCTGAGCAAGATTTAGGCAGGAAAGAGTAGAGGTGAAATTAGAGGAGGGATAAATCAGACTCTTCTTACCTGCAGCTTTCACAGAGCTACTCCAAACCCCTCAAACAGCCCAGTCTACCTAGATTTTAGAACTTCCTTTCAGCCACAGGTAGCATAACTAAAAAATCGAAAATCATCTCCCATTTTATCATCTATTCAGAGATTCTGCTGTATGAGGTACAGCAGGGTGGAACTTTGGTGTTTGTTAGCACCTGGAGTGAGCAGAGAACTATTCTGCATTTCAGTTTCTATCTCTAAAACATCGATGCCAGCTCTTCCCTGTATCATAAGAACATCATGCCTATAGATGCACTTTTACACCCAGATACTGCACTGAAAACAGACCAAACAGACCAAATATAGACCTTGCTACGAGCAAAACCGTAATACCTGGGGGGAATAACCTGCTTCCTTCATGGACTGCAAGCTCTCCCTTTTACTCAATCTGCTGGCACGTCCCCGAACCATCTCCATCAACGTGGAGCACCGAGGCTCCTCCTGAGCAGCTCGGCTGTCCGCTGCAGGCAGGCAGTGCTCCAAGTCCATACCAGATTGCTCCTTCATCTCCTTAATTTGGTGAAACGTGGGATGCATTAGTCTTCAAATGTCTCACTTGCTCCTACCTCCTCCGCCCCCCCAAAATTGTCTTTCTACTTAATATGCATATGAAATTACAGTGAATTGATTTCATCTGAATTTGAAATAATCTCTGCATTAGCTTTGCTTTCTTAAAAACCTTCATTTTCAACTACACCTTTTATGACCCAAATCTGAGTCTGAGACTCTGGGTTTTTTCCTTTTGTAATAGGAAAGACTGGTATTTCTCGGTAAAAACAGTTGCAATAATGATACATTTATATTCTGAGGATGAGGCACATTTAAACTTCCAGAATTCCTGGGCACCTATATTGGTCCCAATTATGCAAAAAGCTCATGTTCTTAACCAGACATTCAGTTTTGTAATAGAAATCTCTAATTTGCAACACTTCCATAGTTTCATGTGCCAAAACAAGACTTCTTGTTGTCTTTGGAGTCCATTTAATCAGCTTGGCTTTTGGTCTGTGTACCTCTGAAGTTGAATGTAAGAGTGCCTCTTTCAGGTCACAACCTGTGGTTCTGCTTAGTGAACCTCCAGCTACTTCAAAAAGCCTTAATAACTGGTGAGAATTTTGATCATTTTCATACATATTTTATAGGCTGTTGAACTGCTACCCCTTCCCATCTGCTATTTACTTTCCTGTAGTTCAGGTGAGCATTGTTATTCCACGTAGGACTAATGCAGTGTGATGGAGGAATCCAAACACCAGAAATAATCAAAGTAAGTGGTTTGCTTATTACCAGTGGGATGCAGATTCCTTCTCACCATCTGGGAAAATAAATAGTGGCTTTTTTTTTCCTCCAGGATGTTTGTAAGAGAAAATGCACAGTTTTATGGGTGACAGAAAATGCTAGTGAGCCCTTGGAACATCAAATATTGGCTGCCTTCAGACACAGCACTTCAGTAATTAAAAACTTAGTTTATCAGTTCAGAAGGAGAAGTAGCATCACAAGCAACTTCTACTTTATAACTGCATACTGTATCCCTGCTGCTATGACAGGCCACACTTTTTCTGGGAAGCCATTTTAGAGCTGAAGCAAATAAAAGTAGTTTACTTCTATGTTAATTATTTGTCTCAAATATTTAAAAAATTATATTTACACTGCATTTTTTTTTTGTTGGTGATTGTGGTTTTTTTTGGTAACACCAAGAATAAAACACATTCTGATTTAATCATGAGAGTCCAGGAGCTGGGTGGGATTCTTGGTCTAGATCTGGAGCTCCTACACTTCAAGCCATTCAGCAAGGAGATTTCTATAAGCTTCAAGTACTCCAAGGGTATTGCTTCTAGGCCATCAATTCAGTTCTATCATCACATCTAAAATTAAAGTTACAAACTGTTTTCCAAATGTCATGTGTTTGAGCTGAATGCTTGACTCTGTTTCACCAGCTTGTTTTTCAGAAAAGGAAACAGAAGCAGAACCTTCTGCAACACTCCTCATTCATCCACAAAGTAATTTACAGACATCCTTAATAAAGGGGCATGGAAATGAAAACCAATTAATTGCAAAATAATTGAAAAGTCATTAAAGTGATCTTCACAGCCTTATAAATGAAAGATAATTATAAAATGGAAGTATGACATATGTAATTAAATATAATATGATAAAAGTTTATGTTTGTTATTCCATGGTGCTTTCAGACTAATTACTATGTCAAATTTGGGAGAATTGCACTGGTTAAAAAGGAAAAAGGAAATAAATAATGTTTTCCTCATAGAAAATATACCTGTCCTGACTGAAGAAGCAAGAGTTTACTCTAAAACCTCAGTTCTCATGAGTTGGCTGAAGTGCTTCATCTTTTCTCCACCTGCTTCTTCTTCCATGCCTCTTGCACAAGAATGTGGTGATTGTTCTGGCTATGAGCATTAAAAGAGTAAATTGAATTTTATCTGTTCTGCAGAAGTATTAATATGTTCTTTGGTCTGTTCCACACATAGCCAGCTGCTTCTCGTTTAGGTCCTAACCTAAAAAATCACTTTTCACTCATTGTAGTGATTATTACACGTAAATTTGACATCACTTTCCTTAGTTGTGTGTCCTCCCAGGATCCATGAATTAGTCACCTCTCAGACAGCTCTGTGAGGCTTTCAGCTTTTGGTGAAGAAATCGTTTTTTTGTTTTGGTGGTTTTTTTTTTTTTTTTTTTTTTTTTTTTTTTTTTTTTTTTTTTTTTTT
>VXBC01000704.1:0-48755 GCA_013399945.1 Ploceus nigricollis | reverse complement strand
TTTTGTTTTGTTTTTTTTCCCTAAAATACATGCAGAGAAAGGTAAGGTTTTCCTGAGTCAATAAGGAATGTGGGTAGGGCTATTTCTGGCTATAACATTTGAAGAGGTGAATCTGAATTTAACATTTTCAGAAATGCTCCAGAGCTTTAGGAGCACAAAGGTGTGCTGACTGCTGTGGGTATTTTGCTGCTGTAAAGTATTTCATTGTTCATGTAGCACAAGCACTGCCTGGTACTTAGAAGTGTTCTTTGCAGCTCCACATTAAACTGAGCGCAGCGTTAACTTGCTTTGAAACACTTCACTTTGAAATCTCTAAGCCCTTGAATAGCTTGGAAAAATGCAATAGCTCCCTCACCCTCTGAAGAAGCCAAGAACCAGTCAAAGGACTTTCCCACAAAGATGCTCTGGCTTGGAGTTAGGTTTTTCCAGTGCTTTGACACTTGCTAAAATTTGAGCAGGGTTTCACAGTTTCATTATCTCAGTGTAATGTGCACATGCATAAATCCCTCTCAGGTGAGAGCACAAAGCAGGTACCTGCTGCTGTGCCCCCCGTGGCCAGTGCTCGTGGATGTGCTCCAAATGATGAGTCCTACGGCACTTGGCTCTGGAAAGGCAGATCACACAAACCTCCTTCAGTGGGTGATGGATAGAACAGGACTGTGGGTATCCAGCTCTGGTGGCTAATCAAAGGTAGACCATTTTTTTGATGTGAGAGGTTTTGTTTATGTAGGTTCCCCTAAAAAATTCTTTTTAATAAATGGTGTGAATTACAAAATGAACAGGATTTTCCCCCTGACCTGCACACAAACCAGTGATGTTAAACTAGTTGTTGTAGGACAACAGTTGAGCATCTCCCCACTCCAAGGCTGTGTAGTTGACAACTGCTGTACAATATTAACAGTGCTGCTTCCACAATCTTAACAGGGGTTTTAGGCTTAGCATAGAGGCTGTTTTTAAGTACAGTAATGTTAATAAATGATTACACCAGGACATAAATGATTCTTTGAGCTACCACGAAGACCTAGGAATAATTTTGAAACATTAACTGAAGAACTAGAGAAGGAGCAGATCAACACATACAAATCTTTTAAGGTTTATTCCCCTACACAGCCTGTGTTAAATATCATCAGCACTACTTGCTTTTCTGTTCAAGTCTCTGATGCTACGTTTGAAGTCTACTGGCAGCTCCTAAACAACACCCAGATGAAACTAACTCTGTATTCTGAGTATGCACAGGCTGAAACTAAAGACATATCTCTGAACATGATGGGGAAAACAAGTTTGAAGGCAGTCTTCTGAGTGGAAACCTTGGTAAGTGAAGACTCTCCAGCAAAGAAAAGAGAAAAACCCCCACGACTATCTGGCATGCAATGAAAGGATGTTAAATTCACAATGATCTTAAAGCCTCAAATCTACAACAGCAGTCATGGACACTGACAGCCTATGCTTATCCACAGGCTGAGACGCAGTATGACCATGAATAATTCCCACATTTCCTTACACTCCTATACAACACTCCTGTTTTGGCATGGAGGCGTGCTCTAGTCATGGGCTTGGAGCAAGTAAGAGACCTGTGGCTGCTAGAAATCCTGGTAGGAGCAAGGTGGTGGACAAATCATGTACTTCACATATCACTTCACTCAAAGTGACTTCCCATTTATTGAAGTTTCTAAGGTTTACATCTTGGAATGAAATCCTATATTCATTGCCACACTTATGCCATGCAATATGTATGGATTTTGGTTTAGAGCTTGACAAGGTGTCAGTTTCTGCCAATGTCTTTCCATTTTACTAATATTCAACTTTAACAAAGTGATCTGAAGCAAAAAGGATTTCTAAAGAAATGTACATATGCTGTTTAGATACATTTATTTTCTTAAATCATTCCTGTCACAGGTGTGTGTTTTCACCTCCTTTCTAATCTGTGGATCTGGTCATAACAATGAAATATTTTCATCTGTCCTTTCCTTTCCTCCCCATTTCCTGAATTTGGACTCTGCTTGCAGCTGGGACTGATATTTTGACCTAATTTTAAGAAAGTGTGCAGAAAGTTAGCAGGACCGGAACTCAAAGTTGTGCCACTTTCTGTTTAGGAGTAAAAGACATCACAAGCCTCTTCTGGGACATCAGAGGCAGTTTCTTGTCTGCATTACAGTTGTGGCAACTTGTGCATCTGGCATAGTCACACCCATGGGTAGTCTGGGTAATTGTTTTGCTTTAAAGTCATATATGTCCTAAGTGAGGTGGAAAAAACCCAACCACCTCATCCGAAGCCTCAGTTCAGCTTAAAAAGGGACCCTATTAAGAAATTTTTGATGCAGTTTTTTCATACTGCCACAGTGGAATAAGGATGTAGGAGGTCTACAGTTACATCTGACTTTTGAAAAGTCAAACTTCACAAATCACTAAATTATGGAAAATCTGTATTGGTACAGATGTGATTTACAAGTGTAGGTTCAGTGGCTTGGGGTTAGATACCTGGAAAGATTTCTACAGTTTGCATCTGACAGGAACATTGTATGGGCTCAACACTTTCCTTTGTTAGGGAGTGAGTAACCCTCCTCTGCTGGAGAACTGGAGACAGGAACACCTCACCAGAGAAAACACAGGGACTAAAACCTAAACTATTTCTGCATTAACATTGTCTCCTTGAGTGCAAGTCATTCCTCTCTTCCCTGCCTTAGTCTCCTCTGTGGAGTGAGAGGCAGAAGTGACAGCTATGTAAATACTTTGCACTTCATGAATGGAGAGGCATCAGATTAAAAACCCAAAACCCCAGCAATTACCAGGGCATTCACCAGAGCATTCTGCTGCAAGGAGTATCTGAAGGAACAGGGGCACCAGGTAGCAGCAGCTCGTCACCACCTCCTCGTCCCTGACTAGTGAATTACAGGACACATTGAAAGCAGAGGTAGGCACTCAGATGATCATATTCCTTGAGAACATTTTCAAATCGCAGAGCTCTCATAAATACTTCTCTTCATTTAGCTAAGAAAGAAATAGCATCAAGCTACTGAAAGAAACAATTCATGAAAAATTTCATGCAAGATGATACCCAGATCAAAAAGTCTCCAGTGAAATGAATGTCTCCCCAAGTCTTAACTAGACACACTTGAGTGACAGCCATTATGCACAAGACTAGGGGCTGAATACTCTCATATTCTTGTCACGTTCCCAGTGCTTTTTATCCATCTTACAGGGATTTTTTTCATACTTCCAAGCAGTTCAAAATCATTTATTTGGCATTTTTTATTGTGCCAGCTGCTTATTCCTGGTGTTATCTAATAGGATTAGGGGGATGCAGAAGGTGGGGATGTGCTGGCCCTGTAATACTTTGGGAGATTAAATGTTTTCTTTGTAACATTTTAAAGTCTTATTTCATTTTGCACCAATTTAAAATAGAATGATTTTCCCCCTCCCCTCCTTCTCCACCTCCTCCTATGTTTGAAGAGTGGTGTGTCACCTTGAAAAACAGCATGTGGGATCAAGATGAGAGAGGTGGGAGAGAAAAGCTTTCAGAAGCAGATCTGTAGTCCTGTGAGAATCAAAACTGTAAATCTGAAAAGCACAGGATTAACTATAATCTGAGATTTCAGGAGAGAAGTAATGAAACTGCATGCTCTTCTACATTCTTGTTGAAAGTAGTTTTCTCCTTAGAAAGAGAGTGGCATAAAATATCAGGTAAGATTTATCATTGCATCTCAGCAGCAATTCAAAAGGAACCTGATACATTTGCTAGAATTCTTCAGTTTATATAGATATTTCTCTTTTTTTCTATAAATAAGTATTTTCTAACAAGTGGAGTGGTGAGATATTAAGAAACCCCACTGCCCATTAGTTAATTAGAAGTATACAGCACAGGAGCCCACAGATGTGTCTCCACAGCGTCCTATGGAAATTAAGATACATTACCTAAAAATCCTCTTACAGCCTTGCTGATGTTCCTGTGTCTGAATGCAACATGAACAACGACAGATATAAGATATTGTTCTAGGTAAGGACATAATGCTGTGATGGACACCTCTGGAAGCCTTTGTCCCTTCCATGAGCAGAGCATTTGGCAAGGAAGAAGGATCAGGGAGTGGAATATTTAAAGATACAAAAAGGCAAGAGCAGTTATGCTTCACAAGAGGCATTGCTGACTTTAATTTTGTCTCAGCTGCTTTCGGATACAAAGCAGAGTGCATTAAGTGAGGAAAGTGGCCAGGCTGCAGTTGGCTTTCACCCTGACTAGCAACTTAAGCAGCCTTGACCTCCCATGCATGAGTCTCTCTTGTCACATCTAACTGCTCACACATGACACAAGTCAGGGCTAGCAGGAAGCAGCCTTATTCCCATGCTGCAGACACATGCCAAGAGCTCTTAAGGAAATAAAACTAAATCTCTAGGGCTTGGTCAGAGGAGTTACAGATCCAGGTTGTGGTTAAAGGCTTAACTCTTTACTCTCTAAGTCACTCACAGTTAATTCACAGATGGATTACTGTAAGAGAAAAAAAAAACATCAGTTATATGATCTACTTTGCTTTTAAGCTTTAAATTTATCCTTAGACTTTTCTGAATCCTGTCTCTTTCACCCTTCTTTCCTATCCTGTTCTCTATGCCATTTCACCTTTCCTACCAAATCTGCATTCTGCTGGATTTTAACTCCTACTTTTCCCTGTGATTGTGATCTACACATAGGGAAAGTTAATGTTCAAAACCAGCAACTACTGATATGTCAAAGCTGCTAAAATGAGCTGAAATATGCAAGTAGACAGGTAAGAAACCTGCCTTGTATCTATTTACTTCTTCCACAGCAGATTGGTCAATTTCCTATTGGTAGGAAGATGCTCAGCATAATTCTAAAGCACAGGTTCCCATCCATCTTCCTCCACTAATCTTCTTGAGTATTTGGCTTGAAGGAGTCATTATATCCCAAAATCATCTCGCTCAACCTCTCTATTATGCCCTTATATTAACATCTGTGACGTGACTCAAGCAGTCAGGGTTTCATTTGTAACCTGTACCAAACCTAGCTACAGACATTGATGATAAATGAAGCACCAGGTTCTATGTGAAATATTATTACACAATACATCAGTTTTATGCCAGAGTTACTGATGTTTTCATGGTCTCTCTATTCAGAGAAATGGGCCTGTACTCACAGGGGCTTCACAATTTGAATAGCAAGCATCTTTTAGATTGACAAAGTCATTTATAAAACCTGCATCATGACTCAAGGCTAGTTATGTAAATCAGTTTTTCTTAAAGTGAGAGTTGCTGTTGCTTTCTGTTGATGAATGTGGTCTGCAAGTTCTCTGGAGAAACTCCTAATCCCTACCACTATCCTGAAAATAACATTATGCTAATGAAGGCCATTTTTCACTTGTAATCCTACCCAATTAAATTTGAGCAATGGCTTTTTGCATATGGACATATGTAACTTGATTTCCTGAGCAATTATTTTCGCATGCCATAATCAGTGTAAGATTCCACAAATTCCAAGGCACAACACCTGCAACAGCTGCTCTGAGTCATGACAAAATGCATGTTTCCTACTTTGTCCCAACATAATCTGAAAAATAAAGGTTGAGATAAAGCAAAGAGTCTTCAACAAAGTATTTCTGAACCCTCTTGAGAAACCTGAGTTCAGCTGGTAGACCCTTTGTTAAGCTGAAGAAAATAAGTCAAATATAACTGAGTAACTGCTGATTTTTTTTCTCCCCTCTAAAACATGTTTTAAAATATCTCTTAAATGTATCTCCCAGGTGTAAATTAAGGAAAATTTTATTTAATGCACAGAGTTGACCAGTTGCCAGCAATGCCAGATTTGATTAATTATCTCAAACTCGTCATTGCTCCAATTCTTCCTACAGGTTCTTTCTTTTTTTCTGTATCTGTCACATTTCCTATCCTGTTGCCTTGCCAAAATCCTGATAATCTGAACAAAGAGACACCCCAGCAATGCTATTGCAGGACATCATGCTGTGTTCTCACTTGCTGTCCTCGTTACCCAAATGCAAAGCAAGTACGCTGTATAATTAAAGTTTGGTCCTGAAACTTCAGTGTGACAAAGCTGCTCTCTGTGTTTCTTTAATCTGAAAACAGGGAAACTGGAAGAAAGTCCTGGCAGTTTATCATTATAAACCACACAACCCTAAGCTGGTAACAATACATTGCCTTGAGTTTCTCTGTGGCTCGAGTTTCTTCTGTTAATCCTGTTATTCTAATGTTCTACTAAGATGTGAAACAGTATTTCAAGACAGCGTTAGGAAAATGGTTGGAAAGTTCTAAGTCCATCTCAAATCCTAAAATATCCAAGTGGGAATGTTTTCTGTTGACTGCTGATGCTGGAAATAAGGGAACAAATTCCCTTTTGGTGTGAGCCTAAGCAGAATGGTTGTGACTCACCCTTTCCTTCCTGCCACTGAAGCAGCGAGGGTCTTACCAGAAACTTCAAAACTCAACTCGCTCCCCTCTGAGCCTGTTTCAATCTCTGGTTTATTCATGGGAGGCAGGAACTTTCCATATTTTAAGATTTTACTGTGTTCCCATGAAATGCTGTTTTGATCTCCTTTTATATTCAACGGGAAGAAAGATGAGCTTTCAAAAGGCTTACTTTAATTATCAGAAGATATTATCTAAGAAAAGCAGCTGTAAGATTTAAATAACTTCAAGTGGCCATTTAGAGATCTGCAAAGCATTCAGTCTTCATATTATTTAACTGCTGTAGGACTCATTCAAACAGCCATGAGAGACTAGAAAATGTATTTCTAAATTAATGAGAAAGTTATTAGGAAAAAATCTAGTAGGTTGATGGAGATAACCTACCTACACTCTCTTCATTTTTGTGTTTCATGTTGAGCTAATTAGCACTTTCTAATGCAACACTATTTCACAGCATTTGCATTCTAAGTGCTGGAGAGGGAACAACGACTCAGATGAACAGGTTTGGAAATTAGTGTGTTGAAACTTTAGGAAATGTTTAAACATGAGGGGAATAAGAGGTACCATTTATAGGCTAGGTAGCTATGCTGCTGAAGAAGACAAAGGCAAGTAAAAGGTACTTCAGCTTAGTGCTTTCCTGAAAGAAGAGCACTTGAAAATAGATTAATAGATATTGCCTATGATCTGCATGAGGCCCAAACCTTTATTTAGTATCAGGCCAGAAGGCAAAGGACTTCTCTGTTATCGCCTCATTTTTAGTTCTACCTACTATGTGTCTGACACTTTGCAACGACAGATAAATATAGTCCCTCCTCCAGGATCCTTTCTGCCCTCAAAGAAAGCAGCCTACTGGGCAGAAAAAGCAATAAATTGTAACAATGAGAAGATCTAACATAAATATTTTAGTAATTATGCCTTTAACCTGCTGAATTATTCTGGGGGCCTGACAGTGAGAACATATACATATATGCGTACATATATGTAAGCATATATGCAAAGGAATATTAGTCCAGAACACTAAGTACAAAGTAGTTACATGGGTAGTTTGTGCAATATTTAGAATATATAAAAGATTTGTCCTTTATTCCTATTTTCATTGTTTTGTAGTAATGTTTGGCAAGCAATGTAATACTGATAGTTACTTATGTATACATCCAGTTTTTGAGACAGCATTAGTCTTTCTGGCATCCCAGGAACTTTAGCATCCTTGCCTAAAATATATACCTAATAACTTATTTACAAGGAAATCTAACTCCAGCCTTTTAATATGTACATTTACCAATGCAACTATAAAATAATGCATGAAATATCTGCAGATTTCCTTCATGTTCTTTCCAGCTTCAAAGGAAATAATCTGCCAGATGACATTTACAGCCACCAAGAGATTATTTTTTAAATATGGATATGAATATTAGAAGACTGAGTACCAAGAATGAAAGATGAATGACCCTGAACTAAAAGAAAAATTATTATGATCTCCTCCTATTCTTCCTGTAGCTTGCCAGGAAAGTTAAACACACAGTGCATTTTACTTTGAAAAACTTACTGGTTTAGCATAGCATGCAAGTAGCATAAGCTTTGCTTGGTTTTTTTCTTGAGAGCTTTAAAATTTAATTTTGTGTAGCAACTTGCAAGCCAGTCTCAGAGCCAACAGAGTATTTCAGTTGCCTGGAATAAAGGCAAATCCCAAGTCTTATGAATGTAAAGGGACTAACTTTATTTCAAAAGCTGATAGCCTTAGAAGTTTTTTGTATATTTCACGAGTTTTATTCTTTGGTCTGAAGAAAAAACAAATTGTCTTTCTCTTTAAGTGTTTTAATACAAATTATCTTAACAAGCCACCAATAATTCTTTTTTCCAATCAAAATAATGAAATCCTAAGATGAGCACCTCAAGGAAATATTATTTGCATGCTGTACTGACCACCCAGCTGATCCAGTGGGCATTTCTCACAGCAGTTTATTTTTGAGACTTACCATTGATGTCAAGCACTACTTGGATGCTGGCTTTCAGTATGCCTTCATTCATTACCACTGTTGATTAGATGCTGGCTTTAGTCATTGGACCTCAAACAATATTTACTTACCTCTATGAAAGCATCAGTGCTCTTAGAGACAGCTGAAAACCCAAGAGAGTTGCTCAGTGACCATGGACCAGCCTCATGCTTGCTCTCAGACTGTGTGGTACTGAGTTACCAGCCGCGGTTAAACCATGACACCATTAGCATGCAGGAGTTACTGAACACCACAAATCACCACTTTTCTTCCCCCTTCTGCTAGGATAATGTGTTGGTGTTCACTAGCACCAGAAATGGCTAGCAACTCCTGTAATTCCTGTTAGTTTTATATCAGCCAGCATTTGTAAAAGCAGTCAAGAATTTGTGTAATTACCTGACCTCAGTGGAGCCACCCTGCAGAGTCCATGCCACAGACTTTACTCCACACAACTGTTTTCCAACCAGATTTGCTCTTGGATGTCCTCAGCCACTTGACCAGCAGCCATGACAGCCTCCACATACTGCACAGCATCTAGCAGGAAAACAGCTAATAGACCTGTGGATCCAGTTCCTATGGATCTCTTTAATTTCTGTCCATACAAGGTACTGCGTGTGAAGATTTGAAGTTAACAGGTAAAACAACCTTGTGTTGCTGGCATGAACAAACTGCTGAAAAGAAAGCTCTGCATGGAACTGTATTTCACTAGACTCTGTTCTGTGTGTGTAAAACACTGGAGCAGGTTGCCCAGAGAGGTGGTAGATGCCCCATCCCTGTAAGTGTCCACAGTCAGGTGGGACAAGGCTCTGAGCAAGGAGTTGGATTTGGTGACCTTTAAACCAAATTCCTTCCAACCCAAATGACTCTATAATTCTACAATTTAGGAGAGGAAGATGTGCCAAAAAACCCAAGTGCCACAAAAATGAAAGTAAATATGAAGAAAATATTCATGTTGCTTTTCAGCCCAAGGAAGCTTCCCCAAAACATTAATAACTTTTAGTCCATAGCACACAAAAACTTTGAAATAAAATTATTTTGCACCAAAACTGAAAATGTAGGCAAGAATATTGAAATGGGATTTTTTCATTTTGGAGATAGATGATCATCAAAACCAAGTATTTTTCACAGTCCTTTTCAATATATGGTATTCTCCAATTTGCAGTAGTTTTGCCAGAAGTGAGAAAAAAGGAAATCCCAAACCCACAGACATACCTGTCTGGCTTGTAAGCTAATTTCTGTTTTAAGGTAGGTTCTTAAGCTACTTGTGTATTGAAGTAGCTTCCAAAAACTAGATGTTCAAAAAAGTAAGGATATGTGCATACTGAGTAGTAATCCAGGTTTTCAATTCTTCTTTGGACAGCCTTGCATGAAGAGGAATAAAAGAAGACACAGGACGAAACTGGTTGTGTTACCTACTTATATTCCCAGTTACAAGACAGCTATTTCTTGCAAAGCAAAAAGGGAGCAGAGTGGATAATCCAGTTATTTCCTTCTGTCAGAGAATTTCTTTGTCATTACTTGAGGAATGGATTTGTGCAAACCCTAGGATTTATCTGGGTTTATATCATTCATGGGATTTGTATGCATCCCCCATCCCATTTTTATGTATCTATGGGCTTTAGACAAACTCTAGCAGCAAGCCCAAGGGTTCTCCAAATGCAGCAGCATTTCAGGTTCACTTAACAATAAAAGCAAGTTTGCTCTTTGTGCTCCTTCTTACAACAGCACAGTAATGAAGCAAGTGCTAGAGCCAAGAAGAGCAGAGCTGGAATGTAGCTGCAAAGAACATACAGAACTATTTTAGGAATATTTAAGTCCTGGGTTACCAGTACTGACCAAATGATGAGATATCATAATGGCTGAGTTTATCTTAAATTATACCACCTGCCCTGAATTCAATATTTATTAGTATTTCAGGGGATCACATCCCACCATTCCTGAATTCAAAATAGCTCCCTGCAGGGGCAAATTGTTTGCTCTGCTATGCCCTGCTCTAGCCATTTGGGGTATCCTGTCACCAGACCTCTTAGAGCCTGTTCTTTTTACCACAAGCCAGTTAACTCCTTCATTACAAACACTGAAAATAAAAGTGTGGGTGAAGGAGGAAGCAGGATTCACATTTTCTCAGAATCCCAGTAGTGAAGGACTTGTGAATTAGATCCATTTTTTAGCCTAGAATTACCATTATAACCCTTCTCTGTATAGTTGTTGCTGGTATTTTATCCAGCAGTTAGTTTATGAACTCACCAAGCAACTTCCTACATCTTTTATGTAGCTGCTGTTAAATGTTTGACCTGGATTTACTTGGAGCTCTTGCAGCTGTTTTCTTCCTGACCTTCAGTAGGGAGCTGATTGCTCATTGTCTTCCTTGACCTAAATTACTCAGGAATTAAAAGGAGAAAGACTAAGGTCCAGGACCCTGGCTGAGAGATATTAATATGGGGCCTGGAACCCTGCTGCCAAGACCCTCCCAAGGAAATTAATTTTCCAGGACACCACATCTTCAGCCACACACTGCTTTCCCTATCAAAAGGACAGCTCACCTACTACTACAAGGAGTCTGCACAGCGTCATCATCTAGCCTTTAATTTGTGCATGAAAATTAAATATAGGCTTTAGCCTCACTTATGCAGCAGAAATAGGAGATAGGAGTAGGGGACAGAATTAACATTTAAAGAGGCTACAGTGCGTTGTATTGACTTGAATTGCAAAGGTTCAAATGGGCTTATCAGCCAGTCAGGCAAGCAACATGAAGAAAGGATTATTCACTGTACAGCAGTGCTGCTGACAAGGGCTGCATATCATGAAAGGTCAATGACCTTTTGTCATACCTTTGGCATTCATCTTCTAAACCACTGTCTAATTCCTCTAATTTGCCTAGTTGTGTTCAGCAATCCCTTTGTGCTTTCCAAGACAGCTCTTGCCCACAGAGATTCCCAGAGTTTTTCTCTGGGAGCTGAATGCTACACACGTTACTTCATGTCCCCAGAAAAGCATTTTCCATTAGGGGGCCCTCAGGCTTGTTGAGATTTATTAGCATGCAGAGGTGGGCAGCATCCTGAACAGTGGAGAGGCAGCAGACACCAGTTGACTGAAGTCTTCAGAAANTTGTATGGATAAAAGAACTCTGTAACCACCTGAGAGGTGCGGTGTGAATTTGGGAGCTATCCCACATGCCGCCCGGCGTCGCAATAAACATACACTTTCTAACTTTAAACTGTTAGAGAGTTTTTGTCCGTCTCAGTTGGATATTGGTACTAGGTCAATATCCATATTTCTTTAATAAATCAACTTCACATCTCACAGGTGCTTACCAGCTACCCTACATGCTTGCTGCAGTAAGGGATAGAAATGTTCCAGTCCCTGAAGATCTGGCTTCAACCTGTTTAAAGCATCAACAGAAAATTTTCCCTTTCTTCCTCTACTCACCTTCCTTTCCTTATGAATTCACCACAGTTCACTCTCCCTATATCTCTTCGTGTCTCATTTCAACAGTGATAAAAAACCTTTCTTGCCTTTTGCTTTAGGGTCTTCTTTTTTTATAAAAGCATGCCCTTTCATTTAGATGTCTTCAGTTCTATTATTTGTTTGGCTGTATATCTTTTGTTGCCCTAATTACTGCTCCTTGCCACATAATTTTCCACTTCCCTTACATTTTTGTGTTATTTTTGTTTCATAGCTTTCTGTCTCTTCAGTCAGAAGAGACAGAAAGCTCTTGTTCCATTTAGTGTTCTCATTTTCCTCTATAGACCCATTCGAAGTAATAAAAGTTGGTTTGATAATAAACTCAGAAGGACATGTTACACTGTGGTAACACATTAGTCTGACTAGTCATAGCTACAATAGACTATGTCCTTTGGAGGAGTCCAAGGTTTCAAAAATTTTTGACCCCAAAGGGGACAAAAAGTCAACCATTTAAAATGAGTTTCTGAAAACTATGTACTATATATCCACAATTTTTAAGGGAAAAACATATGATGACCTGGTTCGGAATCAGGAGATTCAAGAACGTATTCAAGAAATACTTGCTCAAGCAATTACAAAATGAAACATCAAAACAATTTTAATGAAAATTTTAGATTTCATTTAAGGTGACCTTTTGGAGAAAAACTCATACAGTGAATGTTACCACCTCCAACTGTGAGCTTTCTAGACGAGCTACTCCAACAGAAAAAGGTGCATATTGCCATTCATACAGTCATTGGGTAAACATAAAATTGGCTAATGTTGAGTTTGGCACCACAAGAGAATGGCTTTATCTTGGGTACACACATCTGTGAGGGTCATTAGTGCTAGATATGAGATGCAAATGGCACCACAGACTCACCTCCAGCAGAGCCCGTGCTTCCAGCGTGCCCTGGGCTGGGCTCACCGGGGCTGTGCCACTTCAGGCCCCCATGGGAAGGTCAAACTGTCCCCACAGGGCACACATAAGGCAAAGGTCAGGGCTGTGTCCTCACAGTGGCTCAGGAAGAGCTGGCAGTGTTGAGTGCTCGATGGATTATATGGGCTAAGTAAGGTACCAGTGCTGATGCAAGCCCTGGGCAGGCACTGGGGACCTTCCCCCCATGCTGCCAGTGATCAGTGAGTAACTCCAGATGCAGGAGTGACCTCTGCCTCACCTCCCAGGGCACCCACTGCTCCCCCTCCTACCTCTGTGCCTGCATAGGCAGCGCAGCGAGTCTTCCACAAACTTCATGTGTTCATGTGCAACAGGGAATTCCTTGAGATAGGGTAGGGCTCTTTTTATCTAGACATTTTTGGCCCTAGATACAAAGGAAAATATCCATCCAAGCATTAGAATTACTACTAAACAAACCAGCAACATCAAAACCAAGATGACACATAAGGTCTCACGATCCTACTTGTTCCCCAAACTTCCCAGGAGGAGATTATAACAAAAGAAAAGTAATTCCTAGAGAAAGTTCAAGTTTCAAAACAAGCTTTTAGGTTTTGTGAGCCATTGGCATGGAACAAATGACAAACACACAGCTAGAACCCTTTTGTATTTCTGTTTAGCCTTACTTTGTTGGAGTGTTAGATCTTATAGGTAAAAATCTTTCCTTGCAATTTAAGACCAAACTCTTGAATTTTACAGAAGAGAAGTGTCATGAAGTAGATTATTTCACACTGCTGTTCCTGAAACATCAAATTTGCTGCAAGATCTGTCTGAGCTTCAAGAAGAAAGAGATACAAAGTAAAAAAGCCCCCCAAAAATGTGCCTTTTTTTTTTTACCTACGCACATTTTTTTTAGGATAATGAAACCGTTTTAATAATTGAACTATATCATTAGTTTTTCCTAGTCAATATGCAAAGATACAATAGCTGCACTACTCATTGTAAAAAACAATATAGATCACAAAGTCTTCTATCCAATCTGGAGATCAGTTTCTGGTCCTAAATATATTTTGTTGTGAAATGTTAAATTCTTCTAGCTGTGGAAACTGTCACCAATTGTCCACTTGATTTTCTTTACTAGACAAATCAGTTACTAACACCAAATTATTTAATGCAGAAAAAAGAAGCAACAAAGTCTTCTTTCAGTTCACTTGCTGAGTGAACAGGAATCTGCAATGAAGTCTTACAATAAAATAAGAAAGTGGCCTAAATTAAGCATAGAGGAAATGATGCTTTTTTTCTGGCAGGTTTTGCCAGATAACTGTGACAAACTTAGAAACTTTACACTGTTGTATCTCCACACATCCCCACTCTTGTATGAAAAACAGAGGGTATGATGATAGTCAAAATCAGGTGTAAATAAATAACTATATAAGCATAAGGGCTGTTCCATAATAAGTTATTCAGTATTTTTTAACCTATTTCCCTTCACAATGAGATAAAAAGAGCCGGTGCTTTCCTCAGCTTGATGCATTTTCATGCTAGATGAAGGTATTTATGCCCTGGTCCCTCACTGATGCATGACTGCTGGGCATGTTGCATGAGAGGAGTCTCCTTTTCTCCTGTGCCCTGATCCCAAGATCTTGTGTCCTTCTGCAGCTGTCACCTCTGTACTTTGTTGTTTTCTACTACACATGGGTACCAGGCCAAGGAGGCTTTTGGACAGGACAGTGGAGATTATTGGCACTCACGAAACTGCCATCAAAACACAGGAATATTGTCCTTGTCCAAACATTTAGAACGTGGTGTGCCACAAACAACAATTTCTGCCGCCTATTCTGTAGGGGAGCTCTGCTCAGGTGTCCTGTGCTCCCTCTCCCGGCTTGCCTTAGGCACTACTGTTTGCAAACAAGCATTAGCTGGCGTTTTCTTGTTCAGAAAGAGACCACCAAATGCTCTCCGTGACAAAGAAAGAAATCATTTGCTATGACACATCTCAAGTCTGCATTCAAAGTGTCACATTTAAATAAGTGTAAGGTGCCAGAAGTATCATTTGGAATAAGTCTATGATGCATAAAAGTCTTACATATTTCTTTTTGCTCATGTTTGTTTATATCTTGGAGCAAGGTAAGGCAGCAGTAGCTTGATCCAAGTCTTACAGTCCTCTGACATTAGGAAGAACATGTTCAGAAGAGTTCAGTGGTTTACTTGTCCCTTTCCCTCCTAGGAAATGAGATGCTACTATGGTTCCAGATATGTTTTCTATTCAGTTCAGATATAATGGACACAAGCAGGTTAAAAATTCCTTGCCCCTCTCTGTAATCATCTACACTAAACTAATCACATAAGATTGTTCAGTTTCTGTAAAACAAAGGAAGAAAATCCCTCTACTAAATCAGCTGATTAATGGATGGAAAAAAACCCCAAACTAAAACCAAATCCAAGCTGGTAGCTTGGAAGATCTGAAGATCACTTTTGTGTTTTTTTCACCAAACAGAATAACCAGTTCTAAGATTCTGTCTCCCTTGTTAATATTCTGACTTTACTCAATCTGTTAATATCTACTAGATTTTACGAAACTTAGAAATGCAGAACGCCCAGAATCTTTAGATTTCTAACTGCAACAGTTTCTGGATCTATAATTTTAGAACTTACTGGCTGATGGCTGGGAAGGGGTGGCCCAAGACATGAGTTGTACCCCAGACTCCAGTGAATAAGCTGTGTACTTGCAAATATACTGTTCCAGTAGGAAAAGATGCTGCAATTTCTATGAAATGGAGATAGACAGGGGAGAAAAAGCAAAGACACAGCAAAAATTAGTTAACTGCTAATACAAAGCCTCACAAATGAGGGCTTCACTTAGAAATTGAATATGATTATATATAAACATATTTTTCTATTAGTGACCTCCGGAACATCTCAGCACTAAGTGGTGCTGGTGTACAACAAAAGAGGGAGCCTTGTGCTTCTGTAAAATAGGGAGCAATGCAGTGCTCCCTCTTCATACATCATCAGGCAGTAACAGGATAGAAAGATTACAACATCTGAGACACAGAGATCTGTGGAGGTCTAATTGTTCCTGTCAGAGCTCCCTTAAGGCAAACTTAAATTAAGTAACTTGAGATTCTGAATGATGCAAATTCATGCCCAATCTAACATTGAAAAAGAGGATGATGATGGAGCACTAGTCAGTGATGAGGAAACGAGATTGAATATAGAGTTAGTCCTCCCTAGCAGAGGGGGGCAGGTCAGGCTGACTGAGATCCAGAGGAACAAAAAGTGCATTTTCATTTTAAGACAATTCCAAATTTCTCAGGTGAACACAGCACGGTCTGCCTAGGAGCTGACAGCAACAGGACCTTCATGATCCACTCCCATGCACAACAAACCATGACAGTGTCAAGTGCATGAAGGTTGTGGAATGTTCCAAGCATGGAGCACATAAAGCTGTCAGGTGAGGTTGTCACAAATCATTCAGCTCTCAGCTAGGAAGCTGAGGGGAGTTGGCACTGGAAAGAGACCATGGCAGCTCAACATGCTTTTCTAAGCTGATACTGAAAGCAACTGCCATGACAATAAGGATTAGGCAGGCAGCTGATATATTTGGCATGCATATCTGTGCATATCAAGGGTGCTAATGAGACCCCTTCTTTGCTGGGATTGCTGAGGATCAGAACAGACCATGTACAAACACACCCTCTTCTCTATCAGCACCATTAGCAAGGAAAGTCAACAGTTAAAATATCTTGCTAGTGACAATCAAAATCCAGGTTAAAGTCTGTATTCAGAAAGCCACCAACAACTTGTCTAAGGAGAAGGAAAAGAAACAAAAAGGCTTTGTATACAAATGGTTCATTTTCTTCTGCATCAGTAGATGGTGCTCTTCAAGTTCTCTCAGAGGTTACTTCTAAGCACAGTGCTTTTATGCACGGGGCTGAAATCTCTAAGTGCTTTTTCCACACACCCTTCTTCATCTCCTTAAATTGCCAGATCTTCTCTGTAAGGTGGCTGGACAATAATCATATTAGTGCTCAATGGGTTCAGTCAGGAACTTTAGAATTATCTGTCATGGTAAATAACCAAAGGAGACAGAGAACATGTGGGATTTCTATGCCTTCCTGGAAGGCTACCACCTTGGTAAATTCTAATGTGATCCTTCTTTTGTAAGTGCTTCTGAAGGCATCTCACCATGCTTCTGTCCATGGCTGTCGAAAGCAGCAGGGTGACACCACCTCTCACAAGTGCTTGTGGGTGCACAGTGTTTACAGCCAGCATATAAATTTAACACATTGGAGGTGCATGAAAACCACCCTGCACATCTCTGTAACACCACTTACTCCTATTAAGCTTCTCTGAATCCTAAACACTGCAAACAGATAACTTCAGATAAAATTTCCAAGTGCAAAATGAGGGAGAACGCATCCTAAGAAAGCAGCACAAACACCATCCTGTTTTCTGATACCCAAAACAGAGACATGCATGAGCTATCCAGCAACAAAACCAGCTGTCCTCATCTCCACAGGCAGGCACAAATACCCTTTCCTTACTCTGGAAATGAAGCATCTGGGCATTTGTTCCACTGTATTCACTGTAACTCAGGCAGGTGATGGAATATCACACGGGCTGTAAATAGGCTCAGAGGCATGACAGAAGAGAATCAATTTCTGGAATAATAGGAAGAAAATAACTCCAAATATACATACACATAAATCAAGGAAGATGGCACACTTGCATGAAAGTGCTATAAATGATGCACTCTGAAAAAGAACTCTGTCGTTTCGCAGTCGCCTTTTAAGTCTATAGCCTTCTATAAACAGCATTCTTTCTCTTCATGGCTTCCTTCTGAGTCTGGCTCTAGAAATTCCTCTAAAGAAAATGTGTTGTATGAAATGATGTAAATTTATTAAGAATATTGCAAAACGCAGCTAGTCCACAACAACAGTGGTAAGACCACAAACCACAAAAAGTGGCACTGACACCACTGACGTAACAATACACAGCAGTACTCGTCCGTGAGTTTCCCCACCAGAAGGGAAGCAAACTAATAAACAAAATGAGCCAAAAATTTCACCCCCACCCCAAAAAAACCCCCAAATCTCAAGGGGGTATCTGTAACCTGTACTGCTGCCTTAATTCCATAGCACACCTGGTCAGGAGGTGTTATTACTCAGAGGCCTGAGATTGAGTCTTTAAATCTCTGGCACAGAAGGTGACCCACAGCAAACCACACAGAGAGAATTAAGATTTCCTCAAGAATTAACTCCTCCTCAGTTGCTCCCTTTTTAAACCCAGAAAAGCCCCTGGGATTATTTTTTTTGTTTTGTATGTTTGGGGGCTTTTGGTTTTTTTTTTGTTGTTGTTGTTGTTTGTTTGTTATTACTCTTTTGCCTTTGTTTAGAGCCTGCTCTGTGTCCTTGGCAGGAGGCAGAGTATTTCCTTAGAGTAGGTGAGGGGAAGAAGGATGTAGTGGCAAGATTCAACATTTCTGCAGAGTTTATTCACATAAATGGATAAGGTTGAGATCTCCATTACCTATTCCCTCTGACCTGGCACAGTCCTTATATAAGGGCTCCATTTTGCTCTTGCAGCCGGGTTCCCAAAGATTTCAGGAAGGATGCTGCCCAAGAGCTCCACCACAGAGCTTAGCACCATCCTCTGAGGCTCAATGCCTCTGGCTACTTTAATGAAGTGTGGCTCACATCATGGGACCTTTGTTATCTATCTTTTACTGAAATGGTTAGAGCTCTGCTCTGTGTTTTTCACCCGTGTATTTTTATAGTTTTTTTTACCCCTTTCTCATCTTGAATCTTGCCTTTCTTTTCCCTGCAGTATTGCCCAGTTGTCCTTTCCAGTAAGACTCATGATCCAATTCAACCTTTGATGTAACAGTCATTGTTAAACTCAGGTATCCATAACCTGAGGAATGTCCTGAGAGCAAAGGAATTCAGCTTCAAAATGTGCTGCTGAAAAGCATGCAGAGACTTGGGAATTTGCTGTCTCAGTCTGCATTTTCATGATTTTTTTCTGAGCTAGAATATTTGCCTTGAGAAAGCGCTGAATATGGCATGAAGATAAATACAGCTTTGGCACTCAGTGCACTCTGCTTTTTGATTCGCTATTCTAATGAAGCAACACAAACCTCAGTATTTTTTTTCCCAACAGAAGCCATGTATCTGATAGCCCAGAAAATCCCTTTCTGTACCTTAAACACCTCTCTCAGAAATGCCACCCTGCTGTGGCAAACTGAATTATGTATCTTGACCTGATGTTTACTGAACATATAAATTGGTTTGTTTTCACTCCATGCTCTGTGCTCTCTAGATAAGACACACTTTGAACAGCGAAGGGAAGAGGAAATGGTAAAAAAAGAGTATGAGAATTTATTGGCACTCGGAAGATTCTAGCTCCTGCTGAGGGCATGGGAGAGGGTCTATTCTTAAAGGTAGAAAGATGAGTACAGAGCTGAGAACAGAGCTGACCTGAAAGAAAAGAGCTTGAAAAGCTCTCCAAATTAACACAGATGTCTGCTGGTAGGATCCAATGCCCTGGCTGCTCAGCTTAGCATCATAAGAAAGTCTCTGCACAGGACAGATGGATGTATTTACCATTTTAAAATCCTCTAATTAAATCTTAGTTAGGGTTAAGCTAGCAGAAAAGTCATTATGCTTGCCAGAAATCACAGGCATTGGATATAAAGCAACACAGGTGTTGAATTGCACTCCAGGATAACAAACATCTTCATCTGAGCTGCAGCAAGGCAGCTGCCAATTAATCGGCAGCCTCAGTGGGCTGGTGAGGGAAGGGAAGGATATGGCTGATCTGTAGGAAATAACCCTGCAGTGAGATAGGATCTCTTTGAGCACTCAAGAAACTAGTTGGCTCTAAGAAATGCTAATTTCATAGGTGACACCTCACAACCTGGTCAGCATTCTCTAAGTTTAAAAGATTTGCTCGCGCTCACCTTCTATCAGGAGACATCAGCCACAGGCTGCTAAAGGCTCGTGCATGCAGCCAAGCCTCTGTTCTTTTTCCTATTAAGGCTGTCAGGTCTCTCATCTGAGGTAAGACAACCTTGCCCAATTGTCTCCCATCGCATGCTTCACTGTCATCAGAGCTTTCCTTTGGGAATCAGTGCAGGAGAGACACTCCAGCTCTGCTCTACAGCTAGGGAAGCAAGTCATGTCAGGAAGGACAGTGCTCAAAATGTAGCCTTCCCATAGCAAACTACCAGCTGTTCATCCCAGGGGGAGTCCCTCACCCACCACAGGAGCAGGATGCTCAAAGCAGCAGGTGTCACAGCAGAAAAGCAGAGACATAAAAGGATGGTACTCTAAGTACTGCCAGCCACACATTAGTGAGATGCCTGATAACAGTGCTCTGCTCCCTCATTTGCCTCTCCAAAGCTGAAATGTAACTGTCTAAATCATCTATATGACATCTTTAAAAACACTGGCATCAAAGTGAGAAGTTCAGGTAGTATTTCATAGTTACTTTGTCAGGCTCTCTACAGCCCCAGGGAAATATTACTGAGTTGATACAGTAAGTCATGTTATAGACCAGAAGCCTGTTAGGTAGGGTAGGAACTGCCTCACCCCAGGAATTGTATAAGTACTAGCACAGTGCCCTTCCTGAAAATCTGCACACATTTATCTATAAATGCATTAAATCTTCAGATTTCTCTAGTGCTAAACTAGACATGAATTAATGCTCTCATCAAATCATTGGAGACCTGAACTTGCAAATACAGTGATGCTCAAAGGAAATGCAGAGCCAAGACTCTGCATATATACTATAGATCAGTTTGCAAAGGGAAAAAAGTTACTCCAGTGTGTGAAGGAAACTGTAATTACCTGCACTCAGCAGAAGCCAACCTGCATTCCTCACTGGGTATCACCCTTCCATCATGGCTTTAAACAACCTCACAGAGCTGCTGCTGGGTAAGGTGTGCTTTCTAATTCAAGGCTGGGTGTATGATCATGCTCTGTATGGTGCACAGTACTTACTGGTTTCACTTTATGAAGAGTTTTGATAAGTTTCAAAGACAGACAGTCCTGTAATAATACCAGGTTTTAAAAAGCACCTCTGTACAGATTCTTTTTTGTATGGCTTGTCTCTGGATTTCATTGCCTAAAATAAGCAGGCACATTAAAATACAGAGCTCCATTGTATGATAACAGGGAAAATAATTAGCTTCAAGTCACAGCATTAGCGTATGAATCATGCACCCAACTATACATTTAACCAGTGACAGAGAAAACTTAGTGAGGCCTCAGAGCTTTTTCCTCCCAATTGAAAAAAAGAGAAGCTATCAACAGTTTCTTTAAAAGAACTCAGCCTCAGTTATGGAGAAAGAAACTCTGGGTTTTGATGTCAAAATTGCATGTTTGTTCAACAGTGTTACCACTGCAGAATTTTGATGTATACTGGAAGTCAACAATGGTTAAAAGAAAACCAGTCATGTACATATGGAGAAGATTCCAGCTTTTCTTTGCATGCCACAGTTTTGCTATTTTCCTGGAGTTGAGCTGAGCACAACTCCAGGAAAACTAGTGCAAAGCACATCAGAACCTGTCATCTCTGTGTGATCCAGTGACCCTCTGTCACTGTCTGTCCCATGATGTAAAGTCATGATGTGCATGGTTTCAAACACAGAATACAAGCATTCAGTAGGAGAAAGCCACCAACCAGAATAGTCAGCCTTTACCACTTTTTTTTTCTCCCAAAGTAGCTGAAAAACCCAGCCTGTGACTGTTCAGCTAAAATGAATAACTGTTTTCAAAACTGACAGAAAATAATTTACACTCTTCTCTCAATTTTAGCATGGTGCTCTAACTCCTGAAAAATGTTTCACTTCAAGTAAAGGCCAGAGCAATGTTTGAAACCAATGTTTTATCCAGGATGCTTGAGTCACAGCAATGATGAATAGTTTTAAGCATGCATTTATTTATGTACTGAGAAGAAAATAAAGCTCAGTGTACAAAGATCAAATACTAACACTAACACTATTCTCTTGCTTGTTTCACTTCACTGTCAAGCTTCAGGCATGCTGGTACTTTTTTCGTTCCCTCACTGAGGTGTGGGTACAGCATTTAATCCACCTCTCATTTCCTCTCTATCCCCCTATACTACTTAAAACCATGCTACCTCTTTATTAGGGAGGTGTAGGAAAGGTTGGAAAATGGCTTGATCTACCTGCCTCCTCTGCTTGAAGGGATTGACATCAAGTTCCTGAGCTCCACTGAGAAGAACCTTCCTTTTCAGCAGCTGCAGAGCTGACCTAAGGACTATTCTGTGAGTACATAGCTATGGCACACTTTCTGATAAATGCCAGCCTGTTTTCAAGATGGAAATGCCATCTATTTCTGCAGTGCTCACACAGAGGGATAGCACTGCTGGCTGCTTTGAAGTCATTCAACTCCCATCTCAGCCAAATTGTCTTTGCTCCCCCTGGCCATACCTGACATGGAGAAGTGAACCTGCACACATGTGCACCTCAGTGGTGATGTAGAAGGATGTGCATCTCATTTTATGCATCAGTTACCCCAGTATCTGAACAGAAATCTCTAAATAGCAACCAAAACACACAATTGGCTGTCACCTTTAACTATTAAGTAATTTTGTTCCTTAGATTATAAAAAGAGAAAATCCACTCATGCAAATATTTCTTCATCCCTAGATAGTGCTACAAATAAAGCACTGACTAAGCAACCCAGCAAGAATTTGTTGGCACCAATAATAGCACACAGAGCAACTCTTTCCTAGTCATCAACTGTGGAAGTGGGGGCTGCACACACACAATAAAGAGGACAGAAAATATTCCTGAGGAGCACATTTCATAAAAGAGAAAAACACCTTTCTTAACCAAACTCAAAATAAGAATTATGAAGGACAGAACATGAATAAAAAGAACTTTAGTAGCCTAGATTATAAACAAAACAAAAATTGAAGTCACAGGATTATTTTGCTAGTTCAAGGTAGCCACAACAGAGCTTGTTTAGAGCCTATCAGTGTTTTGGCAATGCCAGACTTTTGAAAGAATGTGGTCTTGTTAACCAGGAAGCTTAGTGAAATGAGCCATGACATTTCCCTTGGGAAAATTCTGTTGGAAAAACTTGTCATAGAGTCATGGAATGGTTTGGTTTGGAAGGAACATTAAAGATCATCTAGTTCCAAACCAAAGTCCTCCCTTTGCAGCTGTAGCATTTGTGCATGACAGAGTAAGGTCACCCACAATACCTAAAGGGGTCCATGACTGCATTTTTCATCTCTCACACAGAGACAGAAGTTCTGCCTATGCCCTGCCTCCTTCACACTGACACAGTCACAAGACTGTCACGCTCAAAGAAAACTCCTGGAACAGTACCTCCTTTGGCCTCTGAGAAATGCCAAAATGTACATGCCAATGTAGGACAGTCGCTTCAGCGGCTTTCAGCATTTTGTGGGACAAGACAGCCATTTTCCATGCACCTGTGTTCTTATTTTCTGTAAATGCTACCAAGTGTCTGACAGTTTAAACTACAAGAGAAGCGGCACACGCTTTGCTGTGCCCAAGTGTGCTGCTCAACAGGAAATAGTAAGAAAACAATGTTTTAACAGCCGTGAATGTGGCAGGATGAGCACTTTGATCTGCTTACCAGAAGCTTCTTTAAATAGAGGTGCAACCACAACACTGTTAAGCTGAAAGGTTCAGTAGTTAGGTGATTCACTTCAAATTCATTACTCCAGTGCATCACTGGCCACTTTTTAAGGCTTAGCTTAGCTTCACAGTTTTTATTTCAAATCTTTCTCTTAACCTACACACACATTAATTAGATCTAAGCAGTCATTAAGCCGCACTGCAGAGATGCCTTGGCTTACTGGTAAATATTTGCAATCACAGATTAAGTTGAGGCAGGCTTATACATTTTTTCATTTCCTTTTCACTGTTTCTGACTTGTCAGTCATGTGCATGACCTGCACTTTACTTCCACTTCAGTGGTTCTCCTACTGCCCCGTGGCAACTCTGTCATGAGGGAAATAGTGTCCCTCTGGATAAAATTCAGGAAGGATTTCAGAGGAGATTTCAGAGAAATGTAGTTGAAGTGCTTTCATCTGCAATGTCATGGCAAAGTGAGGTGGGGGCATTCACATATACACCAGAGTCTGATTTCTAACAAGAACCCTCAACAAGACAGCCTAGACTAGGTCTCCATCAGATTTTAAAGAGCTCAGAGTTTTTCTTGTGCCCAGAAGGACAGGCCAACATGAATCATGCTGTGATATTACAGGCTCCAAAAAGTGGTGGAAGAGACAGTGTCCAAATGCAGAGACAGCATCCTGAGTTACAAGAATTCATTACCTGAATATCAGTCACTCAGTAAAGCACAGGAGTTGTTTTGCCCAAAGTATGGGCTGTTTTCATTGAGAATTGTGGCTGGGAACACTTCACTCAGGGTGAAGAACAAGGTGAAGAACCCATTGGAACACAGAGGACAAGCTTCTGACGTTCTCTTAGCCATGATGAGAAAGTCCACTATGAAGGCTAAGCTGGTTAAGGACACACTGCAGAGCAGGAGTCAGCTTCATCACCTCAGCAATGAGGACACGAGAGGAGTCAGTTTATCAGCTCAGGCCATAGCAAGGGACTTAGACTGTTCAGGGGGATTCTCCACGAGGCTGCAGGCCACATGTACAGTTTGGGTTTTCTGCACTGGGTCCAACAGAGCCACATGGACATGCTTGTGGTAGTCCCAAGGAACTTTTAAAAAAACAAGCTCAGTATTTTAGAGTCTCTATTTTGCTCACAAATTGCACTTTAAAGTTGATAGAGTTGTCAGCTTGCTACCAAGCACAGCGTGGAGCCTGCTGGCTTCACTAGGAGGTCTCACATGAGAAATAGTTGCAGGGCCAGGACTTTGGCTGCCCAGGGGAAAGTATTTGCCCACACTCTTGTATAAGTGTGTCAAGTGGGAACTACAAAAAAACCCCTAAAACCAGGTGAATGGATGATAGCACTTTCATAGGAAATTAATTCTTCTTGTGGCTATTGAAAGAAAAATCACTAGAGATTACACCTCTCTCAGGATACAGTGTCTATCTGAACAGAAAATAAAATCTAGTGAAGTCAAGGGAAAAGCCACATTTTATCTCTGCAGGCTCTGAATGAAGTGGCATCTGTTCTGTTTTCTCTCTGCTAAGTACACAGGGACTGCTCTGCTATCTCAAAACATGCAGCACAGAAAACCCCACCCAAAGCTGCACAAGTATGCAGTGTTAGATTTCAATGGAAATTTTTCAGTGCAGAGTTATCAAGATAAGAAATTTTCCCTTTATAGTCCTTGATAATAAGATTTTGTAACATTCAGAAAAAAAACACCCAGTGGTTTCCCCACAGGAAACCCATGATACTGCTTTTAATAGGATCCACAATTTCAGGGGCAGTTAATGAGATAATTCTGCTTAACACTGGTTTTAAGTAAAGCGGTGATTAAAGACGGGCTTGTCTACAATGCACAAAGGACCCTGATTAGTTTTTTGAATTTTATCATTAAGTACAAAATTCACTGTGAGAGACAGAAGAGCTCTCTGCAGCATTTGAAGCGCACTTGAAAGGCCTCACTGTTTCTGGCAGCTATTTTAAACCAACCTCTCTCCTGCAGCACTGTTGCTCATTTGTGTTCACAGCACAAGGAGCACCAGGTCTGCACCCGACATCGAAGTAAAGAGTCACACGCCCAGCTTAAAAGAACAGTTCTACTTCTCCAATATGTTTGTGAGACTAGAACCAGAGCAGACTCCACTTCAGCATAAGCCCAATTAAAACCATTTCTGCTGTAGTTACTTTGCCCAGAAAATTCTGAAATTTCATTATTAAAAATAGATTTCCATTTCAAACAGAAATATAATTTACATCTTGCAGGAATACCTACTCTTTTCAAGACTGCTACTACAAAGAGTGTCTCATATTCTTCACAAGGGGATTTCCACTACAACACTTAGCATAGAAAATGATACAATTTTTCAAAGAAAGGTTATAATTTGAGTAGTAATAGATAAAGTAGGCATTTGAGGCCTGATGGTGTTGTCAGTTGTGCAACTTATTTCACCTTCAGGAAGCCAGAATAAACATGCATTCTGCAGTCTTAGAAAAGCACAACTGGCTGGCAACTTGCATACATTACAAAATGTACTTATGTACTGTTTGTTTGACTCCATTTCAGCACAGACTCACTCCTTCATGTACATCTGTGCACATCAATATTTAATCACGCTCCGTTTACCTTCTCCAAGAACTTCAGTAGCAAGAGCTATTCCCAGCCAAGGCAGATGTCCACTTGAGACAGACTCTTTTCTTGAGATACCAGCATCATATGTTTACCAAAGATCACATAAGTAATTAAGCAGGCAGAGACACTTTCCCAGAATATGCACCCAGGAATTTATAGCCTGAGGACTTAAAACAGAGGAGGAAATGCCTTTGTATGCAATAGATGGGGATGAAGTAGCATTGCCTTATGTCCTCTCTTTCTAAATATAGTAATGATTTGTCCTTGTCTCTACTGTCCTGAATAACACCACTTTAAGCAGACTACTGGCTCTCTGAGTTTTTCTAACATAGCGCTGATACAAAGGAAATGAAAAAAAAGAAACCTCATATTCCCAATGGATTTTATTGCCTGAAGCGAATATTTTCTTGCTGTCTAACAGAGCCTTCTGTCTCTTGCAGGTTGCCCAAAATAGCATACCAAGTTCACATTTATTCCAATAGACTTTGCTTTTGCAGCCATTCGAAGCTGATACAGTACAGCAATGATTTGCTCTTGGAGAGCAGATTTATTAACACACCAGCAGGACTACAGACTCAGAAATCCCCTGCTGCATCCTCAGTGTTCACCTTTCCATTATGCTCCTAATTTTCTCAAAAGGAGTTTATTTCTTGTAAGCTTCTTGTTCAGGCTGATAAGCATTTTATTCTCAATCCTCTGCAGATCTCAGATTTACTCAACGTGCTCCTAGCTGAGAAACTGTCTTCATTTTCACAATGCACATCTTCCACCCTCTCCAGTTCCTCTCTCCATTCAGTATCCTTCGATAAGTATTCCCACCATTTTGAGTATTTTCAGATTAATTCCTCCTGCTCTATTCACTTCATTATGATAAAGCTCTGAGTAGTTAAAGAGTCTATATCACCCTTAGACTTGAATGGGATATATTATATTAATCAAGACTAATCTGTTCCTTCATGTTCAAATAAGATGCTAATCCAGTAAATTTTTTCTTAAGCATTGATCCAAGGCAGTCAATACAAAAATAATAATCCAAAGTAATAGCATCCCAAGTAAACACAGATTGCAGAGGACATTTTCTCACATTAGAGACAGAGCAGAGCTTTACATTGCTCCTTAGACTACACTGAGGGCTATTTCAATTTATGTATTCCAAAAAGACAAACATAGTCATGTGATTCACATTCTTTTCATAAGAAATCCCTCCTACTTCTACATCATACTTTGTGGGAAATAAAACCGTTTGCTCTGAAGAAAAAACCCAAAACCCAAACTATACCTAAAACATCAGAAGTTAACAGAAGGTTTCTTTGACAGTGCTCAGCATGCAAGCTTCCTCTGGAAGAAGCTACTCTGATTCTGAGAATAAAATGGCTTCTCTACCTAAACACAAACATGTTTCATTAAATTCTAAAGACAAATACACACAGTAAGCCACATACTGGTTTATCCTTTTTTTCCACAACTGTACTGGACTGTGGCCCCAGATTCATAAATTCTAAAGAATGGAGGAATGACATTATGTTATTCTAACCTGACGTTCAAGAGCTGGCAGTGTTATAATTCCTTCATCATGCCTCTGAATCCTGTTGTTGCTAAACTGTATGCTCTCAGCAATTATTTTCTGCATTGGTTTAGAAACTTCAAGAGGGAAAGAGTCACATAGCACTCCTAGGTAAAATAGTTCTGTAATTTAGTTTAAGAAGTATCTAAATACTTCTGTTGAATTAACATAACATTAAACCCAAGAAGACTTAGAGTGTAAATACGAATATTACGAAAGTAAGTTTGTATCACATAAATGAAACTAATAGTCCTGCACATTTCTTCTGAGGCAAGATAGGTGGGTAATAAATACAAGGGTACATGTAAATACTTTAATTCTCTCTTGGAGGCAAACACTGAAGGAGAATGTGTGTTTGCTTGTAAAAGCTGAACCACATTTCCTGTTTGTAAGAAAGGAGGTGAAAAAAAAAGACTGGAGGGATTTGAGATTGTCGGCGACTCTAAAGACGGGTTCATGCTGCCAGGTTCAAAACAAGAGTATCCAACTTCTGCCAACATAACTTGATTTCCTGTTGGATAAAGGGGAGGGGAGTATTCCTAGAAACAACAGAACCAGGTAAGCCTTATCTTTTAAACTTTTAAGCATAGGAGCAGTAGAACCACACTATGGTAGATTAGCAATCTTCCAAGAAGGTGGCTCAGGGTGCTAAACCTTCATTAATTAAGGCATTACTTTTATGCTGAAAATACTGTGCTGTGGGCCTTCTTATTTTACAATGTGCTGTTTCCCTTCTGAAGTATGAAGTTGATATCTTACAAAGCAATTAGTTGTGCACTAATTAATTGCAGTTTAAGGAATCTTTTTCAGAGAATTAATCCTGTATTAAAAGCTCACACAGGTGGAAGCATTTTTAATGCTAATTTAACATTCATCAGTCTCTTAATGGGTTTCTTTTTCTAAGGGCCATTAGTACAAAATATTATTTATATCAATGTTTAATTGGAAGAGGGGGAGGAAAGACAGTTTTATGTAATCTTTAACAAATTTGTAGACAAAAACAAGAGGAAAGAAAGGAAAGAAACCATTTTGTGCTCCAGATCATCACCATAAATCTGGTAGCGATTAATCTGCCTCTGCGGATAACACCGTGATACCACAGGTGGCATGTCCAGCTAGATGGTATCTATGTTCCTCACCTCACGTTCCTTTTCAGTACAAAAACCTGGCAGAAGTATGCTATCTCCCTGTTATCCCTTGTGATGGATTCTTTAAACAAAATACGTTAGAGCAAGGAGGAACAAAACATAGCACTTCTGCTACCTACTCTTATGTTGTTAAAAGGACAAATATCCAACATGGATTGCTAAATCTGGCTCCACTCCCCACAGCTAAGTACAGGATTACGTCCACTCCTTTCAGTTGCAATAAAATGAATAGCAGAAATTCACCCAGGGAAGATTAAAATGATTTGGAGGCTTTTGTTTTTTTCTTCTTTTCCCTCACAGTGCTCCAGTGACAATATAATGAACCCTGTAAAGAGAAAACCTAACAACAAATTACCAAAACTCTATTTATTCCCATGTTTCTGTTGGTGGAGAAAGTTGTCAATAGACTTAAAGAGAAAAAGCACAATTAACTATGTATTTAGAAGTCTTCTGTTTGTCTGTAGTTCGTGGTGTGAATTTGGTACATTCAGTTTATAACACTGCAAAATATACTATGAGGTGGTGAGTAACCCACCCCTGAAGTCAGAAAAGTAAAAACATTATCCAAATTAAGTAACTTACCTAAGATAGATGTTCTACCTGGATGCTACTCCAAGTGTAACCTGGTTTTCAAAGATAAATGGAAGAACAGCAGCATAAGAATGCGTCATAATACAAGAAAGAACCTGGTATTAGTTAATCAAAATACTGTCATCTTTATAATTATTAAATATAATTCTTCTCCACTCATGCATTCCAAAGTCTTCTAACAATATAACAAGAATTATTGTCCCTCTCATGAAACCTTGGGTATGTAATGAACTTTTTCCTTTCACAGAGGAGCACATTACTTTAAGAAAACGTCAATATTATTTCTTGTAACAAACTACTACCACCCTTAAGTTTTCTTATCACAGATAGACTATCAGAAAACCCTGATGGAATTTGAGCTTATCGTTTTAGAATCATAGTGTCCTATTCCCAAGTGGCCTAATTATTCCATATGGCTTTTTTCAAAAGATACAACACTTTTTTTTTTTTAAATATTCAATTTGATGGCTTGAATGAGAATGCCCCTGAATACAGTGTCATGGGTTTTTTGGACTAACTGTATGTTATATAAAAAAGATTAATATAGTTTTGCTCCATTTGAGAATAGATGACTTGAATGAGAATTAAAATTAGAAAACAGAATAAAAGACACCATTTTAAAATGGAATGTAATTAGTCTAATAGACTTGCTGTTTATTTCTCACTCACCATCTACACTCTCCTTATCTTATTTTTGTCTTTAGCACAACCTGTTAACTGTGAGAAGTTGCATCTGCTATTGTACATTTAGGGAGAGCAGTGCAGTTATCTGTGGAGACAAATTGTTCTTCACACAGTCAGCTTTCCTTCTAATGCTGCTGTTGTCAAAGTAGTTAATATTGAAATAATGCAGTTATAAGTGTAAGCAGCGTATCAGAAACACCTATAAGAATTAGAAGACATGGGAAAGATCTGGGAGTTGCATATCTGTAAAGCTTGGATATAAAATCGGATTTTCTCTTATTTTAAATCTGGGTAATATGATCAGCTTGAAACTAATGTTAGAATGGCATGGAGCTCTCAGAAGAGCACCAGTACATCTCTGATCAAGGTGTTTACTATGGTTTTATGGGCTAAGTAAAAATTGTTGTTTCTCCCATATAAGTAGTGTTGTCTGACAAACAAATAGCTAGTATTGCAAAAACAAACAAACAAAAATATACTGAAGTCACACATATGTTTGTATACATTCTACTGAAACACAAGCAGATGTTTAAGACAGTGTTGAGGAAAATAAATTCAAAAATAAACTAAGTAGTGCTCATCCAGGGAGAAATTTAAATGCTCTTTTCTTAATCTACCCACACCCATGAAATTTCCTAAATCGTGCTTAAGAACTATAGATTGTGAGATTTAAAACATTGGTATGTTTTATGAGAAATCCAAGTTTCATATCTTTTTTTTCCTAGAATGTTTTTAAAGTTCTTGAGAAGTAGGATGGCTCAAATACTATAGAATTTAGACTTGAAAACTAAAAAGAAAATAATTTTATCCAACCTTTACTATTTTCCAGATAATAATTTCAATTTAAATCAAAAGCTGAAACAGAAAAATAATACTTGTCAACAAAAAGTGGGCCAGTTAAGGGCTGAAAATAGTCAAATTGAAACTAAGAGTTTTCTTCTACTCTGGAAACACCAGGCAAAAATTGGATTCCTGAATCAGAGAGATAAATGACAACATTCTATATGAAGAAAAAGGAACAGTGTTTGATTATAACTGTACTTTCGGTACCTGCTCACTCCTTTTATTCTAATGAATCTCAGTGCTGTGGCTTGTGGAATGGGCTGCCCAGGGAGCTGGAGGAGTCCCTGTCCCTGAGGTGTTTCAGGAAAGCCTGGCCGTGGCACTGAATGCCGCGGTGCAGCTGGCAAGGTGTTGTTCAGTCACAGCTATTGCAGAGAAATTGCAGGTGAACCTGAGATGGCAAGAGATGATGTCTGACTCTAATTCAGAAGGCTGAATGATTTATTTATTATATCTATATTATAATACATTAATATACTGTTTAAAGAGAGATACTAAAACTACGTACTACATTTCTAACTACCATATCTAACTACTCACTCTAACTTCACTGTGACTCTCTCCCCTCAGAGTCCAGACACAGGTGGATTTGATTGGCCATCAGAGCCAAACAATTCTCACCAGTATCCAATTAACCAATGACTCCAGGTAAACAATTCTCCAATGCATTCCACATGGGAGAAACAAGGGACAGAAATGGAAATTGTTTTCTCTTTCTTCGCTTTCTGCTCTTCTATGAAAATTTCCTGAGAGAGCAAAGAATGTGCTTGCCACACACAGGCTGGACTCGATGATCTCAGAGGACTTTTTTGATTCTGTGATTCTATCACAGTTACATGTGCTTCCCTTCTCATGGGCCACAATACTGCTTTTGCTCCCTGGGAAAAGCGTTTGTAAGAAAAGAAATATGAAATGAACATGAGAAGAATGGAAACCAATCACATCAGAAGAGATAAAAAGACAGGAGAAGAATGAGAGGATTCTGATTATTTAGGCACAACTATGAAACTTGAAATTTCTTGTCCTGGTCAGACTTGTTGTTTTGTACAGGTTGCATGGGATGCAATATTGAGTGACTAATAGCACAGTAACCAGGTTCCAAAGACTGGTGATTCTCGATGCACCCTGATAACATCATTTCAGTGTAGGATCTCCCATTCTTTTAATTCCTTCCCTGAAAAATTGGAATGCTGTAGAGCTGCCCCGTGGGGATGTTGTCTCTCCACATAAATGTCTGTATCTCATTGCATAAAAGTGCCTTTCAACGTGAAAAGGTGTATTACAGTGATAAAGAACTCTCAAACACCTTTGGGAGAACTCAAGTGGTAGAAAGGAAGGGAAACAGGATGTTTAGTTTAAAAAGAAGAATAAATGGTCACTGAAAGTACCATGTGCAAAAAAAAAGTTAAAAGTCTGTCAGAAAATTATAGCTTATTTGCTTTGCTTTGTTCCTTTTAAAAGAGAGTTCTGATCAGGAAAGAAATCTGCATCCCAGAAGCC
Organism: Ploceus nigricollis; assembly: GCA_013399945.1. Lineage (NCBI taxonomy): Eukaryota > Metazoa > Chordata > Aves > Passeriformes > Ploceidae > Ploceus > Ploceus nigricollis. The sequence continues at coordinate 16,401 of VXBC01000704.1, read as the reverse complement.
CAGGTGATCTGTGATTTTTTACTACCAGGGCTTATCTTATCTTGTTTTGTCATTATAAGAACACCTGGGGGTTGGAGTACAACAAAACAAAAAGAGCTTTGGCAACACCAGCACAAAGAGGGAGCAAAACCTTTAAGAAGGTTTTGAGCTGGAGCCCAGTCAGTCAAGGAACAAAGTTCTGTCTTCTCAGCAGGAGCAAATGCATTGCCACCCTCCTCTGGCCAACAACATGGAAAAGTGCATTCCTGTACTCCTTTAACTGGGCTTTGCTTAGGAAACAAACAAAATGTGAGCTTCCTGAGGGAATCCAGGTATGTCAAAAAACAGCAAAGTGCATTAAGGATCAATATTGTCCAGTCCAGCCCTTTGACTGCTCTGCTCCAGCTACACGTTTCTTTTTATGCACTATTAGAGCTCATTAGTTTTGGGCACCAGGCTTTATTTCAAACACTCCAAATCTCAGAGAACATGAAATATGCCTCTGGGGAAAGTTAAGAATAAAGCTGCAAGCTCCTTTCACTCATTTATTTGGCTCAGTGTTTCCTCTGTCACAGAAGGCTTTCGCAGGCCATTTGTAGCAACGCTGATGATTTTGGCCACTAGACAGCCACAAATAGGCTATTTTCTTCAGCATGGTTTGTGATGGAAGATTTGTATGAGCTAGGTTAATCAAAGGCTTAATTAAATGAAGAAAATAGATTTCGTGCAGGGGAGTTCTTTCCTGTCTTTCTTATTGCAAGGAGTGGCAAGACTAGAGCAAAAGAAGACTTTGTTCAAATAAGTGGACTCGCCTTTTACCAGGTGATTTTCCAGGAGCTGTCTGAACTTTTCCTTGGGGTTTCACTGGTTCCCAGCTGATGCTTATCCTTTACCATCACTTTTTCTGGTTTCTCAGGCAAGAAAATAAGAATAAGTGGTTTTAATAGCTGGAAAACAATGCAAGAAAACATAACCAAATTTGACCTTTTTTGCAGGGATTGTTAAAATGTTACAGTCTTAGCTATTATTCAGAGACACATCCAGCAAATTTGTTTTGACTAAATTCAGAATTACTTTCATGAACTCTAGAATTTAGCTAAGAATTTCCCTAATTTACTGCAAATACTAACTTAAAGACAATTGCAAAAATAATTTCAAAGCTATCCAGTAAAATTACTTTTTTCTTTATTAATTGCTGATTTTTACCGCATCTTACAGGCAAACCAATAGCTTAATCTTTGGCTGAATTCCTATGAAACAGTATTTCTGCTAACAGTTTATTGAAGTTGTTTTCTTAATATTTAGCATCTGGTTTTGATATTAATTATTTAGCTTGTATAGCAATAGCTGTCAGAGAGTAAGCAAAAAAATAGCAGCTTTGATTACAGAAAGCAAAAACCAGCTAAGCACGAAGAATGCAGTAAAATTGTTAGACAACACAAAGAGTAAATTTTCTTTCAGTTACAGGAATGGACTGCCATTTTTCTGTCTGGGGAGTTTTGGCCTTCCTGAGTTTGGCTCTGCTTGTTTCACTGACACTGAATATTGTACACTGTATGAAAAAGAAGCAAGGTAAGTAATGTCTCTTTGTAAGGAATCAAATTTCAGTGTTTAAAGCCATCCCTGCTCAGAGCTATCAAGTCAACAAATTGATTCTTCTGAATCTTAAAGTTATGTTTTGGCAAGAATGATTTTACTAGGGAGGATTTATCTTTTGAAAATGTTTAGGAGAATCAGGTATGATTACAGAATGCTTGCTAACTGCCCAATCCACTGCTAAAAATAGCTACCCAAATCCATTCTCTGAAGGCAAATCAGCAAAACAAGAAGAATTTAGTTCTGACTAAATTTTTATTTTTAAAGTATATTTTTAATAACTGCAATTTCCTTTCCTAGGAAGTATACTTTTCATATAACTGATTATTATATATACTTCCAATTAAAAATATTTTAAGTAGATGCATTGATAGAAAATACATTTGAGCAAATTTTCTCCTCCCCAAATTCCTGAATGTTTGTTTGAATTTCAGATTTCATACAGATTTTATGCCTTATCAGTATATTTTGGAAAAACATTCTAAATGCTTTTCATAATGGGATTCGAATGTATTTCTTCAACCAGTGTGTCTCTTATATGATGACAGTCATACTCTGGTTTTGGTTGAAATTAACTTTTACTTTTTGACAGATTGTGGCAGTGCAACCTATCTTATGGATGCGATTCCATGGTTAGGAAGTTGTACAATCCTCAGCATTCCCTTTACACAGGGAAAACTGCCCCTGTGCTGTATATGTAGGGGCGGGCAGGCAAACACTGGTGACTTCAACAAGGCTAAATACACCTGTGTATATAATCTACACAAACAGGAGGCTTGTGCTTATAAACTGAGCTCAGCAAGTATTAGAGAGTCAGATATTCACAGTGAGTCTTTTGGGATGGGTGTCAGTTGAGATTTTTGGTTTATTTTGTGTTTTAGGGCTACTAGGCAGATATCTCTATGAGGAAGAATCATAGTCATTTACAAAACTAAACTGACCAAGGTTTAGGTCAGAGTGGCTGATGCTGCTTTACTCATCAAATTGGAGCTCACTGTACTGAATTCTGGAGTCCGGGAGCAGAGTTTAGAAAGTCAGGCATTCCTGAATTATTCATCAGGCTCTAGCATGAAATCTCTTTGTAGCCATTGCCTCTCTGCTTCAGTCTCTTCATCTGTGTGGATCACAGGATCTCTTTTTCAGACATACCAGCAGAACTAGTGAAATAAATAAACCCGTCACTTGTAACATTAACACGATTCACCTCCCCAGAGAAAATCTGAGAAAAAAAACAGGAGGGAGAAACGGAATGTGGAGGAAATCAAGAATGAATCACATGTGTTACAGTATGTTTTTTGGGTACTGTAAACTAATGCAGACTTTGCAGACACAGCACAGGGACATAACACAAACATTTCTTATATTTGACAAAAGTATTTGAGAAAAGTAGCGGGACAACTGAAGATCCTGAGAGCCAGAGCTTTCAACTGTATTGTCTAAAGCAAAACCAAAACCATGCCTGTTGAGACAGTTATCTGAAGTGTTCTAAAACAACACGTTTCATTTTCTCTTAACTTTTTTTTTAAAACAAATTTTCCAGCTAAAATGCATAAAGACTACGAAGAGAACAATCCAAGGTAAGTCGTATTAAAAAGTTTCTTTCTGGCAAGGGTAAAATATGCAATAAATAATGACAGATGGCTTTGGAGGGATGGCATAGAGGAAAATTCAATATCTCATGCAGTCTGCCTGGAAATGTTGGTAGTGTAAAAAAAAGTTTTCAAAAAAACCTAAGGAAAAGATATTCACGTGTGAGATACATCCTCCAGCCATTTTATCAACAATGAAATAATTGCATGCTAATACTAAAATTTTATCTGAAAGTGCAAGGTATTGAGTGAAACCACCATTACCTATCACTAAAAGTCAATAATTCCATAATAATTTAAAAGAACTCTCAGCTCTCACAAAACAGTGACAAATTATAGTCTGATAGTTAATACTTGTGGAGCGATAATTTACATGTATTTACATTTCATAACCATCTTTTACACACAGCATCCAAAAGCAATAAAAGAGTCTGTTTACAGCTGTAGGATATCTCATGATCTGTTACACAAATCTGTTTCAAGTCTCTCTCTCTTATGCCACACAGAAAAAAACCCCAAACCAAGCCCAAACTTTAGAAAACAGAGATGGATAGAGTCTCATCTCAACCCAAATATAAAAACCCTTGAAACAAAAATACAAAAGCCTGCACCTGTTACCCAAAACCAATTCTCAATTACAAATTTTCTTGAAATTTCTATTTCTATTTCTGTTCTTGAAATAGAAGTCTCTATTTGTCTATTACTGCCTGTTCAGATGAAAAACACCACTGAATGTGGTGTTAGAGCACAACTTCACCCCCTTGATGAGAAACAATACAGTGCAGGGGTGCAGTAGAAAGGTTACACAGTGCTTCCCACTAACAATTCCCATTTTACAAACCCACTTAGGAACATTTTCAAGTAACACCAGGTAATGAAACACAACAAACAATTAGAAATGCAAAGCTGAACTTGGTTTTGGTCTTCTCTGTTTGTGTTGACAGAAGTATTTTAGTTGAATCAGGAGGGGACCTTTTAAGAACATCATCCCAAAAGACACATATGGTGCTTTAGTTTGTATTGCAGAGTGGTCTCAGAGGACATGAATTGGGTTCCTTTCAGTGATCATTAATATTTCTTACTCTACCTCAAACTGTAGCTTAATAGTCTTGAGATTAGCTTTGTGCTTAATGAAGTTATGGGAGAGTTCAGTTCTGGGCTAGGTAATAAAACTCTCCTGAGAATACCCACACTGGCATTTCTACCCCCTCTGATACTTTTGATCTTGTTTATAAGATCACAAACAATCTGCTATATATAGATATACACACAAATCCGCATATGTGCATAAAACACTTACTAAAATATAGTATTGGGGTGCCAAATAAAGCATATTCTGTGAATTAAAAGTATTTTTTCATTCCCCTTGTAGCTATGATGGCTATCACACAGAAGATTATCCAGTTTATGGCAATCTCAATCAAGATATTTTGGGTAAGCTTCATTTTAGGAACACATGTCTATTCAGTGGCTATAAAAATGTATGATTAAAAATGACTGACATATTTTGCATCTCTCAAATGGCAAACTTGAGAATCTACATATTTTCAACTATTGATATAATTGAAATTATTAAAAGATACTTGGGATAGAAATGCAAACTTTCATACTGCACTACTCTTTATAAGAACAGATCTCATGCTGAATTTGATTTTTTGCAGTCCGTATGTTCCTGTTCAGCCAAGTATCTCAAAACAAAGAGCTTGTCTAAATGTAAAGCTGCACTAACTGAAACAGCAGCTTGATCCATGCCTATTAAAGCAATCTAAACCACATATTACTCACGGTCCAAGGTCAGTGCTCCCAAAGAAGCAGGCAGAAACAAACACATACCAGCTCTCTGCTGTGGCTATCCACGTATCACCAGCGACACTGACAAATGTGCTGAAGCCCAGCAGCTGAATGGTGGGCAGACAGCTTGGCCCTGCTTCACTGTGCTCGAGTTAACAATCCTTGGCAGGGACACCATATTAAAGGCTGTAACATCATCTAACTGCAGCGAGAGCTGGATGTGCAGAGGGCTTCAAAGCCCTTACAGGGTTAAAGCAGTATTTAAGTAACGAGAACACAATTTCTTCTGCAAGCCTTGACTGGAGCTAAGCAAAACTAAAGCACTTGAACTGCAGGGAAAAAAAAGCCCAAACTAACCCAACTTTTTCATACACAGTTTGCATAAATTGAATCAAGTCAACGTTCAAATGCAGTGACATTGCAAAAGCTTGAAAACTGTAAGGAAGTAATCTGTTTTACTGGTGGCTAAAATGAGATATAACATGAGAAAATAACTAGAACCAAATTTACAGAAAGCTGAAGTAGACTCAGAAACAGAATTTAATCACCAGCTGCTGCACAACCTCTTTCTCAGTCAAAGAAAAGGCTGCCTGTGCTGAAATATTCATTAGTATGTGGCTACCTCTTAATTGCAAGAAGTCCTCCCACCACTCTAAAATTACACCCATAAAAGTAAATAATGAGAAATCTCTCCTTCATATGAACACAAAATTATTTTCATTTTCACAGTATGTGTCTGAATTTCTTAGCTATTTACCTCTCTATAATTAGAGGGAAAGAGCTGTGTGTGATTTCAAAACAAACACAAACATCCTACCAACGCAAACTGGGGGGAGTGCCTTCTTTAACAGAGAGAATCTGCTGATCTGATCATTCAAGACTCAGTAGCATGTCTTAATAAAAAGATTTTTCTACTTTGATAAATTACAGAAGAATGTTGTTACGAGCAGATGAAGTCCCAGCCTCAAAGACCAGTTAACCAGCTACAGGTATCTTTAATTTTAGTTATAGATTTCTGAATTAGGGTAACATGGTCTGTCTCAGAGTTCCTTTATTTATCCTATAAGAGTATATAACAAAAATCTTCACACTGTCACAAAACTTACCATGCATTAGTATCTCAGTTCATCAAGGTATTTCAGTACAAACTTGACCTTCCATTCAATCTGAGTCATTAATAAAGAAGCATAATTATAGACAGTTCAGATCCACGCAATATGGTATAATAAAGCTCAGCCACAGGCATACAGATCACGTGGAATTAAATTTGCATCCATGGCTAAAGTAAAGAATTAATTTTATTTTGGTTTAGTTATCAACCAAGTGAAAACACAAGCTCATGATACTCATGAGTTTGACTGGCTTTCTCCTGTCCAGTGCAAAATCTATATGCCTTAACCAGGGAAAGATTGTTTTCTATTGATTTGTACTTTGTTGACATACCTGTATGCCTAAAAGCATGAAAGCTTCAAATGAAATTTGCCTGTAATTGAAGCATTCCTAGCATCAATTTCCTGAGTTGATTGCCATATATTTCATAAGGATGGATTTTCAGACTCTCTCACAGGGTATTTCCAGCAGGTAAAGAACTTTTTAAATCTAGACATTCCAATGTCAATAGTCATTGATGGTCTGGCTTGAAAAGCACAAAAAACAGGGGAAAGACACAAAAAGCATACATTTTGCACTGGAAATGAGATTGTACATACAGACAAGAATCATCCATCTTTGGTTTTCTGCGCAAGCAAAGCCTGTTAATAACTGGATTCCAACTAAAAAATAAAAAAGTGAGAAGAAAACCAGATCAAATAATGTCTTGCATCCCAAAGAACCTGGACTTATTACATGAGCTTCCCTCTTTCCCACAGAGAATCTTTCCAATGATACCTTGATAAATTTTTCCGTATTGCCGCTATCATTTACCATTAGCTTATATTGATCTGTTTTCCATTCTCCCACAGTTTAATAATTTGTAGTTTTAATGAGTTGTTTTACAGCTAGTTTAGGCAAACTTCAGGCAGGATTATGATTAGAGTGTAGACATAGCTGAAGACTTAGATATGAATTCAAAGCAAGGATAACTACTGAACGTTAAAGTGAATTTTCTTTCAGGTGGAGTCTGCCAATCAGATGTGCTATGCCTCACTTGATCACAGTGTCAAGGGAAAATGCAGAAAACCAAGGAGAAAGAAAGATCCTTCATTAGAGGAAGATGAAGAAGAAAGATCATCTAACCCCATGGTGGCTTCCAAAGTTAGCATTTACCTCAATAGTGAGCAGCTGGCTGCCGAAAACACAGCAAAAGTAGAAGCCATTCATGATGATCCCATCAGATTAATGAGCTTGATTCATAATACAAAAGGGGAGAACCGAGCATGTAATGAACCAAATATGTAACCATAAAGTGAGATCTGGTTTTTCATTCTGGAAGAACAATGAATGATCAGAGAGAATATTCTGGAAAGCTGACATACTAAACAGTGGTATGAAATGGGTAAGTTAAGTGTTCCAAACTGTCTGCCAAGCATATTTATAGACTAAGTAAGACATAGGTCCAGACTGCCACTCAGATGGATCTGCCCCTCTGAAGACAATTTGAAAGAGTTGTAGAAGCTGGTAGTTCAGCATTCACATGGCAGTGATTCCACTAAGAATTGATCCTGTTTTAAGCAATCATCAGCTTTCAAGCAGTCCTAAAAGACCCCCTTGTTGTCTATACAGCTCTAGCAGAGTACAACTATTCCATATTAACTTCAATACTTTTGAAATGAGATTGTGTTTCGTACTTGCACACTTGATGATTAGTTATTTCACCAATTAAGAACTGATCTGCTGTTCCACACTGTGAACTTTCTGACTGTGACTGTCTATGGCAATGACTGGAGAATAATTTAACAGCTGATTTAAAGTAGTAATTGTACATTTCGCGAGACTTAGCAGTATCTTTGTGTATCTTTAGTTTCCTCTAACAATACTAAAATACATCTCAAATCTCAACTGCTCTACTAGTGTAATATTGTATACAGCTGAATTCAAGGGTCCACAAAGATATTATCACACCATCTGTAACAATAAATCTAGAAAGGATTTCTTCCTTCTAATACTCCATGTTATGTTTACATTCCTATTGGGTTTTCCATTGCCATCCTTAACTAACTATTTTATAAAAACAAAAAGAGCTTTTTATTTCCCCAAACCCTTCACTTACTCTGTGCACATTCATTTGAAGACTAAACTCTTTAAATGATACGTTTTTTTAGAGTGGGTATCTATTTTTATATTCTGGGAGTCATTAAGTAGTTGCAGCAGGAAACAATAAAGCAAGTTGATGTAATGTGTCTGCCTCTAGGTGTCAGACACTTCTGCCTTCTCAAAAAACCAGGATATTGGAGACTTGAAAATCCACAGAGCAGTGCCAAGGAGCTTGAAACTCTGAAGCACACAGAGCCCTAAAACTGTGTCAGGTCCTGAAAGAGATAGACCTGGAAACAAAAGGCCCATAGTACAGAGAACCAATACCTTCTAACAGTAGAAATGGATGGACACATCAAGGGATGAGAACAAGCTATGAAAAAAAAAAAAACAACAAAAAAACCAAAAAACCAACAACGAAAAAAACCAATGGCTAAATTCAACCTGTCAATTTCAATCTGGTAACTAATTTAATGGAAATGAGGTACCCACTTCTCTCATTGGGTGTACATGCAACAATAAGTTCACCTCATGGGATTTAAGTACATTTAGTTTCCTTTCTATTCTCAGTCTTCATTGTTTAGTCCAGCTATGTATTTATGCTAATTTTCATCAGCTGCTTTCCCTTGCAACATAGTTTGTTCAAAGAGCAGGGCATTTTTGTAAATATTCTCCATATATATCTATAAACATTTCCTTTCCACATTTAATCACTGCCTCCAATAAATTATTGATTGTGGCTCTCAGGATGATCTTTAATAGCCTATCAACTATTTCCAAGGCATTTGTAATGCTGCCACATTCAAATTTAGCTTTATTCTTTTGGCTCTTTACCCTCCATCTGCTTAAATAAGCAAACAAACAACCTAATTTTTTTTTAAACTAGTTTTGGGGTAGTTTTCAAGTGACTACTGAATCCTTACACAAAAAAGCATATTCAATAGTTTCATCTTCAAGACATTAGAGAAAGATCTACATAATTATCATATACTAGTTAAATTCTTTACGTATAAAGCAAGTCTCAACTCATTACAACATAAGAGGTGCTACGTTCTAGGTTTACACTGTCTCAGTAACCTCATCTGTTTTTCCACTGTTCCTTAAAAAATTTTTATAGCAAAGAGAAGCAGTGTAAAGCTTTTTTTATTAATGGTAAGCTTAGCATTCAAGAACCAGTTCAATGGAACAGTAGAGAATGAGTAAACTAGAGGAAATATGGTGGTAAAGGCAAAACTGTTTGGAAGGGTAGAAGAATGGAACTCAAAACACGAGAGATCAGGTAGCACCACTGACATCTTTGTAAGCTGAGGCAGATGTATTCCAGCAGTAATTATAGCATTTGATAATCACTGCAAGATGTACCTGGCTAAACAGTATCGTTAGGAGACACAACAGACTTTTGCTTCTATTATACTTCTAGGAGTCTGCTGACTCACATGGTGTAGGAGGATCAACTCTAAAAATAGAAACTTTCTCCCCTTTTTGCTACTGTTAGTACTCAAAACATGGCATTGGTATGTTCTTGTCTTCCAATACTTAAAGGTTTTCCAAGAATGACCTCTTTAAATTATTTCAATGAAGACAATTTTGCTATGTTAAATAAACCAACTTACCTTCCTTACCTGTCTGAGCTGCACTGAAGTTGCTGTGTAGAAGTCATACCTAGATTCAGAACAGGTCCAAAACCCAATTCCAGCTGACTTCTAAATTACTTTAGAACAGAAAACAATGAATTATGCAATCTCTCAGTACTAGTGCATCAAGAAATACTGGGAAATAATTACCTCAATAAATCCAAGAGGAAGATAGTTCATAAAATACATTTCCTACAGTTCATCCATGTCTGGAAAAGGAAGAAAAAAGAACCCCAAGAGCATTCCTAAAAGAAAGTATTTTGCTGCTGTCATGGAAAGACACGTAATATCCAAATTATGAAGGATGGAATGTGTGTGCAGAAGTTCTAATTGCAGAGAAAACTTCACTAGAGCTGGCTTCTTGTCCTATTCAAGAACAATACTTAAGATAACAAGATTTTGGTTTTAAGAGCTAAAATAAAATCCTCCTGTGTGTCTGGAAATAAAGTAAAGCCAAAGAAAACCAATTTCTTCCTTTTCTGAAGCTCAGAAAGCTAACAAGGGGCAGGTGCTGATAAAAGAGCAAGTACCTACTCTGACACCACTAACACAATCCCCTTGCCAAGAAAGGCCACAGCAGTGAAAACCTGTGGGACTCTCGTACCTCATTCTCATGGATTTGCTCATGCAGGTATACAAACTCCTCCTGAGGATTCACAAAGGTGAAATAAAATGTTGAAGGCAGGTATTTGTTCAGAACAGTTTTTTATTTAGCATATACACTGTGTCAGGTACAACTGTGCCAAAACACAGAACGCAATTATCAAATATAATAAAAAGTATAAAATTTTATTGAACAATCAGCTCTGGAAAATTTTAACATTAACATTGCATAGCAGACTCAATTCAAAGCATACAGCAGTGATTTTTGGGTATGCACTGATACATCCAAAAAAACATGAATAAGCAGCAATTTAGGTAAATGAGGTTGTTCCTTATTATTAATACAGTAAGAATCAAAGCTTATCAGCAAATAAGAATATAGATCACATTCTGTTATTACAAATACTGTCAAATATAAAATTCCAACATAGCCATAAACTGAGTAAGAGGTGTCCTGTTAAAAGGGACAAACCCTTTACCAAAGATTTGAACTACAAGGAAGTATAAACCTGAACTAGTTGTGTATTGCTTACATATAATCATACATCCTTGATTCTTGGAAGAAGAAACAACACTGAATAAAACACAACCTATATAAAATTTTTTAAACCATAACAGTGCATTAATGCTTCTTGGGGAGCTTTAAGCAGAGAGTCATCCAAGGGATTCCTACAATTGGTCTTTTCCATCACTGTAGCTTAGTCTTCTGTATACCCTAAGGAAAAAAAAACCAAAACCTCTGTTTACATGATGGAATAAATTACACAAAAATAGTGTATTTGCTGAAATGCCAATGAACAGGATGAAATTGAAACAAATTGTCAAAGCAAGGTATCTGAACCTCTTGACTGTGAACAGCAGCAGGGCTCCTTGTTTGCTTTCCTATGTGCTTTCAGATGGAGAGGAAGCTTTTCATGCTATGTAATTTTAATGCCTCTGTAGTGCTACTAGATCAATCTAAGTTATGTATATCTATTAAACTTTGAGATGCAATCTTGGAATGTATTCACAACTAGTTAAAAGGTAAAGGCAAGTGAGAACACCTTGTATATTACTTAAGAAATTGCATAAATTTTCTTGCCTGTTTTAAACTAGCTTGGTTTACATCTGACAATTAAGTATAGCAGCAAAGCTGTAAGACAGCATTCACACAGAGCTGAAGAAAAGTTCATTAGATATGAACATTTCCTTTTCAGAAATCTCTTTCATAATCATCTTCTAGATAAAGGCAATCTGGTTCCAGATAGAAGGACATTATTCCTTTTCTTTTCACAACCACTCATTACAAAATAGAGCATTTTTCCACATGGCTTAGGCATTAAACGTCTGAGGATCTGAAGCCATTAAAAAGCTTCACTGCTGGGAACCATAGAAAGCTAAAAATATCACACCACAGGCCTCAGGAAGCTTTCCAGCTGACAGTCCATTTTGGCTACAAATCAGCAAACATGTCTTTGTGTAATTAAAGAAGAAAGAAATAGACTTTATTCCAGATGACTTGGAAGAAAACTCTGAAATCTTGACTTCTCTACTTATATGCATTAAAGAAAGAAAACCCATTTCCTTTAAAACAATAACTAATCTTTCAGGAATGGCTGTTTTGTATGGGGAGACAGGATAACGTAGTGAGGAAAAACAAAAGGAAATCCAAGAACTGAGAAGAACTTTGCTCAGCTAAGTGAGCATACTCAACATCACAGAAACGTCCTTGCATATTCATCAACTTGTCTCCAATCTTCCATTATATAAGAAATAATCCAAATATAATATTTATCAATATTTTATGTATTTGTAATACAAGCCTCTAAATTTCAATTCCATTTTTGCTTAAACTGAAACTTTTTTCTTTACATCATTAAACTTCTTTTCTGGTTAAATTCTCCATACAAGTAGTTTAAAAAATGCTTTCAACCTTCCTTTGAACTTCTAATTCAAACCTTGTCAGTTAATGTTGATATCACCCATACGATGATCTCAAGCATAGTGAAAATATTTCTTGACTGAGTTTGGGAAGCCAGCATAATGTCTGGTGACAAATTACACTTATGGCAAAAAAGCATGTAAAAAATGATTTGGTAAATAAAATTAAGACTTTTTTAGAGAGCTTTTAATGATTTTTAAATCCTTAGAATATTAAATGTTTGTAATTAAAAATCCAAGAGATCTGAAGCTTGATAATACTTTAAAAGTTAGATATTTTCTATGAAAACCAGATATTTTAAGCCAGTATTCAGGGAACTGGAAAGAGTGTCCTGCTTCCAGACACACTGCCAGTAGTGATAATAGCAGGAGGAGAGGATCTCTGACATGTTCCAAACAGAGCCACTGCTTGCTCACACAGAGCCAAAATGCAGGTAATGATGCCCAACTGCACAGAGGCCAACTTTTGCAAGTCTTTTTAAATGGCAATATGCTGCACTCCTCTCTTGTCAGCTTAAACACAGAGCCACAATCAAAACAATTCCATAGCCTATCTAAAATAATAAATGCCTCTATAATGAACACCAGATACGGATTACAGTAGGTACTCAGTCAGGTCATCTTACTGTCTTGTCTTGTGCTCAGTAGCTCTCCTTGCTGGAGTCTGGCTAATTTTGACCACAGACACTTGCCTCTCAGTGTTCAAGTCTGCAGGTGTGATTAGCTTGGCCTCTCCCACACTCATTTCCATTCTACAAGTATGCATGTCACCTCCTTATCTTTAATACAGACGTAGTAGAGGAGTAAGAATTCATTTTGAAATCTCTTTAAAAAAGAGGCTGTTATTACCTTGGGTGACACTTCCTCACATTTCTGAGAGAGCTGCAATTCTCCATTGTCCCAGGCCAACCAGAGTGTGCACCTGCAGTCCCAGATTCGGGTGATCAGAAACAGTGGATTAAAAGGGCAAGAACAATGCTGAGTAGCATGAACATTACAGAATGTTGCTTAAGTATTAGCCTATTTAAATATTAGAAGTACTTCAATGGGCAAATTTCCTTAAGAAAATACTCTTGCACGAATTAATAAAGTGTCTGAAACTAACCTTGCAGGGAAGTGCCAGGAATACCAAGAAAACTTTCACCTGAAGAATCATGAGATCCAGAGCCCTGAAAATAAAGCAGCAACATATAATATTCATTAAAAAATATACTATTTCACAGCTTGCCTTAGAAGAAATGACTGTGAACTTGGAAATAAGTGTCTGATTTAAATCAACAAGTTTAATGATTCCTGCAAAACCCTATAAATATTAATTTGTTTGTTTCACCTTGTCCATCTATAAAATTAATCTCATCATCTCAGAAGGACAACACCACAACTGAGTCACTATTTGAGACCATTTCTTTCAGTGACATTGTCTATTAAAATGGAATAAAAACTTTCATTTAGAACCATTTCAAATTTATTAAGTATAGAGAGCTTCATCACAGGGATCTAGGAGACCTGATATCCCCAAGCCCCGAGAGCTGTAAAACATCCCTACTGACCAAAAAGCACCAGAAGTATGCTATCCCTAGTTAAAACAGCTTGCAGCTCTAATCCATTCTTAAGCCCTTCTCCAAATATCTAAAGGTGCACAATTTTTTTTCCCCCAAGGTCCTTAAATACCTGACAATGACAGTTGTGATCAGCAAAAAAGCTGAGGTTGCTACAGTTGTACGTGCTCAAAAAATCCATGCCACCTGTCTGAAGATTACTCTTTTTACTGTGGGAAATCTCCTGACATTGCCTTGAAGAAAAACAACGTTCTGGTATAAGTTTCAGTCGCTTTACTGGTGAACAAGGAAGATGGTTTTGAAAATTTACTGCTCTTTTAACTCTGGAAATTGAAGAATAAGTTCGGACAGGAGAATTAACAAGAGCGTTTACAGTTTCAGGTATCTGTATTTCTTCGTATTTCCTGAAATTTGAAGCTGTCTGAAGCCCAGGAAATTTTGGAACAGACTCCCTACACAGTTTCTCATAGAGCCTGTCAAATTCTATATCACACTGTTTGGCAGACCTCCCAGAATCACTTAGATTACTCTTCACTAATCTTCCTTTCTCTTCAAGGTTCTGTGATTTTAAAAGAGGTCTTGTCAATGTCAAAGGCTTTTGGAATTCTTCAGAACACACTCTGTAGTAGAGTTCCTCAAATGCATCTTTGTATTTATTTGGCTTCTTTGAAGGACTCTGATTCATAAACCAGGAGGAAAATGAGTCTTTGTGCTGGAAAGAAGTTTGTCTTTCAGAAATTATTTTTTGAGGATATATGAACACAGTATTTGATGATCTTGCAGGAGAACAATTTGTGATAGGTATAGAATTGTTTCTATTGCCATGGGAACTGCAAGCAGATGAACACAACTCTGAGGCACCAACACAAGAGTCAGTTTTCTGAGTCTTACTCTCTTTTACAAGATGAAACGCTCTTGAATCTGAACTGGCAGTAGATGTTATAAAACTGGGTTCTGAGAAATGTTTGTAAGTATGTTTTTCAATTTCTGTGTTTTCTGAATTCTTAGGTGAGGCAGTAGTCTGTGATTCATCTTCAACTATAAATGTCTCTCCCATTCTATCCATAACATCAGTAAAAGTAGTGTGTTTGCAGACTTCTTCGTTTTTTCCAGATGCCAAATGTTGTTCTAAACTTGAGTCAGAGTAGTGCATTTTGATTTTATTTGTATCAGCATAAGCATAAGGCACCAGTTCAGATGAATTACTAATGGGGCAACTGTGACAACAGAATTCTCTGCTCTCATTTCCAGAAGTTGGATTTTGGTTGTCTTCAGCTGTACAGCTACACATACTGTGAAGTGCTTTCTTTAGTTTACAGGGTCCAAACCCTCTCATTTTGTCTACAGTGACATTGAGCTTTGGTCTTCTAGAATGCCGTCTCTTGGACCGTAGGTGTCCAAACATGGACTTCAACACTTTTCTCTGAAAATGCTTTGTCATCAGCTTTGTAAGTATCTCTACCATTGCTGGATAGAAGTCTGCAAGAGTTGTATTGCTCAAGGAGCATTCTTCATCTGCAGACTGGTATTCTCCAAGGATATTATCACACGAAGTCATGCTCAGCTCTGGATGCCTGGGTGAGGCTATTGTATTTGATGAAATGGGAACAGCAAAATGGTGTAACTGTGGATATTTGGATGAAGAACATTCATTTGACAACTCTAGCTTCTTTCTGCAAACAG
Organism: Ploceus nigricollis; assembly: GCA_013399945.1. Taxonomy (NCBI): domain Eukaryota; kingdom Metazoa; phylum Chordata; class Aves; order Passeriformes; family Ploceidae; genus Ploceus; species Ploceus nigricollis. The sequence goes on along the minus strand of VXBC01000704.1, from coordinate 855 downwards.
CAGCTTGATTGCCTATTCAAAAAAAACCCAAAAACCAAACAAAAAACTACAATGAGTCAAAGAACAAAAACAGAAGACAGAAAAAAATCCAAACCTATTAAGGCACTTCCAATGATATACTGTATGACTTAAAACCAACTGCATATGATTTAGATAGCCTTAGTGATTATTACAAAAAAAAAAATTAATATACTTCCTAACCATATGGAATTCACATATTATAGAGAAAAGAAATTAAATGTATTGGAAAAACCATACTATTCAAAGTAGCAAAATATACAGATATTCATTGCAGAGGAAGACTTCTTTGTCATTTTGTGACTCCTGGTCAGAAGTAACAGCCTTATCCAAAAGGCTTTGTTACTTTTTTTCTGCGTTCCTTGAAAGCTTTGTACTTGGCTAGTACAAGTGCAGAGTTTGCTTTCATAAACCATGATGAAAATAATGCTTTCTGTAGTTGTTAAGCCTAAAATATTTACACTAAAACTCTTAGGCTTGCACCAAGTCTGGAAAGTTCTGAAAAAAGTTTACTAGCAAAGTACTACTTTGACTACCAGTTGCCAAAACCACTGTATCACATTCCTTGAATTTAAAATAAGCAGAACTAAAACCCACTGCTTTCAGTGAGCTAAATGCTGCTGAATTTTTTAACTAGGGATATTTATTCCTGAGGCTGCATAAGAAAAGCTGGATTTATGTACACAAGTTATTTGCTTTCTGTTTTCCAAACATATTTTGCCATAAGCAAAATCATGTCTAAATTTCCTTTGAAATCCAACCTATTGACATTTTCAGCTGGATAAATAAAGCCTTTGTTTACAAGAAATGAAATTTTTTTCTAATGAATTTTAATAA
>VXBC01000637.1:29380-51545 GCA_013399945.1 Ploceus nigricollis | reverse complement strand
AAAGAAAAAGAAAAGAAGAAAAGCACTGAATCAGCTCAGATCCTTTATATCTACAACATAAACCAGTACATAAATTAATATATATATGTATAAAAGCAACATATTGAAAACAGGGAACACTTATCCACAGTGTTGCATCTGCTCCAGAGCAGAATTCTCAGTGGCTCTGATTTAGGCAAAGGATTTTTCATGAGGTGTGAATTCAAGGCTAACCAGCAATGCCTCTTCAAAAAAATAGTGATATCACAGAACAATTACCCAACTAGCAGAAATTCAGTAGTGAACACTCCTTTGGCACCAGAGATACCTGCAGGGCTGTTTGCTGCTAGAGACAAAATAAGCAGTGGCCTGGGGACAGGAAAGCAAAGAAAGTCCCATTTTCCTGACAAAAGAAACCCTAAAATTCAGGATTTTTTTGCTGTGACAAAGAATAGGTCAGGTTGCATTAGGCATTGCAGGTGGGTCAGTTTTCACCCAGCACCTCACCCCAATAACACCAGCGTGACCGCTGTCATTTAATAGCTCAGAAAAGCAACAAATCCCAGGGCCAAATTCCCCAAACTATCACATATTTTACTACTTTATTTTCATGAAGCTGCTATTCAAGCTGCACTGGCCTAAATGCTTTGGAGAAATTATCACTATTCAGCCTCCTCTGCAGGCACTGTGACAGCATCACATCCCTCAGGGCTTCATGTGTCACCCTTCAAACCCTCCCCAGGGATTTAATTTACACATTAAAACTTCTGCTGCAAACGAGAGCGCTGATAATTAAAATATGTTTTCAGAGAATCATCTGTGAACAGGCAAAGCAGCTGATTTTGTTACTGTGCATGCCCTATCTTGCAAGTGTCCATCCCCCAGCAGAGATGTATGAGCCATTCCCTGTGAGCTTCTCATCCCCCAGGCAGTTTGTAGGAATTGAAGTAGTTCTCCCAGCAGGTGACAGAACTCAGCACAGGACACAGAGAAACAAAAACACAAATTCAGGAGGCTATTGGCCATTTCTACCAAGCAAGTCTGCTAGAAACCATTACGTAGAAAATATACGTAAAATTAGGATGCCTCTGACCCAAATCCCATTGTAAATATCATCAGCATATACAGCCCTAGTCTACCTTCATCTAAAATTCAGGATATAGATGACTCCATTTCCCAGTCTGCAGACAATTGATGACATTTACCACTGCTTACCCAAGAGCTTTATAAATGTTATTGACAAAATATAGATGATTTTCGTACACCTTTTCAATTTTCTCTACATCTCTTGGAAGCCTTTTTCACTAAGGTACCTCATAGCTGGGCACCAAGAGTCTTGATGGTAATTAAAATACACAGAGTGAATCTGTATGCCCATTCATCTATTAAAGCCACAACAGAGTAATTAAAAAAACTCCAAGATTCATAATATGGATTGTGAGCTTTGACAGCACAGCCATTCTACTCAGCCACCTTTTTTTATGGATCATTATTTTAATGCTGATTTAATCACATCAAAATCCTATGGGGCTACTTCAAAACCCTGTCTAAAATGGAGACATAATTTCCTCTTAAATAGTCAATCAACTTGTCAATATTTTCATCATATAATTTATGATTTTTCACTTCACTATCACTGCAAACCTTGCCTTGCCTGTTCAACTTTAATTTTATAAGAGCTGTGTATTGCATTTCAACCCCATATAAGTAACATACAGGAGCAGAACATGTTTCAGCTAATTAATGTTTCTGTAACCAGAGTCGCTGAAAAATATGCATCAAATATTTATAGAATTGGCTCCCCAAAGAACTAATGCCTTGTTCTGAGTGCTGAGAGACTGAAATACAAAGTCCAAAGACCTAGAGCACAAAAGACCCCAGTCTTTTTCCAGTGTTCCATTACTCTGTATCCTCCTTGGCTTCAGGAGGCATTCATTAACAGGGATAAAGGTCCAGGACTCATATTAAATTTCCATATCCTTTTAAAAGTAATGTTAGCTACTATTAGGCTTTCCTCTGCACTTGGGATGAATGAATATTTTGAGGCAATTAAATGTCCATACTGAGTGCCTGCAAGGTGTCTCACATGTACAAAGTGCATGGGATGTTTTCCTGGGAGTATCCACATAGGACACTGATAGATTTTGGGAAAAAAAAAAAACGTTTTTTTTTCTTTTTTCAGGCTTTTAAATACTACTGAATTAAGCAATATACATGACATCATTTTGCTATGCTTTGTCCTTAGCAGCTGACAGGAGACAGGCCTTCTCCCACTGGCAAATAGGAAGCACCTTAGTGCAACAAAATAGTGCATTTTAGCCCTATAAATAAAATCTACTGCAGCATTATAAGCTTTTATTTGACTCAAGCTGGGGAGGTGTTGGGAGGTTTGTTTGGTTGGTTGGGTTTTTAAGTTTACATGGATTTTTCTCCACAAAAATTCAAAAATATGCCTTGGAATATCAAGCAGAAAAATCCAATCACAACCTCCATCAGTATTATTAATATCAGCATTGAGGACCTTAAGGACTTCCTTCCCCCTCAAGTGTAATGTAATCAAGGGAGTTTAGTGAGGCATTTTGGAAACAATACTAGCTCAAAAATTGAGGTTAGATGAGCTTCTTGGAGGATAATTTACATTTTGTTTTAGAATTGTCGTCATCTTCCCCTTGAGATAATATTTCCTCTCCCAACTGCTACTTAGCGAAGTACATTTCACTTCCAGTGTGCTCAAAAATGAACCAGCTTTGTCAGAATGCCAAGGCACATCTCCAATGTCTTCTTATTCCATACCTATTATGCCTTACCATACGTAATACTAATTGAAAATGGTATGTGTTGCATTTGACATCATTAAAGCAACAGTAAAATTCAAATTTAAGGAAATGACTGGTTTCAGATTAGGTGAAACACAATTATCAGTTTCCCCAGGAACAAATAAAAAACAAACAGAAACAAAACTAAACAAAGAAAAACAAAGCAACAACAAAGGTAAAGGGAAATTTAAAAAAAAAAAAAAACAGGAAGGTTGTATTAAGAGAAATTAAAGTTTCTCTGGAGGACAGCAATAACAAATGATAGAAAGTTATTAGGAAGTTGAAAATGTAGTCTAAAATTCCTTAATTCACAAATAATAACTGGGTGAATGGAGACAGTCCATAGTCTTGCCTATTTTCTACAAATTCAAAAACAGCAATATGCCTCTCTTCACATACAAATTATACATCTTCATGTTTTCCTTGTCCTCTTCTTTTACACATTTGACAATATAAGTGAGAAAGGTGTTTTTCCCTAGTTATCGAACATATAACAATCATAATAATGCCACATGTTAGCAAACATATTAGCATCAGGGAAATTCCCACTTTTCCAAAAAAAGATAGCTGCAGAAATAAAGATTTTTCAATAGTTGTAACTCTGTCTTCTGTTCCTAGAGATGAACTTCCTGATGTCTAGAAGTTTTCAGCCAACAAAAACAGCTTCTGGTGAATTCCCATGTCCCTACTCCCATGTGAGGTTGGTAGACCCAAACCATTCCACAATTCTTTGATTCAGGACATCCCATCTTTCTTAAATTAGTGGATTTTCTTGCAAAACCATAGGAAGATGATGTAACACAGAGAAATCAGGCCTGCTCTAAACCAAGGGTCCAAAAGTGGAATCCCTCTAATATTTACCTTTGCAGCCAGATCAGACTTATCTCAAAACCTGGTCCAGAGTAATATTAGAGAATATATCTCAATTTGCAATAGTATTATATTAAAAAAATCCATTTCTTATATTAGCACTGAAATGAACAACAATAAATGAAAAAGCCTCCACCAAACAAACATTCAGTTCAGCATAATCAACTGGAAAGTAGTTGAAAGTCCACTGTGCTATACAAAAATACAAACGCTGCTTTAAGGCTGTTCTCAGTTTAATGAATTTATAGACACATATTTTTTCCAGGACTAAAAGCAGAAGTTTTTCCCATATCAGCTCAACACACAATTTTAATACACATATAAGGACAGCTGTGCCTTTCACATGTGCCTACTCAGCATTTTCTAGGAAATTCACAGCAAGAAAAAGGACAGAACCTTCAGCACGTTCCAACAGGAGTTAACTAACAGAACAAAAAGTCAGTGAAATGAGAAAAAGGAAAGGAAGTAAAAGCCGCAGGTCATGGGCAGGGAAGAAAAAGGATAAGGCATAGTCCTTCCAAGCACCTTCCAATTTCTCAGGAGATTCTGAAAGGGAAAACTCCTTCCCCTTTTGATTAGACAACTTGTGTGTTGGGGAAGGACAGGAGGAGGGGTGGGGGACAGGAGTGACTCCGTACATACACAGTTAGAGAAGTGACAGAATAGCTTTTTTTGTAATTTTCAAAGTCAATTCATTTTTTCAATAAAAGAACTGATCAACAATTTCCTGTGAACTTCCCAGTTCATTTACAAAAAGCCTTTTTCTCTTCATAGTGAAGATTGTGACAAAAAGGGGTTTTTGAGCAACACTTTATGACATCATTTATCACTTTGTATATTATTTAAGAACATGTGTCATCACTTGGAAGGAGGCCAAAACAGAATTTGTATCCAGCTGGACTTAGGGTAAGTAATGAATCAAATAATCAAATCCAAATCTCCTGCTTGACTTTTTGGGTTCTGATGAAATTCAGAACTGAAAGGAGTCTCCAAAAATAGCTGTTCTCCTAGTTTTTATGCAATTTGGTTATAAAAATCATAGCAGTAAGATGGTCATGTACTGAACCATAACCCCAGTGCATAGCATAAAAGAATCAGGATCTGAGATCACATTTTCTGCTCAGTGCAAGGATGGCTCAGCCAGGCTGTGCAGTGAAATACAACCCAGAGCCACCTGCAACTCAGAAAATTAAGCAATGTTAAGAGTCAAAAGATTTTCTATTTCTTTCTCCTTCTGACGGCGATTTAATATGCGTACACTATGCCAAGCCAGTCAGTCTCAAATGTTCAGATTCAGTCTGTGATTTGCTCCACGTTTTGGAAGTGTTGACTGGTTGCACCGGAAGCAACACGAGCTATAAGTTCTCAGCACTTAAAAAAAGGTGCTCTAAATCTCTCAAATTTGATGTCAAGAACAACAGAGCACCTAAAACCAGAACCCAGCAGGGATTTCCCTTCACTGAATATAAATATCCATGGCTGTCAAAGGGGCACAGAGGGATAGCACAGAGCTCAGTGCAACAACATGGGATTTGGAAGACCTGTGCTCAACTGACTGACTGGCAACAGCCAAGTAAAATAACCACAGCTCCCAGCTGACGCGAGCATAGCGTCATTCCAGCATCACACACATGGGAGAATAAAAACACCATAGGCTGGGATCTTCTCCTGTCAAAAGCATAGGAACTACTCATTTTGTGGGTGGAATGGACACAAAACTTACATATGGCTGAGAAGAAAGCTGAGAGTTACACTGAAAATATTGTGGGGAAGTACTAAACGTCTTAGCAGTGTTCCAGCAAATTACTTAAGAGATACTTTCTTCATTTTAGCAATATTTAAGTTGTTGGGGGGTTTTTTGTAAGAAAAGTGTGTCTGCTGTATGCCATAAGAACATTTAGATAAAGAAATACATTTTCACCTGAAGTAAGATTGAAATTGCTACTCAACACTACACAAAACAACAACAACAACAACCATGTCTTCCTCAGGCAGAAAGAACCAAGCAACACAAACACACCCTGGCCACCTTATTAGCTTTACACCGTATTTTGGGCATCCAAAGTGCCCATTATCCGTCAGGACACCCGATGACGTGTATGAGGTGCAAATCTCTCCCTCTTACCTCAGGGTCTTTCTCGATCTCCAGCCCAGCTTCCAGCAGGTTGCGTTCGTACTCCTCACGCTGCAGCCGCCTCTCCTCCTCCAGGGCGTCCAGTGGGCTGAGCTCCACCACCTCCAGGCCAGGCAGCCCCGGCCACACCTGCAGGGCATTTTGGCCATCGTCCTGCTGCTGCTGCTGCTCAGCACAGCCCTTCCCAGTGCCTCCGTTTGAAACCAGGGTCAGAGAGGCGGATCTATGCCTCGGCTCCGGGGAGGCCGCGCCGGGCGTGTGCCGGGCCAGGTGTCTGCGGTAGTGGTAGGCCAAGACGTAGTCGACCTTCCTCTTGCTGTCCCTGAAGTGCAGGCCACTCAGGGAGGCCTTGTCCCTCACCCCTGCCTGGGTCCCTTCCACGTAGTTGTTGATAATCTGGGAGAGAAACACAGGAGTCGCACAGACAAGAAAGCCAAAGAGCCCAAGTAGGTGGGGGAGGGGGGGGTCTACCGCCACATGAGCACATGAAGCCACTAAGAATCTAGGTATGACCTACAAATACTAATTTTGCCCACCAGCCTCACTTCATTCCTCCTTTGACCATAAACGAAACATAGTTTAGTTTAGTTTATCCCAACATGTGGGATCCCTAAGGAAGAGCAGGTACAGAGGCACACCCCAACTCTGTCGCCCTGTTCTGCACATGCACAGACCAAGGGGAGAGGACACTCACATTTTGAAACAGGTCAGAGAAGTGAAAATAAGGACCACATTACAGGCCATGTGCCATGTGCTGTGGAGCAAAGCAGGCAGGGAAGGGAAGCAAAAACAGTGTTGGAAGGGAAGAAATCAATCTTAGCCGGAATAGGAGAGATATCTTTAATATGGTTCAAGGTCCAGAAGGGCTGAGCTGGACAGAAACACTTTGGAAAATACTAAGGATTAGAAAGGATATGTCCCATGAATGGCTAGCCATGCTAGCTTGTATTTTAACGTATGAAAAGACTGTATGACTGACCAGTAACACTGCAAAAGGGAATCCATGGCTAAAATCCTTCAAACCACCCATGTTGCATCCAGTCAGCCCCTCAGACCATCCCTGCTTCATCATGTCCCTCTCAGAACCCTTCTGGGATGCAGCTCCAACAGTAATCCTGCCATTACTCCCCAGCCTGGATGGGAATTCTGCAGCATTCATGTGGAAGTCTGACACCGAGGCATTCAATTGCACTTCCCACTCATTAAAGGCAGCCCATGAGTTTTCCAAACTGTTTGCAGCAACCATTTCCAGCCCAATGCTGCAGTGTAAAGCCCTTCAGAGAGCTCTCTAGAGTGTTATTCACTGGAGTGATACCAGCGCTCCAGTGATTGGGGAAAAGATAAAAGCAAGGGTCAACCTGATCCAAAGCAATCATCCTATAACCTAATTCCAAACATTTATGGTTCCCATAGGTGACTGTACAAGCAAAGTCTTGACTGGTACCAGTCAAAGGTTTCTTTCTCTCTTTTTCTCCCCTTCCTTACTTGTGCTGGTAGTGCTGAATGCAAAGTTAACCACTTGCTGTATGGCAACTATCTTGTTTGTTAAAACAGCAGAAATTTATGAATGTGCATACTATTATATTCATCAACACCACCAGATTCTTGTTTTTCCATTGTTTTGCTTCACTTAGTCTCACACAAAGTAGCTTTCAGTCATCATGTCACTAAATAAATCTTGGGTTTACATGTATGCTTCATCCTTTCACAAAATTACCACTGAGTAATCTGTTCTGCTCATCACACTTATCACGCCCTTCATGTCTAAAGTATATGTACAGTCCCTTTAGGCACATCCAAAATTACACTCAGCACTACATCCTGGCAGAATATAAAACTGCTTTTGAGACATCATTTTCTTGCAATTCCCCATTTCCTGATTAGATACATTTTCATGTATTACTCACGGGCAGCCCATGCAAACTCTCCAGATCCATCTCTGCCCCAGTGAGGGAAAACCCATGGCAGATTTCTAGTGTCCCTCCCAGAGAGTTTCAGGCTATACAGCGCAGAAGGAATGATGTCACCACAGCAGGTCACTGGCGCAAGGCAATGCATTAGCTGGCTCTAGAGAAGATGAGCTCTGAGCATCCTCTCCTCCCTTACTGGAGAGTGTGGGCAGAAACAAGCAGGAACAAGAAGCGGGAGAGGGAACAAGGAGGTTGTAGAATGTGAAATTCACTCCTAGGTTTTCCTGATTGTTACTATCTGGAGCCACCTGCCACATCACAGCCACCTGAGAGGGCACCATAGCAACACTTAGGGTTGCTGGAGTTACACAGGGGATGAGGAGAGTCAACAGTGACTCTCTCTGTGGACTTTTTTCCTCACTCTTGGCAGCAAGGTGCCATCCCCATAATTATGGGTGTCCAATTCAAGGAAAACTAATCAAAATTCCCACTAAAGATTAGATTTCACTAAAGACATTTCCTGCCCCTAAATTTGCACTGCTTGCCTTACCATGTGACATTCTGATACAAGAAGACTTTTTTAGAGAGGAACACAAAAAGTCGCAATTTCAAAAATGCCTCTGAAGGAACTATCAAGATCTTTCTCTCCTCCTATCTCACAGCCACTGTAAAAGTCAGAAACAGTGATGTAAATTACCAGCTTAGGTCCTGCTTTCACTGCTTCTTGATGTTTCCAAGACAAGAAACCATCACACCAAGGAATAAGAAAATGGGAAGGTAGGAGCATTTCATGATAATTTTGTTCTAGTGGTCTGATAGCAAATATATCACTACAAATACTTCCCAAATGTGCCTCCTCTAATGACAGCTCTCCTCTGAATACTATAGCCACACCACACTTCCACTGGGAATCAATCCAATCCAGCCCCCACTAACACCTGGTCACAGCTGGCTCAGGGTTGGCACAGGCACACCCAATTTAGTGATCAACCTGCAGATCTTTTCTGCCACTGGGGGTAATAGCAACCCCCTCTATTCCTGCTCTGAAGGATTTTGGCTAAAGTAAACAATCCAGAAATTTTGGTGAGATTACTACTGCAGAAATTAATTCTTGCTGTACACAGAGAACTGAACCACTTGAGGCTGTGGTATCACTTTCCTCATAAAGATTCTTCTCCCTGTTCTGATTTAACCAACACACAGGAGAGTGCACCCTGCTCTTCTCACTCTGCTTCAAGCCTCTTCATAATCCCAAATGCACTTGAGCTAGGTCAATGAACATGAAACCCTACTTACAGAACTTCTGTAGGACACCACTGATGCTTCAAGAACTCCATTGGTCCTACTTCTGTGCCAGGAAGTCCTGTTCTGAGGAACAGTGAGGTATTTGCTGTTGTAGGCTGAAAAAGAGTCCCTTGCTGATTTTGCTGTCTTCCGTCCATTGAGAGTTGGGTGTGAGGAGGGTAGGGCAAAGTCTGAGAAGGAGAGACAAATACATAAAGCAGGTTTTGTACAGGTGGTTCCCTAATGGAATGGGAAATACTGCAGTCAGTAGACACTATTCATTTCTAGTGATGTGAACAGATCCAGTGGCATCAGGTAGAGGTACAAACTTGTGGATCGTGGTCATTCTCCATAAAGAACTCTTTACACATGTGATATGCTTATCAAGTATATCTAAGATTATACCTACATGTTCTGGTCTTAGGGGCGTAATGTCTGGAATTTTTAGACGTGCTCCCCATCTCTTGTGCTTGACAAATTACATGGTCACAGTGCAGAATAATGGAGGGTTTGAAGGGGATGGAAATCATTACAGAATCACAAACTGTCCTGAATTGGAAGAGACCTGAAAGATAATCTCATTTTTATCCCCACTGCCATAGGCAGGGACACCTTCCACTAGACTAGGTTGCTCAGAGCCCCATCCAGCTTGGCCTGGAACACTGCCAGGGATGGGGCAGCGCCAGCTTCTCTGGGCAACCTGTGCCAGGGCTTCTCCACCCTCACAGGGAACAATTTCTTCTGGATATCCAACCTAAATCTGCTCTCTGTCAGTGTGAAGCCATTCCCCCTTGTCCTGTCACTCCAGGCCCTTGTCAAGAGTCTCTTTCCATCTTGCCTGTGGGGTCCTTTCAGGCACTGGAAGGCCCCAATAAGGTCACTCCAATGCCTTTTCTTTTCCAGGCTGAACAATCCCAATTATCTGTCTTTCTTCACAGCAGAGCTGCTCCATCCCTCTGATCCTCTTGGAGGCCTCCTTGGTCTAACAGGTCAATTCCATACAGGCAGTAGCATGGTGACAAATGCTGATAAAAACTAGTGGATACAGAAACTGTCTCGACGCACAAATGTTTCATACTCTTTCCCCCTCTAGTGGTGCCACAGCTGAAACAGGGTTGACTGATCCATACTCTCATTCTCTTGGAGAAGCTCTTAGAGGGAAAAACCATGTCTTGGTCCTTCCAACATCAGTGTTTTATACCCAGGAGAAGACATCCTGTACACATCTGCCCACATGGTCAGCACCATCACCACTACAGAGATAATGCACCACTGCCTCTGTCTAGTCAGGGCTTTTCTCCAGGAAAAAGAAATAACAGTTCCCATCTATCCAGGGAGATGCCACATCCATTGTGTACTGCTAAAGTCTGGAGGTTGTATTTCCCCCTCATTCAGCTGAGACTCTTCTATCCCCTATACTCAGACTGAAACTGCTTCCCCACCACCACATTCTGAGAGAGAAGACAGTAGAATGCTAAAGAAGGAAACGCTTGGAGGAGGGAGTCTGACCCCTAAATGTTATGATTATTCTTATATTTCCCATCAATACCAGATTAGGGTCTAGCAGCACTTGAACAGTCCAGCAGATTGACTCACCAGTCTTCCCTGTCTGATCTCCCAAGCAGACTCATACTTGGTTCACTTTAATGAAGCACATAATGATGCCATGAGGGAAACTCCAAGAAAAATAATTAATAAGTGAAAGTTTCATTCCCAAACGCCACACACAATGTTTCTCCAGTATTTTCAGACTGAGTCTGGGATATTTCACAAGACCTTTACACAGTCAATTAAAGACCTCTTTTTCTTTCCAGTCCTTTTAACTAGGCCTAGGGAAAAAGCTGCAGTTCATTTATAATATTATTTCATCTCCATTATGCTTCCCAACCACCAGAAACTGTGTCACGAACCTGAGATTAACACTGGTAAACTGGTGAGGCAGTCAGGGACTCCCAGTCAGAACAAGTTTTTTGATGGAAATGCAATTGCCGTATCTGTATCTGGAGGACTCCTGTTCTCCCAAAAGCTTTTCAACTTCCCAAATTAGACCAATTGAACCAAAATGTTTTGTTCTGAATGCATTCCACATTTGACAGTTCCTGCCTGGTACAGCAGTGCCTCAGGGGCTTCTACTTCAGATGCAGCCTGACCTCATTCCACCCTGTAAGCCTTTGACATCTGGCCTTACATGTTCTCATTCTGTAAATGTTCTGGAGGAATTAGTATAGATAGAAACAAGCTGTGTGCGTGTATGTATGTATGTGAATATATATAAAAATTTTAAATATGCACACATGCATAGCTTTAGTGTATATTCGCATCTATATATATGTATCTTCAGAGAACAGCAGTACAGGGAATCTTGACTTCAACTTGGAAAGCAAATGTTCAGGAACTACACTCAGTCTACAAAAATGGCTGGGGAGCCATCCCTTCCGTCAACAGCTTCCGACGACAATGTACCCCCAGGACAGAGATCAGTGACCAGCTCCAGTTCCAATTCACAGCCAGTCACCACCTGCTCACTCAGCCTCTCTGCACTCCTTTGCCTCAGCTTTTTACAAACTTAAGGATTGCCCACATGTGCAGCAATTTTTTTTCACTGTTTGTGTTCCCAGGTCCTTGTCCAAAGTGCCACCATGAAGAAGTTGCACAGATTGCCAAAAGTGGAAGGACCGAGAGGGAGTGTTAAAGGACCACTGCTTGTGAAAGAGGCAGTAAAGGAGTCTGCCTAATTAGGAGCTCTGTATTAAACAGCCAATTAACTGAGCTGAATGGTCCAGATGATCAGATTATCACAGCACAGCTACTTGCAGAATATGCTTCAAGTGGTTTGGTCATCCAGGGCACAGACAGGGAACTGCTTTCATTTATCTTCCTCTCTTTTCAGATAAGTATCAGAAAGGATTTGCATTTCTGAAAGACACCATAGTTAGAAGAATGCTCCTCTGCAAGGCTGTTCAAAACATCTGCAATTTAGGAGCATTGTTTGGAAAACTCCAACACCCAAGTAGGGATGACAAAAAACCTACTTGAACTTACTGTATTTCCTTTTCAAAGGACATATATATATGAAAAGATGTAGCATGGTTATACCTGTGCTCTTTAGTTTCTCAGTAAATAATGACTTTTCAGCTCTGAATGTAGATGAAGAAGCTCAGCTCGTGCCAAAATTACTTCTTGTGCACATGTCCACTAAACTCAGCTATAGCAAGGCATGATTTTCTCCACTGTGTCTTCAAAATCACCATTTTAGTGCCTTTTAAAAATATAGGCATTAGACAGACAAGGCTGTTTGTGTTGTCTCTAATGCCATCTAATTTGCAGCCTGTGTGTTCGGGGCTCACACAGTACCTGTTGGACTGCAGGTGGAAAGGGCAAAACAACAAATCCTAATTAATGCTGGACTAATCCGGACAGTCTGGGTGCATCTGCCCATCTGAACCCCATGCCAGCACTCAGTTTGAAATGTCCTGAGCCTCCAGGACATCCAGCAGGAGAATGTCTTAGGTAAGACTCAGTATCTCAGTTGTATTTCTCTACATTTGGCTGTACATAACACAGATATCCTTTGCCTTCCCACCTCCAAATATGATTAGAAAAGAAATACTCTATAAAGAGAACCATGCAATTCTGAGTTTAGTTACTGATTTCAATAGAAGCAGTTAAGTAGCAGGGGACTAAATACCTAAATAGTTCTTGAACCATTCTAAAGAGAGAAATACCAGATAGCTAAAATTTAAAGGTCAAATTCTATCCTTCTGTTATTCAAATAAGGAATTTGAAGTTCACAGCAGAGATACAGCCCCAGAAACAATGAGATAACATGGAAACAACCACAGAGCTTTTGACTGTGACAGCAAAAGAACTCAACATCAGCACTGAAAGTTATTCTAAACTCGTACACTGGGAACTCCAGCAGGAAGGTTTTATGCACTGACCAGATTTGCTCCTTTTGTATCGGAATTAAGAGCTCAGGGCTGCCCATTTTCTCCTGGAAAAGGATATTGCTCACTCCCCACAGCTGCACTGCAATAAGGCAAATGCAGGGGGAAACAGCAGCAGACCAGCACAAGGCATTTGCCTAGTGATTGTCTTTTCCACATGGATCACAACACTGACCCACAGCTGCACTTCTGAGGCTTCAGGAGAAGTGAACTCTGCATGTTTTATCTCTGAGCTCTCTGTATGTAACTGGACTGCAGAATTCTCCTTTTTATTTTTTTCCTAAAAGACAGAGAAGTCCTTCCAAAGTACTCCTTTCTTTGTTCTCCACCCCATCTTGGCCTATCCCTCTTCATAGGCAGAAATAAGAATGAAACAGAGAATAAACTTACCAGGCATGTGTGTTTCCATGTTGCCTGGAGGTTTGGCTGGAAATTGCGTCAGTGCTAAAATAGGATGTGGCAATGCCGTGCACAATCTGCTTCTGCACTGGCTTAAGGAGGGAACAGCACCAGCAGCTATTGCCTTGATCCTGCTTTAAGTAAGCCACAAACTGAAGCTAATTAGCGAGACCTTCTGGTTTGGTGATTACCATCATGGAGGGAAGAGAAGAAGACCAAATTCCCATGACCTGAGAGGCCATGGCAATTCTCTGCTGGAACTTCAGCACCTTGTCTTCATGCTCCGTAATGCCTCAAGAAACAAGGTATCAACAGGCATATTTTGTCCAGAAGGAGAGGAAGGAAAAAGGCTAATGCAGAACTAGGGCTCTACAGCAGAACCAGCTCTGTCCAAAGAATCAGCACTCAAGGATCAGATTGTCTTGGAAGTGGTTTCTGTGCGGAAGAGTGTCTTTATATCTATGAAGCTTCACAGTGCTTCCAGGTAGGAGGTAAGTGCAGAAAGCTTTTTATAAGGCTCTGTTTCAAGTACTCAAGTTACCTCAGTGCCTGGATGCACTGTCATTTCTGCATGAAATATTCAGGGGATTATCTTGTAATCAACTGTCTAATCAGAACAGGTGATGGATCCTGCTTAGCCTTCAATCTTGCAATTTAAGCAACGTATAGGGAAGAAAATTTGTTGATGACCAATGCTATCTGAGAACGGACTCTTATTTGCTAATGATAACTGGAAAGAGATGTAACTAATTCAAGGCAAAATCTTTTTTTCTTTAAGCCTGTTTATGACACTATGATGGTTTCTCTAGTGTGACAGGGAGAAATGGATTTATTCAGTGCCTGAATAAAGTCCAGTGGTTCTATGACCTTGTGAATCAGGATAGTGCACTGTGTCATGGCTGGCAAGGGTAGAGGTTGTCTCTATCACAGAGAGATGTGCTAATGCACCCTGATTGTGCTATCAAACCTGCTGAGTACATAAAGGGAGCAGTGCAGCTGTTGTTTCCCAAAATGTGGGCTGGGTGATGTAAAATTTTCCCAGCAAGACTAAGAAATTTATATGGGGTTTTAAATTCATCAAATCCCCCCACTCTTCTTGGTCCCTACTTTAAAATGGCATTTCTTATCTTCTAACCAATATATCAACAGGTATCAAATACTTTGTCCTTTTTACCCTGCTAGTATCTTATGTTACTCTCAGAACTTCTTTCAGAAATTTGGAAAACAATTAATCTGTTTCCTAGACAGGAAACAAATCTCCTGCTTTCTACACCTATCTCAGGGAGAAGGAAATGAAAACTTTCTGAAACTTTTGCTATTTTCCATCCACAATCTATGCTGCTCCAACTAAGCTCAAAATCAGAAAGGCAAATCCTGGCTAATCCTGGAATAGTATAGGAATGCAGAGCCAGGTCCTGCTGGGATTCCTGTGGACTTATAGCTCTGCCTGCGCAGGTTCCAATTACCAGCTTCTATAAGCCATAAGGATGGGTGTGTTACAGGTAATACAATTAGCTCAGGTAATAAATAATATACGCAGCAATATGAGAGGAAGCAATATCCAGCTGCTTAGAATGGAAGTAGTCTATTTTTAAGACTTTCCAACAGAAAAAATCATATCTTGGCATCACTGTCTTTCCTGAGGTACCTGGGGTATGGTGTTAATTGATAATGCAGAGCTGTGACAAATAATATCAATATACCTGATTGTGGTTCACCTGCTGTAGAGGAGTGGTGTTTGCAAGTCTGTAAATTTAGCAGAGAGATTAGATGTTTTGAATTATTAAAGAGTTATATAAGACTCCTCCCCAAATCCATTCAGCATTCCTGTAAATCTATCCTATGGCACACTCAACAATCCAGCTGCTGCTCTGAAGCGGTGGGATGTGCTCCTAATCATTGGTGGAAAGGTAAAGGCCAAGGTAGTTCAAACCCATCTAGGCTCACAAACAGTATGTATGACTTGTGAAACAACATTCCTCAAAGCCTGGCTTCTGCTGGAGAATGCCAATGGAGCAGTCAGATGTAGAGTACTGCATGATGTGCTGGCACACTTGATCGTAGGCAGATCTGTGCTCTTCACTCCTTCCAGGGAGGAATGCTGCTGAAAGCATTGGAGTTGCACTAATTGCAGCTGCCTGTGTGAAAGACACTGAAACCTGCACAGAGCAGGTCCGAGCCCACTGGCTCCTTGGGCAAAAGTCAGACAGCTCTTTTGGGGCAGACTGCCTGAAAAGTTTGATTCTCGTGCCAGTAAGTCAAAGTCAGAAATGTATTTACCTTCTCATCCTGTTAAAGAGGATGGTATAACATTCCCTTCTGCTTTTTCTTCCCTACCAGTCTGTTTCTACAACAGGATTTTCAAGGAGGATCCTTCTGGCCTTGCTCATGACGGGGGCTTGGAATACACAGGTAGTAGCCAAGGCCTGAGTAACAACATCTAGACCACACCAAAGTCCCCAGAACTCCCTGCTGTAAGTAAAGGCAGTAAAGCCAGTAGGTGCTCTTCTCATGGGCTGCATTGCACTGACTCATACAATTAATTATCTAATTAGAAGACCTGTCTGCAGCCACGAAGCCTTAGGCTGCAATCCCATCAGCTTTCACAAGGGTCAGTCTGGGTGAGAGCACAGGTTGAAACAAAGGGACATCCCAGCCATGGTAAGTGGAAGAGGATGACATTTGCCTTTTACTCCCTTCTCTCTGCTCCTCTCTGATATTACAGGTTGCTATTCCAGGAATTGCTGATCTTCAGATGAACTGTTGACTACCTGGGTGACCCAAATCCATCTGTCAGGGAGCTTAATATCTAGAG
Organism: Ploceus nigricollis; assembly: GCA_013399945.1. NCBI lineage: Eukaryota > Metazoa > Chordata > Aves > Passeriformes > Ploceidae > Ploceus > Ploceus nigricollis. The sequence goes on along the minus strand of VXBC01000637.1, from coordinate 35,391 downwards.
GCAGCTTCAGGAAGGAACTGGTGTGTGGGTGGAGGTAAATCGGTGACAAATCTACTGCAGCAAGTGGGGCTGGTGCCCATTAAAACTGGGTTTCTCTCTCTGGTGTTACTGTGACCTACAGCAGAAGACACAGATGCATGGAAGGCCTGCACTTCTACCACTGTGCAGCAATAAAGGATGTCTTGAAAGAATAATAAAAACAAAAAGGGCTCACAGTTCAGGGTGTGTTGAATCCACAACTGTCTGGCAAGAAAGAAGCAGCAGGGATCTGCCTGGTTCCTCTAAAAAAGGAATACAACTTACCTTTTTAGTTGAAAGCACAGGGGTTTTTGTTTGTTCCCAAAGGGAGATTTCCTTGCAGATCAGGAGATGCTTTGACCCATTTAATCATGTCAAAGTGCCATTCATTATTTTAAAATTGTTAGTTAAACAAGAAGCTTAAATAATTCTTGTTTTTCAAAATACACATGGCAATAACAGTCCTCTCTCTCTCATATTTTTGAGAAATTAGTACTTCCCAGTGAAACGGCTTCACTGACACAAGATTCCTCCAGGACCAACAAGACTCTGGAAGATCTTTTGTGTTCCATGGCCCAACTAGACAAAGTAGAATTTAAATCCTTTTAAATATATGCCTGCAGTAACTAAATTAAACCTACCACTGCAAATTCTGCATCTAAATTAATTCCAACTTTTGGAACAAATCCAACAGGTGAAGTCCAGGCACCTGGAAATAAGTGAGATAACCACTGAGCTTTCTCCTTGAGTTGGTCTGGGCAAGGGCTGAAGTAAGAGCTGTCCTTAAACCTGTACACATGTCCTGAGGACTTGCAGAATTTACACAGTCTGTCCTCAACACACAGTTTCTTTGCATTCAGCTTCAGGAGAAACATGTATATGCATTGCAGAAAGATATTTGGTTGCCTGAGCCACAACCAGTATTGTTTGTGTACCACGAACATCCTACTCTTACTCTGAAGCCTTATCCCATAATTACTGTACTCCCTGAAAAGAATGGGAGGAAAAAGAGCAAAAAATTATAAGTCCACAGTGTGTCACTAAGGACTGAAGTGGGGAATGAAAGTGTAATGTCTCTGCAGACAACACCAAATGATTTGGGAATATTCTTTAAGTATAAGCAACTGCTTCTGAGCATGATTTATTTGTGGTTGTTCTTTTGGGATTTTTTTCAATAATGTGGATTAATTTCCACAGGGAAATGAAGGGAATCTCTCTCCTACAATCCATCCCAAGATGAATCAGACCATGTTCTGTTGTGCTAGTAAGCTTTATTGTTTGCTGTGTCGATACAATTTTTCAGGATTCTAATGGATAAGGCAGTGTACAGAGAAAATAAGGCTTGCATTGTGAAGTTCCTCCATCATAAAGCTTCAGATTAAGCAGCTGGGCTTCTGGACGATATCCATGGTGTGCACTTGCGAGCACGGCATTCACACAGCGAGGCAGAGGAGATGTAGTGCTGCACCACTGTCCCATTGGGACAGCGCAGTGGGATCGTCACCGTGGTGGTCTGAGTGGCTGTACAGCAGCTGCAGTGGTCTTCCCACTGCCCTGTCTGAGCAGAGTACCTGGTGGTGCTTCTGCACTTGCCCTAAATGGAAAAAGAAGAGAGCTGAAGTTTGAACAGAGCCTCATGGCACTCAGAATCCTGGTTCTTTCCTTCAAGATATTCGTGGGTGACTTTGTCCAGCTTCTGTGCTCTGCTGAAAACATGAACTCAGAAACAGGTGCCTGACTCCAGAATGCAGGGTGCTGCTCAAAGAGTAACTTCTTATGAGCATAAGCAGAGCAAAGGAGAGGTGAATAAACTGCTCACACACACAAAAGAGCCCAGAATTTAAAATCTCATAGGGAATGTCCAGAGCTATGGTGTTGGCTTCTGAGCAAATGTGGTTATCATGCATTTAGAAAGTGCTTTAGCCCAAATGCTGCAACCCACACACCCGCTGTTGCCCTGCTGGTGCTATTTTTTCTTGTTCTGCTTGTCTGGCCAATTTACTAATTTAGACCAAGCTGTCAGTGCCTGTAGCTGTAAGCCTTCATGATGTCAAAATAAGTAGTCCCACATAACACTCTGTCAGAGTCCATTTCCTTTGGTGGCTTTGTACTCTCATTTCCCAGTCCAATTAAATTAAAATATCAAATCATTATCAGGGAGGACTTCAGAAAAAATGTACTTAATACTGTTTATTCCCAATGTAAAATCTGGACTTCTGCAGGAGAAACATCAATATTCATGACTTTATGGCTAAGGACCATTTACTTTGTGGACAGGACAAGAGGTCGAGAATTATTAGTTATGCCATAACTTGGATTGCACACAAGGGTTGATTAAAATCCTTGTATGGGGCTTGGTTATCTTGGAAAGAGCAGAGATGGGAATACCCGGAAGGGAAGTTATGCTCCTGTTTTAAAAGGAAGTTGCCGTGTAAGGTGTAAGCAGTGGTGGGCTGGAAATTAAACTTTTAATCTGATTATGGAAGACACAAGACATGTAGAACACAAGAGCTTGGTGCCAAGGCTAATGGAGGAATCCCAGACCTTATAAGGCACACAAGCCAAATCTTGGCACTTGGGTTTAAAGGTCTTTTAAAATGTCATTTATCTAAATACGTATTTAAATTCCCCTAATCAACTCTGAGGCTCGGTGCTTAACTACATACTCAGAGCTGAAAATCAGCTTCACAAATGTGAAGATAAATATTCCTTTTTTTTTAAAGTAGAAAGTCCGAAAAGAGCTACTTCAGAGTCATAAATTTCTGATGGAAGCAAGAGAGTGGGATGAATGAAGCCTTTGTGTCTAACACATGTGCCTTTTTTCATGCTGGTTTGACTAGGGAAAATTCAGCATCAGCAAATTACTTCAGGAAATAAGTGCCAATGAGGTTAACACTAAGTCAATCAATGAGAAACTGATGCTCCACTTACTGAAGTGAAACCATGGTGGAAGAAAAGGTTTCCTTTTGGGAAAGATAAAGGGGGGTTGATTTTTGTTATTTACCTCACAATGAGAAATGGGCACCTCCTTTTCAGCCACACATCCATTGATATTCCCATACTGCAGTCTAGTACTTACTGGATGACATTCCACCTCCACACCTACCAAGCAAAAAAAAAAGAAAAATTAAAAAGTGTTTGACACTGCTGGCAATTGCTTTTTGTAACTGACTTCCCTTTACTCCTGAAATTGCTGTCAGTGAAATGTTATTCCTGGTAAAATCCCTAGCTGGTTGTGTCTCCTTAGAGTAATTCCTGCAGAGTTGTGTGACTATTTCACACTACAGCCCTAAAATTCCACTAGAGAAGGGTTTCCCTTACATTTATTTTCAATTGACTGCTTTGTTCTAAAGTCCCCTTGGCCATCAATCACCAGTCTCTCCCCTGGTCTTAGACAACTCTCCTGTTAACTCTGGTAACCAACAGGGACTCTGTTCCCCCACTTTCAAAGATAACTTCATCATTAATATGCTCAAATATAAACTAATCCAGAACATTTTCTTCTGAACTCTTGCATGTTTTGGTCTGCATCAAAAGACTTGTGAGGAGCCAGTGCTTTTTTCAGTGGGTATTTTGTGCATAGACAACAGCAGCTCTGTGTAGTTTTACTATAGTTTTATTCCTCTGTGAAAAGACAGACTCCTACTCATACCCATTTCTAGCTAACCAACGAAATTTCTGTCTTTAACAGAATATTGGACTGATTTTTAGATACTACCCAAAACATTTCAGAAAGTTGAAGGAATTCAGCAGGGCAACTGCACAGCTAAGTACATACACAAAGGGAAGAGAAAGGTATCCATCTTCCTACCAGCAAACACAGTTTCCATCAGAATGTTGGTACCAAATTGACTCTGTGCCTTGCTAAAACCTTAAATTTCATTACAAAAAAAAAAAAATGCAGCTTGTTTCTGGTTCCAGGGCTGGAACCACCCTTTTTCTTTTAATGATTTCATTACTCCTTTATAAAACTTGTCCATCTGAAAGGACAGTTGTGTTCATACAATTGAAAAGCACCAAAAAAAAAAAAAAGTCATCAGCCTCAACACAGCTTCATCCCCTTTTTGATCCTGATTTATCAACTTGTTTTCTAGTTACTTCACCTCTGGTTTTTTTTTTTTTGTTGTTGACTGTGCCTCCTCTGCAAAGGCAAGTGCTTGTAACTTAACAAGACACGTGAGATTGAGATCAACAGAGAAAAGAGACGCAACTTCTTTGTTAAGTGGGAAAATAAGGAGTATCCTTTGCCAATTATCAAGTCCTATAGCTAATACCACAAAAATCTCATGAGAAAATAGGAGCTGTTCACTTGTGTGCTCCCACAAACCTAAAAGCTGGAACAATGCCCTCAGACACACTAAAAAAGTCCAGTTGTGAAGGCATAACATAGGAAAAGAAACTGGCTCCTCAACCAGCTCCTTTTCCCAAGGACTTGTTGGACTCTGCTGAGCCAAAGGCATCAGCCTGGACTTCAGGGAACAAGTTCTTTGCCCAATTCTTTATGGCACAGAGACATCTGAAAGACAGACTCTCTCAAGACCTTGGAAGATAATGTAATCTATGTCCATGAGAAACTGAGCTGCATCCAGGCAAAACATCACTGGGAATAAGGATTTGAAGGCCCATTCAATATGGCAGGCAGCACATCACTTAGGTCAGTTTGCCTTTGCTGATGCAGGGAGGTATCACTTTTAAATGACTCTGTCAAATAAATCTATGCATTGATCTGTGTTCATTTGGAACTAGTTTCTCCTTGATTACAGTGATTGGCACTAGCTGCCCACCACCCTGTCTTTTAAATCTCAAAATCTGCTTTTGTTAATAAATGATTTTGAGTATTCCTTACTTGTAGCCTGGTAGATTAAAGCTTCCTTAACCAAATTACCTCTTTGATCCATTTGATGACAGTCTCTCAATAGCTTTCTGACTTCTATCTCTCAAGCCAGAGCTCAATGATTATCCAGACAAGCAAAGGCTGCAAACTCTCTAGGAGTTGCCATCCTTCATCAGGGGTATTATTGCAGCAGCTCCTGTGCCAGTGTGGTGATGGGCTGCTATGCTGGCCATCTTTTATTTATGAGTACGTGCATAGCAAAAATAAGAAAATTAAAAGACATAACACAGACAAGATGTTGATATTCTGACCTTAAAAGAGAATTTCAATCCTTTGTTATATTTTTTTAAATTTTATATAAGCTACAGTATTATTTTTTACTTACAGAGGAGAAAACTGAGAGGTTATCTGCTCACAAATGCATCAGTGATTGCACAAATGATTCATTTCAGAAATGAGAATTCAACCCTGCAATCCTTCCTTATGTAAGTAAACCCTTCCTATTCTCACAGCCTGACTGACATTTGGATTATCCACACAACAATGCATGAAATTAAGAGTTGCAGGATTGACCCCTAAACTGACAAATTTAAGAAGCAGTCAGGCTGTTCCAGAGGAATGCATTTCCCCTACTATTTTTTGTTAATATGTTATCAAAAACACTACTGACACCAGGGTTGGGCTTTTTTTATTAATTAATTTTAAGTTGATTTATTATTTATGAAGTGTTTTCCTCACATATTCAGTAGTATCAGGTAATGTGACTTGTCAGGCTGTCTGTGCAGGACTATTCCTGTTATCACCTGATGAACAATAAAATAAAACATTCATAATTAACATCTGCATAAAATGTGAAGAGTATCTATTTCTTTCTAAGCACTTAGGAATACTGTCAAAACATGTGTTCTAGATGACAAAACATGACAGCAGCATGTCAGAGGGTGGGCTTCTTTGATGGTTTATTATAACCACATTGCTAAGCTCTGGTTCATTACACTGCATATTATGGAAAATGTAGGTACTTACACACTCTGCCTTTTCCATACAAGATTTCAGGATTATCTACTTACATGTGTCACAGCAAGTGTTGCCAATTTTTGCAATTCTGCCCTAAAATGATTAAAAAAAAAAAAAAAAAAAAACTCAAATTTTGGCAAAA
>VXBC01000637.1:0-29225 GCA_013399945.1 Ploceus nigricollis | reverse complement strand
AAATCATAAATCTACATTAATAATCTTCTCTTTATCAATTTTAAGATTTTGAACTTGTGATGATATTTGCTGGTAGCTTACTGGAAGTAATTGACTTATTAGCAAGTTCAACACCTGAAAATATCACTCTCACCTTCTATCCTTCTATTAGGAGCTTTCTAAAATAAAGACATTAAATACAAATAAATTCCTGAAAACCAGAAGGATAAAACCAGTAGCATTCAGGTTTCATTCTGTTTAAGAAATATCACATCTGTCAAGTAAGTTTTAAAAGCCATAAAACTTTATGTTTCTTGTTTCATTGCTATCATCCAGAATATAATTCTCAGAAATATATGTATTGTGCAAATTATTGAAAAACTATAGTGAAAGGCAAAATGGAGAAATATTTATACTGCAGGGTGATGCCATTGTTGCACTCAACCCCTGAGCTTACATGCAAAAGTTTGGAGGCTTTTTTAATTAAAAACCCTAAAATTTTGATCCGCAACAAGATGAAAACCATTAATTTTATAGCTGAAATGGTTCTGTTTAGGGGGAATAGGAGAAGAATAAATGCAGTTTGAGAAATTCTGTTTAAAAAGTAAACTGTTTTTCACTGATTTTCTATTAACATCACTTGAATACGATAATAACCCAAAGCCTGTAATGTAATGCAGCATTCTTTTCTAAATCTTTGTTTATACAACAAAACCATGTATTACAATTTCACAAAGTGAGAAATGCCCTGTAGAAGCTTTCTTTTTCCCACATTATATGTAAATTCTCCATTTGTTTCATGTGTATGAGCAGACTGGTTTGGCCACAAGCTTTACTAAAGGTTCCCTGCTTCCTGCCATGCCCAAGAAAATTGGAGCAGGTGGATATAAGCACCTGTAAGATGTGTAAAACCTGACAGATAAGCAAAAACAGGGCTTCATATGCTACACTCGCACCTCACTCTGCTCCTCATTGTCTAATTAAGCTCAAATCACAAGAAAGATGGGTGGGTACTTTGTGCAGGGTTTTTTATCCTACTAAAAAACTGTAGTTGTGGAAGTTTGATCTTTCTACAGTAGTGTGAAAATTCCTTTCCCTAACCTCACATAATGGCAGAGAAGAAATATCTTAGCATTTCATATGCATATTTCTCAGTTTGTGTCATTATCCATACAGTTTTGCTCTGGATCCCAAACTGAGAACATTGTTAGAAGAACCACTTGCAAATGTTTGATACTTCAAATATTCAGCTTCATATTCATAACAGAATTAGGGTCAGCAGTCAGCACAGTCCCACAGAAAAACAGCTTATATTTTCAAACAGAGAAAACCTACATCTCTCTGAATTTCAGAGGAAGTTCAAATTCAGTTTAGCCAAGGTGTTGGGAGACTGTTGGGGTTTCCCACCCCAGCACAAGAAGGTACCAGCAACATGACAGAGTCCATTAGGAAAACTGGGAACAGGACCTGTTTCACTACTTACTCCTTCAGCCAAGCATCTTCTGGCATCAAATGGAGGACAGCCAGTGATTCTCCTTTCCCAGATAAATTCCCCTCTCTCATTTACTCTGCAGGAGTGACTGTCACAGCCATCCTGAAGGGATGTGTTTGCCTGGAAAGATTGAAGGGCTGTCAGCTTTACACAGAAACAACAGGGGACAGGAAGTTTTCAGGATATTACTTTGCTAATGTCTCAATTAAAGTACCATGGTGGTGACATTTATAAAACATGGAAACCTTTGTTTATCAACAAAGTCCTTATCTTCTGTTTAATTCCATGGCCATATTGATCACAACTCTGGCCCAGACTGCCAAAACCTGACCTTTTTCAGCTCTTAACAGGGAAGAAATTTCCATTAACTTAGGAAAAAAATTTCTCTGAGTGAGAGATTTGGGGGTCTGGCCTATGATCTCTCTTTCCAAGAGACATATATACAATTATTTACCATCTGGAGGAGTTGGGAACTTCTTTAGAAAATATATATACCACACCCCTATCCTCACACCAAATCACTTACTTTGGAATAAACACTTAAAAGCAAGTCCAGCCATTAACCTCCCACTGCCAACCAAGTCCACCACAGAACTACATCTCTAAGAGCCACATCCACATATTTTTAAAATCCTTCCAGGGCTGGTGACTCAACCACTGCCCTGGGCAGCCTGTGCCAAAGCTGGACAATCCTTCCAGTGAAAAAAAAATATAATATCCAATCTAAACCTCCCCTGGTGCAACTTGAGGCTGTTTCCTCTTGTCCTGTCCCTTGTTCCCTGGGAGCAGAGCCCAACCCTCATCTGGCTTCCCCCTCCTGTCAGAGAGTTATGCAGAGCCAGAAGGTCCCCCCTGAGCCTTCTCTTCTCCAGGCTGAGCTTCCCACAGCTGCTCCTGGTGCTCCAGGCCCTTCCCCAGCTTCGTGGCTCTTCCCATACTCTCCCCATCTAAGATTTTTCACAGGAATGGAATAAAAGAAAATTTTAGATGCTTTCTCTTGCGACAGAGGATGGGGTTTAACGAGAAAAATATCCACTCTGTTTAAGAACATATCCTGCACTAAGGCCAGGCAGGATGTGACTCTTGAGCAACCTGTTCTACTGGAAGGTGTCCCTGCCCATGGCAGGGCATTGATACGAGATTATCTTGGAGGTCCCTTCCAACCCAGGCCATTCTATGATTCTATGCTGGAGAAGTTTCTCAAAATTTACATTTTCAATTTAACTATTTCACATTTAAAATGAGGGTTTTCATTTCCTCTAAATACCTGTTTGAAGTCATATTCCAGTTAAAGTTCCTTGATAACATTCCTGAATCTAGAATGCCCCTCTAGGATTTTGAACTCGGGTATGAAGTCATCATTTTTTCATTTACAAACAAATTAACTTCCTTGATCAATTATTCTGAGATACAAAAAACACTGGTAATACCATGTTACCTAATCAAAAAGGAAGAAAAATGCACTTCCCTGGGGTTCAACAGAAGTTGATGATACATTTACATTTACTCATAAATAAAATAAACAGTGCTTAAAACTTACCTGAAGATATTGAACCCTTCCATCTCTCAGCCTGATGCTACATGAAGTTGGCACACATTTTCCACAGCAAGAGCCAGGGATTTCCTGCCTTCTGTAGTTCTAGAAGGTGAAAGACATTTTTCTGGGTTTATTTTGTTTTAAGCATGCATCCTGTATTTATTTTAAGCTTTTTTTAAAAAAAATAATAAGATTCAGTGGACAAAATGACAGCTAGCAAAATGCTTCTCAGTAAAACCAACGAATTCTACACAGTGCAACATGGAAAAGTAGTTGGAAGTGCTGAAACTGCAGAGAAAAGGGCAAAATATCCAGTAAGCAATAGGCAGGGAAAGGGTAGAATAAGGGAAAGGGAGAGCAAGAAAGAAAAGGGGAATAATGGAGCGCCACAAACAGCATTGAAGGGAAAAACAGTGGCAGGAAAAAGAGCATGGGAGAATGAGCAGCACTAGGTGGAGAGGCAGAAATGTATAGAGTGAATGATGGAAAGGAAAAAACCAAACCAAGTAGAAAGGAACTGAGCTAACACATGAAGTGTCCCACAGTAATGTCCCCAGCTGCTCCAGATAACCAACAGCTGCTTATGATGAGATGAACATTCTTAAGAAAACAAACACTTTCTGGTTCAGCGAAGGCATGCATGTTATCCATATGTTTTTTACAGAAAGAGAATTTGGGGAGGGGGAGTTACTATTAAATCATTGGGGGAAAACACAGTTCATTGTTATTTAGGTGAACTTTCCTCACTAGCAAAAATATAAGCACCTAAAGCAGGTCATAAAATGACCAAAAAAATGAGCCTCCTGAGCAGAATATGCTGGAGTTGGCTGCACTTCAATTGCCAGTGCTTTTCCTTACACAACTTTAGCATCCAGGAGAAAGCAGGTGCTCTTGAGAGAATTGGTACTCTTAACCCATTTGTACTCTTAAATTTTATCCATTAGCAAGGAATTGCTTTCAGTCTGGGTATACCATGAAGTCAAAGGCTTTGAGACAGGAAAGATCCTGTGAATTGTGTGAATCCCACTGGTCTTAGGGGGATGAAGACATTCTGTGTCTTATTTGATTTTTTTCCCCTCAAGCTCCACAAATTCATTACAATGGCTAGGAAGGGATATATACTCTTAGACCTGCAACTTCCCTTGGATAGCTGCGTATCTCCCAAACACAAGTTCACAGTCCTTAATAAACCCAACTAGAAATGGCCCTTTCTTCAGGGTTTTCTGTCTAGTCTGTACTTTTGGGTCACATGGGGAAAAGGAGCTGTTTGGGAAATGTGTGGGTGGTGAAAGAAGCAGGAGAGGAATGTTTACCCCCCCACCTCTTTTTTTTAATCATGCATTATATTGATTCCTCTGCCATTAATTTATACAGCTGGCTCCTTCCATTAAGCAGCAAGAATGGATGCTCATGTATCTTTGGGTGAGAACATACACATGCACACATGTATCTGGACACAAATACAATCTGGTGTATCTGTCTGGGTTGTTTTTCATGGATCTGCTAGGTTATATTTGTGGAAGTTATATTTTGAGAAAGATGCTTAGCACTGAGCTTGGACATTTATTTTCCCTTCGGAAGCCTATGTCTATAATCAAACCTTACAGAAGGGGTGATATTAGGGTCTAGAACCACAAAAAGTATTCCAGATTGTCCTTTTTGTCAGAGGCTACATCCACACCACCAAATAAAAGGCGTCAAGGCCAGTTTGATGGCCCAGTGGACAACACTTATGAATTATCTGAGCTGCATTCTTCACATGAAACTGGCTGGCCTTGGGTTATCCTAACCACTGACCTGTCCCTGGACATCATTTGGAAGCCACATCATCATTTTTCTACTCACAACAGGCCAGCTGGGACACTGTTGACAATTCTTCAAGAAATAGAGTTGCAGGAAATCATTTGAGCCTGCAGTCTTGCTCTATTTTTTTATTGGTAGAGATTACTCGCTACAGAAACTTAACTACATTTTCCAGTCCTTTCCAGTTCTACTTCAGGATGGGAGATTTGACTCATCAAAAAATCTGCCCCTCTCTGTTCCAAGGGCCCTATCAGTGTATGCCCCTCCTGGACATCAGCCAGGAATCCCACATGATCATGTTAGAGATGTGGATTTTTGGTGCCAGGGCCACCACTTGCATAGGCCCTGGGTTTGGTTGGGGCCATTGGGCTCCAACCACTATCCAGGGAAAGGATGAAGAAGAGGAAGAGGCGTATAAGTTTTTTTCTGTGAAACTTAGCTGCTGGTCTGTGCTCTTTGCACACAGGGTGATCAAACCAGCCTCTGCACCTCACTTAGGTCTCCTACTCAAGGTATTGGTGCTAAGAGAGAAAACTACAGAATTGAGCAGAGCTGATCAGGCAATCCTGTCACACTGTTGGTCAGTAGAGTAAAAATGGAAGATATATCCCTCTGGCTTTCTCAGCCAAAGTCATTCCTTGCAGGTGATGGTATCAAAGCAGCAGCAGAGACTTCCAGTGGGAACTGATGGGGACAATCACTTCAGATCACCGAAGGCATGGGCTGGGAACCAAACAAATGCTACTGAGCCCAGCTTTTAGGCAATTTGGAAGAGTCATAGGAAAGGGCTGAAGCATGGAGGTCTGGCTGAGCTGCCAGTCCTTGAAGGGACAGATAACACTGTAGGAAAGAGGACTCAGCAGTTCCTGTTGCAAATGATTTGCCAAACCTTATATTGCCCGAAGGGTAAGTAATCTAAAATAAACAATTAAATATGCCTGTGGAGCTGAGTGCCATGTAAAGTTGTCTTTGCTACACTGAGGATTTAGATCAGATTTGGTGCATATCATCTACTTCATGAAAGAATAAAGAGCACAGAGCAAGACTTCTCAGAAGAACCTGAAGAAAGGCCAAAGGCCCCAGAGCTGTACCAGACGTAAAGTGGTGCATATAGTGAAGAACACGACTCTCATCAGACACATTCCTAAGGATTCCCCCCAGGCTGCTCCCACTCACCGCTGGGCAGGTCTGGCAGTTGAGTTTGGTGCACCTCAGGGTGTATTTCCGAGGTGCTGACTGGAAGCAGTCACACGTCGTGCACTGATCCACCATCAGGCGCCTCCCATGCTGAAACATTGGAACCAGTTTGTCAGTTAGTGACCATCTCATCCGCAAAATCCAGATAAACGAGTGACTTCAGGTTAAATCTATTTCATTAAATCTTGCACTGTAATTCTTTGCTAGAGAAACAAGAAACCCATGCTGCCAGGTTTCCAGAGATCTTAATTTTTTCATCTCTAATTCCAGAACAAGCAGCATGGCATCAGGCTATTTTTCAAGAAAGCCCTTTAGAAGTCCTTAATCTGAGAAATGTCATTGGCATTTCTTTGTTGCTTAAATATATAGCAAGCAAGAAAGGGATCCTTGAAAGTTATGAGGAAGATTTTTTTTTTATTCTGACTACGTGGTTGCCAAGAGTTCATTTTTTGAGTGTAATGAATTTATTTGGCAACAAGTTTTTATTCTAGAGCCATCACAACCCACAGATTATGGGCAGAAATTGCTTGCTATTGTTTTTGTAACAATACTGCTTGGAATCTCTAAAGGCCTAAAAGCTTAAAATTAAGAAAAGACAAAATTTAAAAAAACAGAATTAGTGATTGAAGAGGTCTACTTGTCCATAGTTATAAGCAAATCAGGCTGAGCACAATTCAAATGCCCTGAGCTCTTCCCCAGCACCTTTTCGAAGCAAGCAAAAATGACAGTGAAAATGCAGAGCAAAAATGCCAAACCATTAAGAAACAAAAGTATGTGGAGTCAGTAATTGGTTACCCCACACTGAAAGGAATTCTAAAGACAAACTCTTTCTTCTTCCCAAGTGCAAAGCCCTTCATTTCAACCCCAAAATAACAAATCACAAAGGCTGAAGGGACAAAGTGGGAGCAGCCTACTCAAGATTTGCACAAACTTCTAAAAACTAATAAATAAGGTAAATAGACAATTTTGCTAGATTATGAAAGGTTTGAATTGTGCTTCAGAGATTAATGGAATGCCACCGTTGATTTCACTTGGTACTGTGCATATCCTCAAATTCCTTTTTGAATTATTAAATGCTCATGAAAAAAATGGAGCAAAAGACAAGAAGCTGACCAGAGTAACAGTGTAAAAGTAATGCATTTATGGGTAGTTTAGAGCCAATACTGTGAAGGACAAATGTTCTGAGCACAGAATTTTAACTACATTCTTATTCTGTGCCCCAGGACAACAGAGGTGTTTAGGCCTCTGTAACCAGTAACAGTAATGACTCTCTCCTGAGGTCTAGAAAAAGGATCCTCCACATAAAACATGATGAAAGAGGAAACACCAAGGGGGAGATTCCTGTCTTTTAACAGCTTAACTTGAGACCTGAACATGGGATTCCTCAGCTTTCCAGGTTTAACCTTTTGTAGTGACTATCATTAATCTGGGGGGTTAAAAAACCTCAATGGAGGCAGGCATGGGGATACATTCAAAATTTTGCTCCTGGAGAGGGAGGGCGTGATGGTTTTGGCTGCAGTACAGACTATTTCCTTCCCAGTGGCTGGAATGGGGCTGTGGTTTGGATTTGTGCTGCATACAGGGTTGATAATACAAAGATGTTGTTACTGCTGACCACGGATTGCACACAGCCAAAGCCTTTTCTGCTTTTCCTACTACCAGGCTGCTGAGGAGACTGGGGGTGCCTGGGAGGCTGGGAGAAGACACAGCCAGGACAGGTGACCCCAACTGACCAAAGGGATATTCCAGACCTTATGGCATCATGATCAGAATATACAGTGGGGAGAAGAAGGAGCACCATTCTGCTTATAGGGGAAGGCTGAATATCTGCCCAATCATGGCAAGCAGTGAATAATTCCTTGATTTGCTTGGCTTGCACACCTTTTACTTTCATCCTCTTTATACCAACCCAGGAGTTTTCTCACTTTTACCCTTCCCATTCTCTTCTCAATCCTGCTTTTGGGGAGTGAGCAAGTGGCTGCTGGCTGGGGTTACACTATAACAGATGGACATCAAGTATCTTATGAAAATCCAGATTTCTTGTTTGGTCTCAACACTGGAAAGCAGTCACCAGAGTGACAGCTCTAGTGCAGACCACATGACATTCTTTATCAAAGAATGCCTCAGTGGCTCTAGGCTTTAACATCATAAAGAAAGGGTCTACAAAGCCACAACTGATATCACTGATATCCTCATGGATTCTTCTAATAGTTCTAACATTCCAATTAAGTATAAAATAGATAAAGTTGAACTCACATGATAATCACTTTGAGAGGCAGGAACATAGGGATTTACTAGAGATGTGTTGAAATGAAATCTTCACACACAAGTGCCTTGAGCTTTTGGGGGAAGGTCTTGCCCCAATCCCAGATTTGCTTAGCATGACAGAACCGAACAAAATAATGGATTGATACAGATTTTTCCCTTTATATAACACACCTATCATGTGCTTTCTTGGCTAGTTTGGAACAAAATGTCAATACCTGCTAACCCAGCACCACCAAAATAACCTGCATAAAGCTCAAATCTGCTCAGATCACCTTCAAATATGCCACTCAGTAAAAGCCTGAGAAAACAGATGAGAGATACAGATAATCCTTTTGGTAAATATAGCCACCTTCTTGGAAGCTTGCAGTTTAAACCCACAGCATTGTTAAGAACAGCAGAGTAGATGCAATACACCAAATTGCTGGAATATAATATTGGTAACCAGATACATGATAAAAATGTAAAGGGATTAAGGACACAGTCAATTACCAGAAATGCAATAAAAGACTCAAAACTTGGAACTACTGAGGGAAGGAGTTAATATAGGAAAGTTTTCCCTTGATATAAAATGAAACTTGAAGCCTATTCTTAAAGGACCCAACATAAAGGGTTTGAAATCCTGGAAGTATAAATTTCTGTGGACACCACATCTTCCTTCCTGACCAGGACTCTGGAACCAGTCACCAAAGCAGAGAATAGTACAAGACAAAGCTGTAGTGACACCAGGTGCTCAAAATATTTCAGACATGCAGCTAATTAACTTATAGTAAGTCATTAAATGAAGCTAGTTTTAGAAATTTTAGGAATTTTTTTTCAGTATTGCAGAAGCTGAGACATTTTATTTTGAAGTTTTCAAAACACAGACACTTCTCATTTTGCCTTCAACATGACATTTCGTTTCAAAATTTGCTTAAGTTTCATTTTAAATTATTTGTAAATATTTTCAAATGCTTGAAGAAAGAAAAAGTACTTTACTTGGCAGATCAGGTGAACATTTTGTTGGAGGAGAAAAAAAATTAGTTGGTCATGGCAGAACAGCACACAACTGGAAACAGCTTTGGTTTGCAATACAGAAATTATATATATATGGAGTATATAATCCTGCATAAGAGAAGGTGGCAAGAGCTGCTAATTACTATCCTGCTTGACATTCCCTACAAATATTGTCTTTATAGGATGCCAACTAGTTCTGACAACATACAATAGAGGAAACAACTAGAGGGATCAAAGAGAAAGTAGATTATTCCAGAATTTATCACTTTTAAACCAGTGTTCTGATAAGAAAGCTTTTCTTTTCTGACAAGAAAAAACAAGAGTTTTTCCTTGGATTTAATTCTACAGGGAAGTCATCTCTACACAGAATGATGGATGTTTGATGACATGGCTTTAGCCCTAAAAATCTGATAAACTTATGCCTTTAGACTATGAAAAAAATATCCAAACCACAAGAAATAGATGGAGAAAGGTTCTCTCTGCCATACCAGTAAAATATAAATATAAATGTTGAGTACATTTACTTTTAAATAAATGTAAAAGGAAGACACCTGTTGACAAAGCAGGAATGAGTAGGTTAAAGTTAGGTTAAATGACTAAAGAGAACCTGTTTCCCTGGGGGATGGTGAGAATATTTAGAGCTCTTTGACACCAGAGGTGCTGCCAGAATATGGATTTAGGGAAACAATGGACAATTGACAGAGCTCTCCAAAGATAAATTCAGCATAAATGAGATCAGATGCTTAACTCCCATCATTCCCACTATCATGGGCTGGGTTAAACATGTCTTAATCTATCCATTAAATATGCAGTTGAGAAAAAATTTCCTCACAGGACATATCAGCAGGGATCTTGAAAGGGAAAAGAGGTCAAAGAGGGAGGAAGCTCAGCTTTCCTGTTCTTGCTAATAGCCAAGGAGGGATACCTCTCCTTCCACACAGGTGGAGGAAGTCTCCATCCTTGCTTTAATCTGCCTTATCCTCTAAGTAGAATATGGGAAGGTTTTGCTTCCCCAAAGTGGGCAAGGATCACTAGGGAGATTAACCCTTGTAGAGAGTTTCCTGTGTGTTTGGTAGTCTGCAAACACAGTCTTACAAAATGTGGATTACCACAGTTTTTAAGCACTCTTTTCAAGCATCCTTCAAGATAAGGAAATATTGCTGTCCCCATTTTGCACAGATGCTCACTGTCATATAGGAAGACCCTGGCAGAGTCAGGAGCTGGACATAGATGTGCTGAGACCCCTGGCACTGCTTTTACTCCAAGGTCTTCCTTGCAGAGATTCTATCTGGAAAAAAGCTGCCCTGTATTCTGTGTGTGTATATTCTGACAAGTGTGTGTCTTTCAAAAGCTCATTCATACATTTAAATATCTTGCCATCTCAAAAGGTAAAAGGAATTTGTGTCTTACCCCAATAACAGTGCCATTCAAAGGACAACCATTCAGGGGTACTGAAAAAGAACAAAGTATTCCATTTAGCATTTCCATTATAATGACAATTCCAAGATTTAATCAGCATAGCTATGCTTTTTGACTCAGTACAGTTCCAGCTTGAAGAAATTTGTATGCAATTTCACTGTAAAGAGGCATAACTGAGCCCCCTTACATTATACCTTAAAGGCAACAAATTGTCAGAGCTATACTTGATGCTGCATAAAAATATCTCTGGCTGAGCTCTTTTTGAACAAGTACATGGCAGAACATAATAAACTTTCCCCTTCAGTTCAAGCCTCACACTCTCAGAAGATGAACTCTGGTTTTCTGCAACTTAGAGAGCATATATCCTCTCCGCCTTCTACTGCTCCCTCCTCACCCTGTGGTTGCACACACACTTGTCAGCTGAACACCACTGTGAGTCATCCCAGACTGAGGCCAATTACCCAAATATTTTGATTTAGACTTTTAAGTCAAGACTATGTTAGGAGTTATAGAATCATAGGCTTGGCTTGGAAGGGACCTTAAAGATCATCCAGTCCCAACCCCCTGCCATGAGCAAGGACACCTTCCACTAGCCCAGCTTGCTCAGAGCCCCATCCAACCTGGCCTTGGACACTTCCAGGGATGGGGCAGCCACAACTTCTCTGGCAACCTCTGCCAGGGCGTCTCCACTCTCACAGGGAAGAATTTCTTCCTAATATCCAATCTAAATCTGCTCTCTGTCAGTGTGAAGCCATTTCCCCTTGTCCTGTCACTCCAGGCTCCTGTCAATAGTCTCTCTCCATCCTTCCTGTGGGCTTCCTTCAGGCACTGGAAGGCAGAATCCCCCCTCCTCTTTTGCCCATGGGGCTTTGGATGCAGCAGCAGGTGCTTCTGTACTCAGTGTCTGAATTACACAGGAGCCCTTCAAAGTGGGGCTATGCTTCCAAAACACACACTTTTAAAATTATTGTTGAGAACCAAAGAATCACCCCGTTAAGCAATTCACGCTGGAGTGATCCCGTTGGCCATGCCCCAAACCTTACCACATCTGCAGGAAGGACAACAGTCAATCATTTGATCGCAGCGCAGCTCAGTTCCCTCTGGACACTCAGGCACATCCATTTGGGAGCAAGAAACATTCTTTTGCTGCACAAAAACCTCATTGTTCACCCGGACACACTCATTGACAATGCAGCGGTTCCAGGGAGATCGCCACTCTGTGCCGACCTGAGGGGAAGTTGAGAGTGGATTAAACACAAGCAACTCCTGGATAGAGGGATATTTGTGCCCCTGGATAGAGGGAAGGCCACTCCAGCCAGATGCTGGCTTGCCAAAAGCACATTTACTGCATCAGGAATAGTGTCACTCAATAGTTCTCCACAAACCCTTTCCGTGACAATCAGTTCATAGTGCATGCTGAGTTTGTAGAGAATAAGAATTAGAGGAGTATCCTTCAAAATGGACAGGTGAAATAACATGTGAAGAAGGAAAAGCACTCCTAACTGGAGTTAAATCTGCATTTATTCCCTGGTGACTGGCTGCACTGCACTGCAGCTGAGCAGCCCCTTTTTCTGCTGCAATCTGCTGCAAATCTGCTCTGCTAAGCCCAAAGGAGGCTTTAGCAATAGGCTCTGGACCTGAAACACTTGCAAATGTAGAAAATATGAGATCCTGTTGACAGTTCTCTTATTATCATCACCCACAGGCCAGACAAAGCGGGAAATTCAAGTGCTATTTGTGGGAACAGACAAGGAACAGCAGCCAGGAGGAAGATGCTGCCACAGTTCAGTGCTGGAAGGAGCTCTCACTGCTTTGTAGTTTAATTCCTTCACTGATACAACTCTGAATACACTTCAAGAACAGCAAAACTCAAGATCAGATCCCCAGCCGCAGTCAAACATCTTTGCTCAGAAAGTTTGGAACACATTTTTCTAGTGCATTAAATGCTTAATTCTTCACTAATGACAGAAGAGTTACAAGAGAATGTAGCAAGGAAGAGACTGCAGAGTATAATTATTAATGTGTTAGGACAAAAAAAAAAAGTCAGTGAGAGACAGCGGGACACAAAAATAGGCCTCCTGAAGGCTTGTTTGATGAAGCAGGAAAGTATAGTGATCCACATTAAGAAATCCTCATGCTAAAACAAGGAAAAAGGCAGATTGCAAAATGACACTTAACCAGCTTCTTTTTTTAAGACGGCAGGAGATTGCAATACAAATTAACTGGGATCATTTAAACAAATAGCTGACAGCCAGGGAGGCATTATACCCAATGAACATTCTTTCAAGCTACCATGGCTGAAATTAGTAATTGTACACAAAATATCTGGCCCAGAAAAAGGTGAGGAGGATTTGCATGTGGGAATTGGCTGGGTAGGTCACAGGATATCCAAAATATTGTCTCTCAGTGCTGATTGATGTGTAGAAGAAAAAGCTGATATCATCTTCATCTCCTTCCATGGAACACAAAATAATTCCAGGGGGCTTTTGCGAGGAGGGAAAGTGTCCATCCCACTGGCGCCTCACCTCATGCAAAGGAGGATCTTCATCACCCCGAGGCCAAAAGTGCAGCTCCTCACAGGCAGTTTTCTGACATCTCCCACAGCACTCCCCTTCTGGCACAATGTACTTGTAGCCCTGGAGGAGGAAAGAAAAGAAAGGACTTCCTTATTCAGGAAGAGGAGGCAAACAAGAACATCAATCTGAGCATTTTCTTTTAGGATCGATGTTTAATGTTAGCAACCTTTTATGAAAAGGAGAGTTTGAAAAAGGACAGATATAATTATGCAGGGGGGTTTAAATTACTTTTTTTAAAAACCTTTTTTTATATATATATAGAAGTACTTTACAAGGGCAAATTAAAGGTAAAAATTGCTCTTGTGGCATCTTGGAGGTTAATCAGCACTCACAACTGCCCTTCCCATTCCAGAAAATTCAATGGTAGGATTCAGTCTGAGCACATTCAGACATCTGTGTTTAAGCAGAGGGAGGATGCAGGTTGCTCAGACATGTAATCCAGGGACCGGTTTTGACTGATCATTTCATCTTTTCATAGAATCATTTTAGTTAAAAAACCCTTTAAGACCAAGTTGAATCATTAACCCAGCACTGACAAGTCCAATACAGTTTAAGGCAACAGTTAACCTGCAAATGGCATTTGAAAAAAATTCTACAAAGATAACAAAATAAAATTACTGTGCAACACTAGAGATTATGTATCTTATCAAAGTCTAACACCTACTTATGGAAAACTAAATAAGCAGCATGAAAATTGAACAGTAGGCCCTCTGTTACTAAAGAAAAATCTTATAAATCCAGCAAAATAGGTCAAAAAAACCCCAACCCACAGAAACAACAGGAATCCCAATGCTCACTTTTAATACATATTAATCTCCTAAAGCAAGCACCCAAATACTGAAACAGTGAAATATCTAAGTGCAAGAAAGCAAAAAGCTTTAATCTAATTAGAAATAAAATATTCTATATGTAATAGCCAGGCAGTCTCCAAGGGGCAAAACAGAACGCTGATCTCAGCACAGAGTTCAAGGAAAGATGTTCTGTCACATAATATTTTTCATGTGAAAAATGCCTGTAAAAATGAGCATTATTTTATTTTGGTCAAACTGAATTACTGAGGGATTCCAAACTGCTCCCTCCCTTCATAAACTGTCCCCGATTTGCAATATGAAGCACATTAGCAAACCTTGATAATGAAAGGACTTTGATATGGAAGTTTATTTCATATAACATCATAAAATGTGATGCCAGACCTTGACCCAGCTTTGTGAGAAAAGTTGTGCTGTTGAGCATTTGGTTTTACATTACTTTTATCTGATAAATACATCTCTGAAGCATCTGAAGTATCACATGCAACTTTCTGCATGGCAAACTCAAGAGAAATAAAAATCCAAGACCTAGTACATGTTATGGGGTTTTTAGGTTGGGTTTTTGGTTTGTAGTTTTTTTTGTGTAGCAAGATAAAAAAAACCTCCAAGCTGTTTTCACAGAAATCAGATGACACTGTCAAAAATGATACTGTACAACTTTAGCACCTGGCAATGAAATTAATAACCAGGAGCAGCAGAGAGTCTAAATATCATCCTAGTAATGATTCATGATTAAAGTATGTATTTGATATCAATCAAACTTTTAATGCCATCTAATCTGAACTGAAAAATAATTTTAATGTCAATTCAAACTGGATGACAGCACTGCTGATGTCCTTGATATGTATATCCACTGAATCAGGAGTAAGCAAAGGAAAAAAAAATATCTGCGCTATCCAGGTAGTCTAACAGTTACAGTTTTGGTTGTACAGCCTTGATAACCATTAAAGGAGCTGAAGAAATGACAAATTCCCATAAAGAACTGGCATCGTTTCCACCAAGTCTTTTTATGTGTTTTTAACCGGATTTTTTTGAGGCTGCAGTGTCAAGGAACTGTAGCTCTGCATTAATGAGATTTTATTGGAATAACAAATTATTGATAAATTATTGCTATGAGCTGAAACACAGCCAGATACTTTAGACCTAATATTTCATAAAAATTGCCATAATATAGACAAGTCTTTTCTACACATGGAAACTGAAGGGATTGTATTGCAACAGGTAAAAACCCCACATCTACTCTCATGGTTTTTCCTGCATCTGGCATCCTCAAACTTACTCACCAAACTCTGCACTTGTTTGTTGGTTTTTTCCTAATGGATTAGGGGTTTTTGGTTGGTCCTAGAGAATGATGCAGTATTTAAGATCCACAAGGACCACTGAGTCCAGCTCCTGGCCCTGCACAGGACACCCCAACAATCCCACCATGTCCCAACATTCCTTGAGCACTGCCAGGCTTTGGGCCATGACCATTCCCTGGGGAGCTGTGCCAATGCCTGACCAGCCTCGTTTTTCTTCTACCAAAATGTAAAATAAATTTGCCACTGATTTTTTTGGCAGCAGAATGCAATCCTAAAACAATAACCCTAAAATAAAGTCAATAATGCTCAGACTCATGCTCTTAGGTTCTGGTCCCAAGATAATCCACTGCTACCACACTTATTTTTCTAATTTTCTCTGGCTACTCTCTAAACAAGGAGGCTTAAAAGAGATCATTGCAGGTCCCCACCAGGGCTCTGCTGGGTAATGCATTGGTTTACGTGTTACTTACCCGAGAGCAGAATGTGTCACATTCTTTGTCATGACACTCTGTCATCTGAAGTCCTGTAACATCATCCCTCAGACTGCTGCAAGAGCATTCCCTGCATCCATCTTCCCAGGTTGTCCCAACAGGATAGACTATGTTGTTGTGCACACACACCTATTAAATGCAATAATTAATACATAAAAGAGCACACTGCTGCTCTCAGGGCACACTGCTGGTTCCAAAAGGCTTCATTTTAAGGTGTGAAACCAACCATAAATTCTATTGAATATTTTGAATCCCTTAGAAATGCTACAGGTCTTAAAATTGTGGCCAGCCTGTTGAGGAAAGGAAAAATAAGTACAAACAAAGCTACTGTTTTACAGAAAATAAATTGGAGAGTTTTATCTGCAGTCAGTGGATTGTCCAGGATGTCAGTTTCCCTGTAAGTATAATGTGACACAATATTTAGAGATAATAAACAGTAAGTTCTCTCGAAGGAGCCTTGAAGACAAAACTTCTTCCAGCTAAACCATCTGATCTGAAGAGATCTGACTTGGAGCTAAAAGCTTTTATCCTCTTGTATCCTCTGGCCACCACAGCTACCGCTAAAAAGCAGAGCCATCCCTTATATTGAACTTCCTATTAGTAAATTTACAGCTTGGTATTAAAGAGAGAACATTTATTTTTATAGATAGAGCAAGTAAGTCTCAGAGACATAAAATGAATTATGCAAGGTCATGAGCTACTTAGAAATGGACAATATAAGGTAGATGTCCTGTGCTGCAAGACAAGGTAACCCTATGTTCAGGTTTAATGAAAAAGTTACATTGCCGTGCAATCTCTCCTCTAAGCAACTTTATCTTAAAGGTTAACATAATATAACAACTTAATAAAAGGTTGGCAAAATAAGAAAAATATACCCTGGTGAAGCTTTTTCAGAGTCATAATTTGGCAAAAACTTAAAAGTGGTGGTACAGTTCTTAAAAGACACAACACCTTATCAGACAGAGACAAAGGTAATCAATGAGCACAAGGAATTTTAGGTCTAAGGTGTACCAAATATGTCAATAAATTTAGTATGGGATTGGAAGAATATATAGTAATGGTAGTGGTCCCAAAGTATGTATATGTGTTACCTGAAAACAAAAATCACCTCTGAAATTCCTGATGTTTGAGTAACCTTTAAGTTTCAAATGTTTTTTATATTATCTCAAAGTTACAAAAAATTGACTGGTTATGTCAAAATAAATTACTGTAATAAAAGAAGCAACAGTATGAATTAATAGTGTGTTTCTTTCAGGCACTTGTAAATTAAAAGTGCCCTGGCATCACTTTCCAGCAGTCTCATTGAGGGTTTATTTATATCTAGCTGGCTGCCTGCTTGCTCTGGTGCTGCCGCTCTGTGTGGAAAAGACACTCTCATCCATGGAAAAGACATTTCACTTCCCTTACCCGGTCTGGAATGCAAGTGGTTGATACACAGCCGCAGTCATTGGTGAGAGACTGGGAGAGATACCCCAGAGGGCAGCTCACTGTGGAGTTCCTACAGCTGCAGGTACACTCATATTTGTCACAGCACTCGGTCTTGACAACGGTCAGCATCCGGTGTGATGGGCAGGAAAGGCTTGGGGAGGAGCTGCACATTTCCCTGTTGCAGGCTGGCAGGAAAAGGTGGGCACCGTGTCAAGCTCATGGATTTTCAGAGTGCTGCCAGTGAACAGGACAATTCTCTGGCAGCAAGGCATTAATCACCACCTCAAACTGTTATAAATGTGCTTAAAGCCTGAGGAGTAATGCAGATATAAAAGGCTCTGGTTTGGGAGCGCAAAAGTTTCTGCCCTGCCAAAAAAATTCTTGCCTCATACACAAACAGGAAGATTTATAAAATAAGCATCAGGGTCAGAGAACACATGTCCAAGAGTAAAGTGTTTCTCTTGTCCTTAATTTGAAAGTGTACTCCAAGTGCCAGCAATACACTTCTGCCAAGTCTGGGAAATCATTACACATCCATTGGCACCAAAATTAAACCTTTCAGAGGGGTGAAAAATAATGCCTGAAGGAAGCTGTCAGTGTTGCTCAAATGCAGTGTTTCAGTGTCACTCCCTGCTAGCAAAAATTATCTTACCACATGTGTAATTTGGTCTGCAGTCTCCAGGGTTAGTCAGGGCAAGCTGCAGGCCAAACTCACAGACAGGGGCAGGAGGCAAATCACAGGAAACCAGGTCACACACTAAGAGCAGAAATTCAGAGAGTGGTTAAAACCATGCCTACTTAGTTCTCAAGAAAACACACACACACACATGCACATCCCCATTAAACTCACACTCAATTGCTGTCTTAAAATATGAAGTACATTAGAGTTCAACAGGTCAGAGTTAGTTTTCAAAATAGCTTCGAGAAGAGTTGAAGCTCAGGTTATGGGGATTAAGGTTCTAATGTTATATTTAATGGGCAAATATAGATGATGCAAAAATAAATGCTTGAGAAAAAAAACATTCTAATGTCATTTAGACAAAAAAAATTGCTCCGTTCCCTTCCTCATCTACTACAGAAAGAGAGACAAAGTTGGAAGTGAATGGAGACTCATATCCTTAGGAGCTGTTTTGTTTTCCACATGGATGATTGTACAACAATTCAGTGGTATCAAAAATGCAGCACTGAATTAAGTAATTTTTTTTAAAAGGGACTGTATACCTCAGAAATATCTGGTAAAAGTACAGACCAAGAAGATTCCAAGAGTTTACAAGAACCTACCACACTCGTACTCAGGGCAGCACTGGCCAGGGCCCCTGCGCAGGCGAGCGACTTCACATGGACCACACTGGACAGCTGGAGAAAACACCCATAAAACAAGTTTGGATAAGAACTACGAAGCCAGGAACCAGAACACCAATTCAAGTCCAATCACAGAGCTAAATTAGAATAATATGAATTAATAATATTGAGTTTACGTTGGACAGTTGGGCAGGGTCGGACTGTGCAGTTTATCCTCTTGTTATCGAGACACACGCAGATCTTGCAAGGCTCATTCTTGGGAATCCATGTTTCCATGTGCTGAAGGAAAAAACCCCAACAGAGTGTTACATAGAATCCCATGCTCTGGTATGATGGGATGGGAGGATGGGAGTGGGTGAGGATGAGTAACATTAACCTGGAAAATCAGAAGATTTATGAAGATTTATCTATGAAGGGTTGGTTGCTCTGTTAACAGTAAAAAATTAAGGGGACACATAAATCTGCAATGACTGTCATGTGCCAATTTAGCAAAAGATGTAAAGAATGTGTGGATGGGATGAGAAATTACTATTGTTTTAAGGATCAAAAATGCTCAGATATAAATGCAATTGCAGGCTATTGTGAGTAATAGTGGACTGGTGCTACTACATACCATGATTGCATGCTCAGTGGTAATAAGGGAAACAGCATTATTTTGGGAAATACAGAGAAGTGTCTGCTTTCCCTAATCACTAACACAAAGAAGAATTTCCTGTGCACTTAAAAATATGCACTATTTATTTCTGTGTTGAATTTCCCTAATTCTTCAACACAAAGAAATAAATCGGGCATATTTTTATATTAAGACTATTTTGAGTCTCATCACTTGACTTTGCAGTGGACTGAGGACTGGAAAAGCACTGTACCACCTCTAACACCAAAACCACCACTGTGGTGACTACCTGGGGGTAATGAGCACATTCAGAAACCACCAGTAAAGAGAATAATTTTTTAATCACTGCTCCTTCCCATAAGAGTGGAAATCATTGATATTAAAGCTGCAGTCAAAGTTCCCCACACAGAACTATGCACGTTTAACACCCATGTGAATAGGGAGGTAAGAGTGGAAGGATGCATTATCAGACATTTTAATTTGCACAACCAATCCAGGTTCTGGGTGAGAACATGTAGAGCAGGTCAGGATGCCACAAAATAATGCTGTCATCTGGAAAACTCTGGAGCATGGTTTAAAACTAACACTTTGCTGAGCCCTTTAGAGATAGGAAGAAAAACAAAAAGGACTAATCTAAATCTAAAGCATACTAAATCTAAGCATACTGCACCTATACTCAAAGATAGTTACATGTTTTAAGCCACCCTGTGTGAGTGTTGGGACTAAAATCCCATAAGCCCAAACACAATCTAGGGTAGAAAAGAACAGAGGAATGAACACCAGAAGAAAAGAAGGAGTTTAAGGAAATCCTGACCCAAGTGTCAATTATACTGCTCGCAAAGCTAAGCCTGCAATGATGGAGAGGCAAAACAGCTACATGAGCTGATCCTCCCCAGAAATCTCATTAAGGATCTAAAGCCCATAAAACACTGCAATTAAAGTCCCTTCTCCTTCAAATCCTGTAACAAAAATGTGGATTGAAGAGGACTGGCTGATGTATGTGCAAACTCTAAGAGCTGAGTAGCTGGGAGAGAAGAGGAACCACCCCTGCTACTTGGAACAGGGGACACACCCACTGTATGATGCTGGATCAACAGTGCCTTTCACTGCAGTTCTGGTACCCAGCATCCACAGCTTTTCCCTATCCCATACTGCCACAGAGAGGGCTGCCTTAACTAAGCAAAATGGATTTTCAGTAAAACCAAAATGATTAATTTCATTGAAGGAATAATTTTCCTCAAAAAAAAAAAAAATATATATACATATATATAGACAAACTACCACTTGATAAAAGGTTGACTTGGTCTCACCACTCCCCACCAGCCACTGGAAATATTTCATACATTAATTGGAAAGGACCCACAAGGATCATCGAGTCCAGCTCCTGGCCCTGCACAGACACCCCAACAATCCCACCCTGTGCCTGAGAGCATTGTCCAAATGCACCTGGAGCTCTGGCAGCCCTGGGGTCATGATCATTCCCTGGGGAGCCTGTTCAGTGCCTGACATCCTCTGGGGGAAGAAACATTTCTGATATCCAGCCTAATCCTCCCCTGACACAGCTCCAGCTGTTCCCTGGGTCCTGTCCCTGGTCACAGAGAGAAGAGTTTGATGCCTGTCTCTCCGCTGCCCCTCATGAGGATTTCAGTGAGCTTTGCAAAGACAATACAAGACATTTTAAGTAAAGGATTTATGATTAAATTGTCATTACTCATAAAAGTCTGCTGAATGGAGACATTTATCTTGGTAAATATTCATTTATGCCATCATTCTTCCTCTCTTTCCTCTAGACACCTCTACACATGGAATTGTCATGTCTTGCCAGGTCTGTACAGTCCCAGCTGTGATCTTTATATCAGGTCCCAGCCAATGTCACACTAGGGGAGCTAAATGGGGCTGACAGCCAGCAGATTAGGAGGAACTAAACTAGAAAATAAAGTATCCAAAGGGAAAACAGATTTCCTTTCAAAGCTGTGAACTCCAACCACTGCCAGAGGTTGCTGTGCATGTAGTTACCTGGTGGTGTGTGCCATCCTCACTGACACACTGAGTGCAGACTTCTTCACTAACACAGCTGTCACCAAAAATCATCTTTCCCTCTGGGCAGAAGCAGCCTTCTGTGGGATAATCCTTGCAGACACTGACTTTGGTATTATTCTCACAACTCTTCACACAGGGTGTGTGGCAGTGGTTGTACATCAGATGTGGGGCACATTTCATTGCTGAGCAAGACAGAGAAGAAAACACCACCTTTATTTAAGAGATCGAAAGAAACGAAAATCAATCTTTCCTATCTAGCTTGCTTCAGAATTCTTTCAATTTTAGAAAGCCATCACCCAATGAATGGATCTGATCCCTTGCAGCACAAATCAGCAAACCACATTTTCAGGTCACGTGAATCAGCAGCATCATATGACTCACCCCAACAATGATACATTGGTTTAGGTGAGTGTTCACTTGTCAAACTTTGTTTCCAACACTGGGCCAGAGACAAGAATTTAGAACCTTATGTGTATGGTAACAGGACATGGTTAAGAGATAGTCAGGACTGAGTAAAGCATTGAAGAAAGATATCTCTTTTTTTTTTTTCTTTTCTTTNNNTTTTCTCTTTTTTTTTTTTTTTTTTTTTTTTTTTTTTTTTTTTTTTTTTAATTGATAGGCTGCATTGCTCCCACACAACTAAAGAAAGCTAACAAACAGAACATTTTGGTACTTCTAAACTGAACCTGCTGAATTTCTGCATCTTTTTAACTGAATTGTCTTATTAACAGAATTAATTGAATCAAGGAAAGTTGCATAGCCAACAAAGCCAACAAAGTTTTTACTATGTGTTCACAAACCTGAGGATATTGTCTCTAAAAGCAAACACAAAATTAGGGCTACAGCTATTCAAAAAACCTATGGACACAGCTTCCATACTGAGTATTCCCTTAAGTCTAGTCTTCTCTACAGCTTCAATTAGAAAAAGTCTTTCTTATTTCCCAGCCTGTGACTGCTGTGAGGTTTATAACACTTTCTTTCAGTCCCCTGACAAAAAACATTGAGAGAAAACCCAAGCTCCCAAACAAACAAACAAGAAAACATTCATCAGCTAAACTGTCTACACATACTCTTCTAGCAGCCAATGGTGACAGAAAAAAAAAAGTCTTTAGCATTAACCCTTTCCATGTTAAAGCAAATTATTTCATATAATCATAAAATGGCTTGGTCTGGACCTTAAAGACCATCTTGTTCCAACCTCCTGCAATGAGCAGGGACACCTTCCACCAGACCAGGTTGCTCAGAGCCCCATCCAGCCTGGCCTTGGACACTGCCAGGGATGGGGCAGCCTCAGCTGCTCTGGGCAACCTGTGCCAGGACCTCACCACCCTCGCAGGGAAGAATTTCTTCCCAATATCCAATCTACACCTGCTCTCTGTCAGTGTGAAGCCATTCCCCCTTGTCCTGTCACCCCAGGCCCTTGTCCAGAGTCTCTCTCCATCTTTCCTGTGGGCTCCCTTCAGGCACTGCAAGGCCACAGTGAGGTCACCCCACAGCCTTCTCTTCTCCAGGCTGAATATATCTGAATTCCACAGAGTATATTCACTCACCCAGGAAGAGCAATCAGGAAGGATTTGTACTGCTTGGAATGTCTCAACATGGAATGACAAAACCTCAAGTAAAATTCTACAAGAATGACAGGGATTCAGTGGACTGGGAGGAGGGAAGCAAGGTAATCCAGAACTGTGCTACTGTTATTAAACATAGTGGTAGCATGATTATTAAGCTGTAGTGTCTATTTAGTCATTCATGCAACTTGGATACATCAAATGTTGACAATTTAAATTTTTGTCAGTTGCACACAGGCATTTGCTGGAAAAAGGACAATGATGACATTGTTAGGACACTTAAGACTTTTATGCAATTAGTGTTAAAATGAGCAACTCTTTGTCTATCCTTGTACAGGCCATGTAACCAGATAGGAATTTGAAAACTGCACAGAGATATTAAGGCAATCTGCTGACATCCAGCTTTGGACATTACAATTTGCAAAATGTGGCTGAGGCACTGAATTTGGAAAATGGCTGGCAATGTTCTCCCTCTGCTTTCTAGGACTCCAAACAGACTGTGTTCAGTAACCTATGATCTTGGAAAAATATTTCAAACATTAAGTGGAGGCTTAGGCCAAACTCATACTGAAATTCCTGACGTCCTATCCCATCATTCCTTCAGTCTGAGTTTAAAACATGAAAAAAGCATTTGTTTTACACTTTTTTTCTTTTGTATCATGCCTTTAGGATGCTGGTTCTCCAGTTCTGAAATGAAAAGTATCCAGGGAAAGAAAGCAAAGCTACAAGAAACAACTCAACTAGAGAGGCAGGAGGTGAGAAAACCAACTGCGACATCAAGACACTCTGCAAGGAGGTAGCTGGGAAAGAAAATGCCTACACACATCCACATCTAAGGCACTTGACTAAACCAGACACGGTGAGGGACTATCTGAATGTCTGCAACCATCACTGCAGAAAGGTTAACAGGAGAAGGTGGAGAATAAGCCACCACAAGAGTTATTTACTTGTACTTAATGATACCTTGCATTTTTGGCAGATCTTTAGGTATGCCTCCTAATAGGAATGAAAAGAAAAAGGAAAAAAAACAGGAAAAGAAAGAACTACTTGTCTATGAGAATTTAGGAGAGAAGGTATACAAAGCAACAGATGTCTGAGTTTAGCTCTAGCATGGGTGTCTTGTTGGCCTTGGTTGGGTTCTGGTAATGTGCAATACTCATATCCTGCTACACAGCACAAACTTTTCACCTCTAAAACACAAGCAAAACCCAGGTAGAAGGAGAACCAGATTTGCAAAGCAAATTACAGCTGGTTCAGTCAGCCTAGCTGGCATGTCCTGGCAAGAAATGACACCACAAAGAGAGGCTATTTCCCCAATTTTCCCTGTAGCAGAAACTTAAAATCACACTGGATCTTCCACCACGCTCTCAAAAGTTTCAGCTTTGAT
Source organism: Ploceus nigricollis (assembly GCA_013399945.1). NCBI lineage: Eukaryota > Metazoa > Chordata > Aves > Passeriformes > Ploceidae > Ploceus > Ploceus nigricollis. Next base: position 5,022 of record VXBC01000637.1, on the reverse strand, counting down.
GGAAATGGGAGGATTTTGGGAAACTGTTACAAAGAAAAGTCATATTTTGTGCCAGGTATGACAGTGACAGCCTGGGAAGCAGTTCCACAAGTCTAAATTATGAGTTTCTCTGTCCACCTCAGACCGTCCAAAGTCTGTGTCAAAGCAATGATATCTGCTGCTAAAAGAGCCTAGCAGACTCTCAGCCCAAACCTGGTGCCACAAAGGTTTGGTGGCTGCAGAGCCAGGTACTGTCACACAGCTGTGGTTACCTGTTCACAGTTTATTTCCCCCTAGCCTGGAATTTTATCAGTTAGCAGTTTACCAAGAAACACTTCTTTCATAACATTCAGCTTAGTGGGTGACCAACCAAAGCAATACCACTTGTACAATAAACTTGATCTGGAACATTCAAAAAATTAATATTAAACTGATGAGACATCCCAAAGCAGGGCAATTTCTGTATCAGTTTTAGCACAGAGTAAAACTCTTACGGCAAAGCTCAGGTGTTCTCCAGTCGACACAGACATTGTACTCCCTGCAGATGTGAGCGTAGGAAGTGATCATCTCACAGGCCTCCTCCTCATAGCAGCTGCTCTCCATGCAGGCCTTGTAGAAGATGTTGGGAGTGATGATCCTGTGGCACTCCGCAAAGTGATCCGAGAGCAGCAGGTGACAGTGGCCGGGCACGCGCTCAGAGCACCTGTCCTCCCTCTGGCTGGCACAGACCTTACCTGGCTCTGCCACCGTCCAGTCCTGAACAAACACGCTGATGTCAGCGGTGGCAGAGCCGTTGCGCAGCGTGAAGTCATTGACATGGTTCTGGTCACACAGCCCTGGCAGGGTGAGCAAGGGGAAAAGAAAAATCTCTGAATAATCAGCGCTAAAATAAACCTAGAAAAAAACCAGGGATAGGGCGGATGACGCTGGTTGGGGCAGCTTGAGGAATTAATGATATTCCTTATAGCTGTTGTCAATAGAGGCATAAACACTCTGGGTCTTGTTTCTCATTTCCTCACTAAAGGAGATGCAGGTCATGCCACAGAGGTACAATCTCTATATAGATTACACCACTGAGGATGCCATAGAATTAACTCACCCAGGTAGCAGTTGCCCTTTCAAATTTTTCACCTTCACTGCAAGCACTGGTCAGATATCTCATAGAAGTGAATTTGTAAGAATCTAAAATTAAACCCATATCCAGAAAAAAAGCACAAATCTCCTTGAAAAGATAACTTGAAGCAAGAAAACACAGAAAGCTGTCTCTGCTATTCTTTCTAAAGTAATACTGGGCATCAGTGAGCTGTTACATTGGGGATGAGAGTAGAAAAACTTACACAGATATCCAGTATTCCCCCAAAAGTATGGGACCAGTTCACCCAGAGAGTTTACAGATTTGGAGATTCACAAATTGCAATAAATAAATAGAAGTTCAAGCCCAAATAGGAAGCTGTTAAAAGTACTAACTTTCAAACTTACCACAAAGCCCTTTTGTTCCCAAAGAAAAGCTCTTTGAATTAAGTCTAAGAATAAATTCATTGTTTCTTGGAGTAAATGTGAGATTATGTCCGAGAAGAGAGAACTTGATTTCATGCATTATTTCTCCATAGGCAGCGATTTCAAACAAGCTGCCAGAATATGGGATAAGAACCCTTTCACCATTAACAGTCACCTGTTTAAAAAAAAAAAAGGTGAGGTTGTCACATCAGTCCTAGCAAGCAGTTACAAATCAACCCAATTTTACAGTTGAAGCACATCTTGACTTGACAGATACCTGAAGACCCAACTGAAACTGGACATAAGAAACAATTTTGCCAGCTGAAGGTTTCTATTGAATCTAAAAACATACAGAAGTACTTGACCTTCATCCTGTGAATTACATTAACAACTCTTCCAACATTTTCCTAAATAAGTGCACTCTCTGAGCATCACATGTTTACAGTCTAACAACGTCATGCTGTCAGGTTCAAATGATGTCTCAGTGGAAGTCAAGGCTGTCCAGCACCATGCAGAACTTGGTGTAGGTGTTTTGGTCCACTCCGTTTCGCCACATGAGTCAGAAGAGATCATTTTGGCAAATTGGCCAACTCCTGTATGTCTGAGCAGCCAGAGGCTGAAAAATGGGCTGAGTTTGAATATTCTCTGCCTATGAAACAGATGTAATGCATACTAAGCTGCCCTTTCTTCTAATGCTGAGGTCCAGTTGCACACAAGGTGAGAAGCAACTCCCTAGACCTTCAGCTGGCCAGTCAGGTGCAGCTCTTTGAGGGACAGGGCACTCTCCCATAGACCAAACATAGCGTGAAGGACCAAAAGAGGGGAATCAGAGTGCAATATGTCCTGTCTGTAATCCTGCCTTTCTGGCAGAGGTGTCAGGGACAAATTGCCAAATCCCATGTTCTTGACATTGGCACACCAGCACAACAGGGAGAACAAGAGGGGAAACGTGTCTGGCTCATTATGTGAACACTGATTGTATCATGAAATGAAGAAGAGATGTTAAAAATAGGCTGAAACTGGATCAAGAGATGAAATTTGTCCCCGTAACCTGAATTCTGCAGCATGAGCACAGATGAATTCATGGTGTTTGCTTACTGTCATGTCACTGAAGAGCTGCACTGCCACACCACGATGCTTCACTTCGATGGAGTCCATGCAGTTCATCCTGGGTGCTGCTCTGCAGGGCCCTTCATGGAGCAGGACTTCCACATCGTGGTGCAAGTCTTGAAGTAAGGTGTAGGAGCAGTTGCCAGTCAGCTTAAAATTCAGTCCATCAAAAGTGACAATATGTTGAGATGAACTTCCTATACAGACACCTGCAAATAAACAACAACAACAAAAAAACCCATGTAAAAACATTTTAAATTTTACTGTTTCTTCACAACTCTTGTGGGCATGGGGAACCAACTAATTGGGAAAAAGAGAAAGGTAACAAATTGCAAATGCTGCAGCAAACATTGACAAGAAACTTTGGTAAATACTTCATCACATGTGGAGATTTTTCGCAATATCTTTGTCTGGTAACAATAAGTATTATAAAAGATTTGGATAAACTTGTAAAAAATCCCTTTGCCTAAAACTTATTCACATTCGATATGATTTAGTTATAGATTTTATGTAAAAATGAAACAGGGAAAATCCCTTTACTGTTTGTAGAAAGACTGTAACACACTGTTACAGTCAACCTTTGCATTGCATGATATTCTGTGCAGTGTTACATTTTATTCCAAATAACACTATTTCACCCTTATCAGACATGTCACAAGTTGATACCCAGGGACTTTGTTTTTCAGACAGGAAACAGGAAAACTGCAGAGAAATAATATGCACAGGAGAAATCAATGGCCAGCTGACAGCTCGGTGTCCTGGTCATTGGGTTATAAACACTTTCTTGTCTTCAAAAACTGGAAAACAAGGAAGATTATAATCCCAGAAGAACCAAATCAAAACCTGATGCTTCTGGCTCGTATGTTTTCAAATCTCTTGCTTAGAGGATAATAATCAATAAAATCAATGCCAGCAAAACATGTAAGGGGGAAAATTACCATTGTTAATAATTCAGTACTTTGCTTCTAGCTGAGAATAATCTTTTTCCTATTCAATGACCTTCAAATTTAATTTCCCAGGAAAAACAGCATGGGAGGGAGGGAGGCAGGCAGGCAAGCAGGCCAGCCTTTGGAGCACTGGAGCATCTTCAGATATTTTACTGTAAATGCTTATAAAGTAACAATGAAATGAGTTAGCAATAAAACCACGTTTCTCAATCTTTACTTATTCATGAACATTAAAAAATATTTAAGGATAATGGGAATCCTTTTTAATTTCCCACAGGTTTCTGTAGCACAAAATGCACTAATGTGATCCATTTCAAAATAGTCTAAGAGCACACAACAGCCATGAATCACATTGCAAATCATGCTGCTATAAAATTGGTAACTAGTTCAGCAAGCAAGCACCTTTGCAGTGTCACTCCTGAACTATTCTCTGAACTCAGATGACCTAAGAACACTTTTTCAAGGACTTCCTCTTTGCAGAAGCATTTGTCACATCATCCACACTGTCAAGCCATGGCTGGAAACTGTGTTTTAGCTCTCTAAATGAGTGAATCATGAGTCAATTTAGCAGTATTTTCATCCAGCCTCCTTCCACAGCAACAGAAGTGCTGCCTTACACTGAGCTCCTACTCAGCACCTCCTCTGCTATACCCATCTCTGCTTTTCTGATTGCTGAGAGTTTTGTTTCACACGGCATCAGAATCAACCTTCGCAGCTGCTAGAGATGTTGCTTTAGTTGGCACAGAATCGCCACGGTTGCACTGAGCAGTCATTAAAAGAGGACTTGAGGGTCATTAAAAGACCCATGAGGTTTTTTAATCAGCCTGGGGGGGGGGGGGAATTTTTGTTCCCTCCTTCTGCAACATGAAAACTACCTACTTTTCCCTTACAAGTTAGACAACCTCAGGAAAAAAATTTGGAGTACCATGGCTCATTAAATTCATAAAGAGATAAACAGTTCTTAGCTCATCTTAACTCGAGTGACCTATAGGGCTTTTCCTGATAATCAGCTAACAGTATGAAAGGTTGGTTTCATTCACTCCTTTCAGAAGTTTTTTTATGAAGGTATGTCTTGCATGCCAAAAGTAATGCCCTCGTGTTGCTAGCTATGTGTTTAGGATCAATAAATTTAATAAAGATGCACTTCTTAAGGGTAGGTATCACTAAGACTATCTTTTAAACATCTTCAGATGGATAGTCATAAGTATTTTAGATATTTCTACTTTTTCAAAATCCTTGTAGCAAACCAGAAATGTTAGATTTAAAGTGTTACATGTTTAGATTATCAAATACACTTTTAGGAAATGCCAAAACAATGGGTGTGAAAAATTTTGTATGTCTAAGAGTTCAGGGATCAAAATCCACCTATGAGCTTTGGTCTTTTAAGCAGTGGCTAGAAGAAATTGTACTTAAATCAGCCAGCTCAGCAGAGGACATTTTAAATTGAGATTATATGTTGTGAAGAGGAGGTGTATATATATATATATAT
>VXBC01000636.1:0-22487 GCA_013399945.1 Ploceus nigricollis | reverse complement strand
AAATTGAATTTATATACTTAGAAATAATTAACTACATAAGTGTTATGAAATATTTTTAAAGGGCAACAACATATTTAACCTGTTTATTCCACATATTTGCTTGTTAAAATTTCATTAAAAATTGTCCAGGTTGAATAGTTCTCATTGTATGAAATTTAGATATTTCTATCTAAATAGCTAAATTATAAATAAATAAATAGTGAATCACAATTCACTATTGTATTTCTGTAATACATGACATAACCCAGAGACTACCAGAAAGGTAAACTAAAGATAAAATACCTTTAGTGCAACAGCTGAAATGTCAAAACAGTACGTGGGAATTCTGCTTGCTCAAAGCAATATAAAAAAAGAAAACCCAAACAAACACTTTATTAATATTATAGTATAAATTTTCTTTTCATAAAATTTCACACCTTGCTTTGAAATGAAATTAAATTACTAGAAAGAAAGGAAATAAACCTTATTAACTATGCAACATAGAAATGGCACAGCAAATATCCTTATGTTCTGAGGATCATAAACAATAAAATAGTTCAATAATAAGCTTTCCCACTAAATTATTTCTGTGGCTTTTCATATATGATGTCTCATGATTTCTACCTTTAGAGAAATTTCTGTAAATGGAATTTTTTTCAGCTCATCATTATGGATTTAGACTAGTGTATAACATCAAGCTAACATGACAATCCATTTCTTAGGTTGCTGTAACATTAGTCAAATATCTCATCCACTTCATCAAAAACCTTAGTGGCAAAATTTCACTTTTCACAAAGAGCTTGCCATTCTGATAATTAGAAAACCTTTCAAAAGCAACCAACTTCCATATTTTTAGCTTTACCCTGATGAAAGATACTATGAAATGAAAAGCTAAAGAAGCTCACAGAGATTAAATGTTTTGGATATGATGTGAACAATAAGGGTCTAAGAACATTCTGTATACTAATTCTAATTTTGTGCAAAAGTGTTCAGCAAATGTATATTAAAGTTGCATTCAGTAGTTATCGGGAACTAGTAAAAATGTGTGGGAAATATTTCCTGTTAAGAATATTTAGAATACAGAAGTAGAGCTTCAGTTTTTCAGAAACATCAGCATTCATGGTGGAGCCTACTGCTCTAGTAGGCGTCTGATGCCTCAGAAATGTAAGGCAGAGAGCAAAGTCTGCACTGTAAACATAGTATTAGATCACTTAGGAATATTTACTAGAGTGCTCTCTTTGAGCCCAGGGGATGTGTCTTAAAAGCCGCACTGAATGCAATAAAACCAAGTTCCTAGTTTTTTGTCGTATGGAGAATTCGTTTCTGACACAGACTTCAGGTATTTGGATAACCTAAACAACAAAGTAATTGTAGTTCATTCTTTCTGGTACTCCTGTGCATTTAAATACAAATGAATGACTAGCAAATACCAGTGACCAGCAAATCTGGCATTCAATGAGAGAATACATGATGGGCAGCCAACAGAATGGACACACCTTCAACCCTCAGCAAATTGATACCTTTGTGGGAGGCAAAGACTGATATGGTGGTGCCCATCAGCTGCAGAAAGAACAAGCAGAGAGATGGGTGCCTACACAGAAGGAAGGAATAAAGACTTTGCAAAAACAACATTAAGTTAATCTTTAAATAAAGATAGGAGAAGACAATTTTAGGTGACAAAGCCTCTTTCCAGGTACAAATTTGAATTACTCCATGGCTCACAGGGAAAACCTGACACATGGTTTGCAGCCTGACACATCAGTGATGGTCACCAGCTTTCTTCCACCAGATAGAGCTATCTGGTGGAAAGTAAAAGGAAAGTCAGGTACCAATACAGTATTAACAGTAATTCTGATACATCACTTTCTATGTGAAACCTAAAATGATCGGGCTCCTTTACTCTTATCCCATCTCCTCCACAGCATATTTTACTTCATCTTCTCATTTCAGTAAGGTAAAAAGACAGAGAAAAAAAAATGTATCGGAAACTGACAATGTTTTGACTTCAGCTGTTCCAACTCCTGTATCCCAAGTTTAAAACAAAAAGTCCAAGTTACACTAATATTGATTTACCTCAGAGACAGGCAGAGTCCCTAGTGCTTACTTCAGAGTCCTAGTGTTACTGCATGTATCACTGAGATCTAGCTCCATGCTAAGTCTGTTAGAGCATGAGAGAAATGTATAACCCATAAGAAGTAAGAAGCCAAAAGAATATATCTTAAGGATACAACAGGGTGAACACAGTACTGAATTTCAAATTTTAAAGGTCTTATAAGGTTTTTCAACTCTAATAGTCAGAAATCAGACTTTACATGGCATAAATGGGAATAAATTTCACTTAGTGCACATGACATCATGAACCATAACTCTGCTTCTTCAGAGGAGATGACTGAATATATGGGAATAATGCTGGTTATTTGTGATGCTAATCGCTTTAGTTTATGTAAACAGAGCAAACATTTAGTTGTACCTCTATGTGTACATCTACCACTATGGGTTAAAGCTAAAATACCAAAGAAAATGCGTTGAAGCTCGCATAGATTATGAAGTCCACATTCCAAGACATTTACCAAGACATCACTGCAAGACAATCAACCACTTTCTTTCAATAATTAACTGCTTTCTGGATAAAGTGGCATTGAATATGCATAGGAAGGATGTTTCTTTATATTAAAAAGAATTCATCTTAAATGAAAGAATCAAAAAATTTTGGTTTTCACTTGATATTCCTAGAAGGAGGCTCTCATGCCAGCAACAAGCTCATGAGACAAAAATGAAGCCACATAACTCTCATGAAGTAAAAGTGTTGCCAGCTTCTAATATCATAATTTCCGGAATATTGCATTCATGTCTAACAGTTATGAAATGTTTGAAGGATTAGAGACAGTGAAAGTAATTTGTGCATGGCACAAAATTATGATCAAATGACTACAGGTACATGGGTGGTCATTTCTCTCAAACTAAATTATTCTTTGTTCAAAAGTAGTCTGGAAATTAATTTTTATTTAATTAGCTTTGATACTCAAAAGAGACCATGTGGGAATAGACTTTCTAAGAGAAAAAATAACACTCCAGAGTGGAATGAAGATGCTCCTAAGTCCATTTTTTAAACCAAAATTGTGGATGGATAAGCACATCATGGCTTTCTGTACAGTAGGAAAAGAAAATAACTAAACAGTAAGAATTTTTTTTTTTTTGTAGACATTGCTTGTGGAACTTGGAGGTCCATAAAATGCTGTTTTGTTTTACAAGAATCTTGAATACAAAAATGTTAGTTCTTTGACTAAATGTTTATGACATGCGATTTAATTTCAAACAAACTTTTAGATGATTTTTAATGTATAGAAACCTGCAGTAATCTGTAGGAAAGAGTGTGATAGATTAATGTTTACTGCTTAGGTTTTTTGTAATAGATCAACCTAAAGGATGTTGCTTACACTGTAACATTTTTAACTGCCTTTGGTGCACACTGGTGCTGCAGAATGCTTATAAATCAAGCTATTTCAAGTGGATATTTTTAGTTTGCAAGTCATCACTTCCTACTTGGTGCATCTGGAAAAAAGCAAAGTNTGGAAAAAAGCAAAGTGCAAGGTAGAAGAAAATGGAGAATTATTCTCTTACACCTTGAGAAAACAATGCATCTGAACAGATGAACTGATTCTGAAATGCTTTTGAAAAACATTCAAACTGAGATCTAATGGAGAACCTGAAGGAATTCAAAGGTATATCTAAATTTGAACTTTAGTAGTGGGTTCATCTGTAATTTTTTACTTTTTTATTTAGTGTCCTGTAGGGGCTCTTGGGGAAAGAAAAGAAATTATCATGTGACTCCTGTAACAAACACACAAATATGTCTCAGTGTTATTCCCCCAGCTGAATTAAGGACAGGTAAATTTGCAGAGATGCATATTTGTAAAATTTTTCTTACTCCACTTTACAAATACAGATTGCATCAGTCAAAAGTAATTCTACTGAGGGCTGTTTTCTCCTTCATTTGCAACCAACATTTAAGTGTGCACAGTTCACAATTCATTGTTAAGGACATCAAGTACTTCAGGTGCTATAGTACTTTATATATAAAAAACAAAACAAAATAATAAGAGCATTGCTGATATCTGACCAGAGGGGCACTCCACTGAAGCCAGTTTAAAAAACATTTTGTCACCACATTGTTGAACAGCCTATTCCCTCCCTTTGATAAATGTATTTCAGTATGTCTGTGCTACAGTAGAAACTCCATTCTATTTCCTAAGGAAGGCTGAAATCTGGAAACAAATAAATTAAGATAAAGATCAAGCACGAAGTTGCCTGATCACAATTCAATGAGAGCGATTTCCTTGGAGAACCAAGAGAGCAAAGGCTAAAAACAAATTTCTAGATAGCAATACAATATAATTAACTGAACAATTACAGAGTAATTCACCAGTGCCTTTTACAACTATCAGGGGCAGATGAATATTTGGGGAAAGGAAGGTGGTGAAACACTTCATCAGTTCATATGGTCCCGCCATCTGATATTGAGTGATCCACTCAAAGAAGTAGGAAGTGCCCAGAGAAGTCAAAGCACTCATTCTCAAGACCATTCTCAAGTTTCTAATTCTTGAGATCTAATTTGTTTTAAAAGCTGGCAAGTTCATACTTCATGACAGCTACACAAGTTTGGGGTTTTTTTTAACCTATGTTAAAAGCTATGAATTAAATCACTCTGTCATATAATCTGTACCTTGCAACAGCCACCTTCTCTTTGAAACAAGGAATTGTTTGCTCCCAAAAACCTTTGTCATCATTGAATAAATCAATGATCAGGCTAATTATAAAAGAAGACTGCTTCTGTTAGGCAGATTATCACCTTTGCATCAGAAGTAATGTCAAAATGACACAGGAAAAGGACATGACAATTCAAGTGGTATAATTTGTAAATATTTTTAGATCTGTCAGAAAATGAAAGTCATTCTTCAACTGCTAACAATGTTTCAAATTATCTTCATATAACACATAGTAAAAGATTTCTAATACTTTCAAAATGAAAATGTCATTCACATTGTATTTAAAATATTAATAAATGTCACACTTTGTTATCTCATTTTTTCAAACCACGAAGTAAGAAGCTTTGTAAAGCTTCTTTATTTATATTTATAAAGAGTATCACACAGCTTTGTAAATGTATTTAAAATACAAACAATTCTTCACAAACATTTGAAATAAATACACATTTTAAAAACTCAGCAAGAAGAAACACACAATGCAATCATGGATTATCACAAACATTAATATGTCTTACACAATCTCTTCATGTAATTCTTAAATAAAAAAAAGTTACCATTATTTTAATACCTTTGTAATTCTAAGCTACTTATGATAGATTAAAACATGGGTTTTCTTAAGATATGTGACTACTACTAAATTTTTCATTCTAAAATATTATTAACTGAAACTCAAAACTAGAAAATATTTTTAAAAAACCAACCAAAACCATCCCTTCAGACTTCTCAGACTCTGCTTTCAGTACATATGCTCAGTTAGTTTCTTAATTCTGTGTGAAATTTTATTTCTGTCATATTATGTCTGTGTGAAGTCTGTCATAAGGGGACACTTATGAGGACAGTAGTCACTAGGAATGCACAAAACATCACCTCTGTCATATCTAAAAAGAGACATGGTCATGCTGACTGCCAGTCTGCCTGGTCTTTACTTGTTAGCTGGTAAAGAACAAGATTTAAATTACCATCTCTCATACAAAGATGGCAACTGCAGAAGCTGGTAGTCTGTGTAGTGATCAACTATTTATGTACACAGGACTGTAGACCAAGAGTCATGCTCATCGTGCCAAAGAGGTAAAATACATTGAAAATAAATTGAGGAGAAAATGGTTCTGCCACAGATAATAAATTCTAGGACCATAATTAGGATCTGGAATGATTGAAGCTGATAAATGAATATGAAACACAAACTTACAGGCATTATCCTACCGTTTTTTGCTCTTTACAGATGAAGACTATATGAAAGTTGGTTTTGGAACATTAACCATCTGTATGTTTATGTGCTGTATTTTTTACGTTGTTGGCACGACTGGATATTTTGACAAATTAACTAATTTGATAAATAATAAAAAAATACTGTCTATTTCAGACTGAATTTACAAATTTACCTGTATTCTAACAGAGAAAAAGAGAAATCCAACAGAGAAGTAATCAAACGTGATCCCCACTTGTATACCTGATTTTCCCTCCTGTAACCCTACTAGACAAAAACAATTACTCATCTATCTCATCTATGTTAGATGGATAAATCAAGTCTTTCTATCTGACATTTGCTTCTAAGGTCTGAGGTGGCTCCAACAGCTTTTAGCTGCTAAAGATCTAGATGGAAAATTCTGCAACAGAGGTCTGTCCTGATCTACACCTATCTGTGCATGTACATTTGTGCAACACAGCAAAGACTCAGGAGTACCACAAAAACAATAACAAAATTATTCTAAAAAATGAAAGTATATAATTGTTAATCATCCACTGAAAATATCCACTGCCTTGTAAAGGATGTTGTAACTAACTCCAGTCTATTTCCCTCTTACCACTCAGTTCAAAATGCTGAATGCTTGACTCTGTTTGGGGATGAAATCCCCACTTAGACCTACTTTGCAGAAGATTCAGAACATCTTTAAGCAATAATTATTAAAAAAAAAATCCTACAATCTTACTTAATTTTGTAATAATCTTTCATGACATTTGTAGCTTTTTTCCTTGCACAACAGAAGTAAGCTGCTGCTGTGTTGTCTACTATATGTTTACTTTAGAAACACAAAACTAAAGAAAGGCTTTTTAGCAAGGTTTCTTCTAGGAACAGACCCTTCTATATCAAGCAAAGAGTGACTGCCACCTGAATTTGCAGACACAGAGGACAAGGCTGCTACCTAACTTTTAAATCTTCCTTTTCTTCCAGGCTCTTTTTTTGACCAAGACCTCCTAAAAATTCTCTTCTGCACCTTACCAGATGGAGTACAAACTTTCAGAAACTGCATGTCTCATCAAATTCTGTTCTAGGACTATTCCGTTGTTTTACAGCATAGCTTTTATCATGCTCACAAAGGAGTAAATTACCTCCCCCAACATATTCTGAGGTCTTTGACAGATGTCACTGCAATAAAAAGAGAACCATCAATTTCTATTTTGTCCCAGTCATAACTTTCTAATCACTTAGCCAAACCTACAACCAGCATTATAAATCTAAAGATTGCCTTGAACACAGAGATTTCTGCAGTTTTCTCTAATTGTGGCCCAAGAAAAAGATATCCAGTTCCAGCTCAGCAAAACTAAATTAACAGAAAAACTCATCAGAGCTGTGCAAGCAGTGTAACAGATCTCAAGGTTTTGAGCTGCTCATGCAGAGATCCTTGCTGGCTACCCTAAATCATATGAATACATCTTCAGCTTGGATGGCAGTCAGTGTCTCACACTGGGAGAACACTGCAGTTGCAACAACCAGCTGCCCTTTTCTGGCCACATCATGGTGCTTTCATAGTGTGCTACTCTTTGCAACCCTTGCAATACATCCACTCATGCTGCCAGAGATTTGCTCCCTGTCACGTGAGCTTTGTCATCATGCTGCTCATCTTCACATTGGTAAGAAGGCTTGAGTATGGGGCCTACAAACTACACACATACCCAGACAGAAAACTTCTCCTACACAAGTAAATTGTACTTCAAATATGACCTTCAAGTCCTACTATTACTTCTATCATTGAAAATACAGGGAAGTTTGGGAAAAGATACAGGCTGTTATGAATGGAATTTCAATCCATGCCACCAAAAATCTGATAGAATTGATTCACTGTTTCAGAAAATCCTAAAATAGAACTGTATTGGAGACATGCCTTCCATGCTAAAACTAACTTCCCCAGGATGATCAAAACCAAGTCTGAAAACTAATGATAGGCTTCAACTACAACAGAAATCGTGGTATATTCACCACGGAGGTGAAAAAGAGGAAAAAACACCAGAAAAAACCTAATTGTTAAATTCAGAATATTTATTATTCTAATACATGTCTAAGAAAACATTTTTGCTCAGCTATAATACTGCATCATAATTCCACTGATATCACTTAAACTGACGGCATTTTTAACAAAGCAAAGCTCTGATGTCATGTGAAGAAAAGACTAAGCATTTAAAAATAATTCCATTGAGGAGACTATTTTCAATTAAAATAATAAAGTTTAATTTTTTTATTAGAGAAATTAGAAAAAAAGAAAGAAAAACACGTCAGATGAAAGAACGAAGTATGTGGAAAATCTGCTGTAACAAACCAATAATGCAAGTTAGAATAATTGCAGCGCGCTTTATTTAGACTGAGGAATGCCTGCATGATGAATCAACCACTCAAGTCCCCCTTAAGTAAAATCTGTTTGTCAGAAAATTAGCTATAGATACTTAATCCAATTAAGAACTTAGCTCTTTCTTACTGTTTCACTTCATAAAACTGGAATTTGGCAGTCCTAATTATTTCCCATTTTACTTCCTATTTTCAGAAAGTTAGTTTGTGTTTTTAGAGTTTTGTTTTTATGTTGTTATTTTGTTCTTTTTTTCTCCTCTGGGGTTTTTTTTATAATTATGTTTATTTCTTATTTTAAAAGTCAGTTTGCTAACTACATGTATTTTTACTATTTCTGAAAGGAAAGAAAGCATGCACTATAAACAAACTAAAAATAATTAATTTTTAAGCAATTAATACACTGCAAGTGCATTTGCAGTTTGTATTTTTTATTTATTTCTTAAGAATTTATTTTAAATAGGCTACCTTAGGATGCAAGAGAATGGAAACTAAGAGAAAGTCAAACTTAAAAATATTAATGTTTCATATTGTTCCTGGCAATTTTAAATATATTTAAAATCATGAGTTAGCTTAGCCTTCAGAAAGAAGAAGTATGATTGTTTTTCTTTTTCTGTACATTAAATCTCTTTTTATTTGAATTTGAGGGCTTGATTGAACCATTCTTAGAAAAAAATTTATTCACAATAGTGGATTCAACTTTTTATCATTAAGAGATAAATTTATCATTAAATCAAAGTACAGCAGTTTTTTTCATTAATAAAGTTCTCCTAGGTTCAACAACAACAACAAATATTATTTTTGCCATGCAATTTATTTATATTATGTACACTATATTCACATATACTTTTTTCTATTTTTCTGCACCTGAGACCACACAGATTTTGCAGTCTTGCAGAAGTTGCCACTAAAGAGTTCAGATTTTTCCTGCTGCATTCATGACAATATCTTTCAAACTTTAAATTTCTCCTGTCTACATTGCCAGAGGCAAGGTACTTCTTGTTCCTAAGGCTCACCACTACAAATAAAATTGGAGTGGTTGCAGTTGTTCAAAAGATTAGATCCTGCACTAAAATAATTCTGACAGACAATTTTTTTTTTCAAGTTTTTGGTTTTAATGTTAGCTCTTTGTTATATGGAAGCTAGTAACTGCACTGAGTATCTGGATCTAACAAAAATGCACCTCTTTCTTTTGAAGACTATGATCTTCTAGCCATACTAAATAAAAACTGGTTCAGGTTCTTTACTACTCCAGATTAATTTCTATTCTATGTTAGATATTTTCTATGTAGGATTTTTTTGGCTTGAATAACATTTGTTTTCTGAGATAACATAGGGGAATGAAAACGTAGTTTCGACTCCACACAACACTAATTAACAACAGTGTAATGCAGACTCCATATGAACAACAAAATCTGTCTTCAAACAAATTATAATAGCATTATGATAAATATTGTCTAAACAGATATGAGCCACAGAAATACCGCATTGTGATTATCCATTATTCAAACATTCCAAACTTAATACGAGGATGTGTTTGCCATATGATACTAACCATTGGTACAATTAATTTTTAGAAAGAACAAGTGAAATTTTCTGCACTTGGGAATATTATAAAACATAGAATGTTTATTTTATCATAGCGAGCATTCCTAGTTATTTGCACTTACAAGATCTTTTAGGAAATACATAAACTATGATATGAAATATGCTTATTTTAGTGACAATATTCACCATTACTTTATCCCTATAAAGATACTCCTGTAATGAATGCTTTTTTTAATGCAATATCTATAAGGAATAGTCAGACATGCTACAGTGTAAGATCTGTTCCTTATTTGGTCTTCAAAGGACCAGTTTAAGCAGCCTACTCAGAATAAACATCCCCAAAGGGATGAGTTTTGTTGAGTCACGAGCAGGGTATATTATTTTCACTCTCGTGTACTAGTAGAGGCAATGAAGAACTGACCTTCTTTTTCTTCATGCCACTGTGCTTACAGATTTCTGTCACATGCACACCCAATATTCCTTTTCCAGGCCAAAGAATCCCAGTCTATTCTGTCACTTCTTCCATGCCAGATGTCTGCTTTTTAATATTTTAAAACATAATTTTCTGAATCTTTTACAGTTCGGCTATATTATTTTGCATGATCAGATCTGCACTGAAAATATGAACAACACATACACATTCACAGTGGAATAACAAGGTTTTCTGTCTCATTTGCTACAAATTTCTTAATAATTCTAACACTCTATTTTCATCTTTGTTCCAAAAGACTAAGCTGATAAATTATAAATGTTTTAGAGTTTTCAGGTGTCATCCTGGAAACAGCATCCCACAGTCCCTCGTTTAACATGAAAGGATGGCGGGGTTTTTGGGGGGTGTAATTTGGGGGATTTTTTTGCCATGTACATTTTGTTAGCAATGAAGCCAGAATATTTGTATTTCTGCTTAATTAAAGTACGTTATATGTAAATATTAGAAAGCCTCATAAACGCTCCAGGCCAAAAGCTAAGTCATAACTTCATCTGGGAATAGTTCTTTTTCTTTAACATTTCCTTTTTTTTTCCTCTTTAAATGTATATATACAATTTTTTTAATAAAAGAAGGCAAAAAGAAATTTTAGACCATATCTGAAAAAATTTAAAATGCAAGGTCATATACAAGACTATGGAATAGACCAATATGTTAACTGTTTAATACGTTTTGAGTTATGCACTTATATAATTTTTTCCTACCTCTGGTAAAGAGATGCCTTCAGTTAAGTATTAATATGGTATGTTTGCTTCAAAGAAAATGTGAATTTTTTTTCACATACAAAGTTACACTATTGTTTGGTCTAATTAAAAAACAAACCAAACAAAATCTGCATGATTTTCAGGAACACACTTTCAAAATTACACACACAATTTCAAACAGTGTTTTGAGCTGACATTTCTATGTCTGTGTGAGAAAGAGTCACGAAACAGTGAACATTTAAGAAAATCTGTATAGCTTTGCAATTTTCACTGATGGAATCTTTTCAAATATGTGCATATTTTATGGACGAGTGCTATCTTTATTAATTTGCACTATATTTGAATATGAACCTGTGATAATTCAGCATTGGGTATGTAGATGAGGATAGGAATTTTATGAGAGCTAACAATTTGTAAATGTTACAATCATCCTGCTTCTACAAAATGTAAATAAAGCATTAATAATTTTTCCTTTGCTTCCATATCATGTGAATAGTTTTCCCTTTTGCAAAACAGAAGTATAGAAACATACAAAATAAAAAGGAGTAGGTGAATTGCTAACCTAAGCTTCAGGAATATTTCAACAGAATACTATTTCATTTAATCATAGGGTAATTTGGGTTAGAAAGGTAATATATTCCAAATTCTTGCTTAAATGAAGGTCACCTACTAGGTCAGACAAGGTTTCTCAGGGCTTTCCCAGTACCTGCCTTAATATTTTGCTGTGCATCCTTACATCTGTCACATGAACCTGTTTCTAGGAAAATTCTATTTTCTCCCCTTTTCTCATTTTTACAACAGGTTAGAAAAGAAATGAGACAAGCAGAGTGCATAATTAAGCACTCCTTCTGTTTATATCAGATCATTAAGGGTTTGATTCTTCTGAGACGCACAGTATATCATATCTTGATGAAGTCACTGATATGAGACACTACCCCTGGTGATATTTCTCCAGACACCACCCAAAGTAGATCAGAGGTTAACAGAGCAATTTCCCTTCATATTGAAGAAAATATGCTGGAAGAGAGATGAAATATCATGGATATCCCATAATATGAATAATTATATGCAGGTGGTTGGGGTGTGTTTTGACTTTTTTTTTAAAAAATGACATGATGCTGACTGTTACAAACTAAACAGCTTGGGTGTATCATGAGGATCCCATTTTATTTGCCAGACTCTTGGAAATAAAAATGGGTTATTAATCCAATTTTATTTGGATTTTATTACCTTCAATTCCCAAATGCCATTTACAAAGAGAGAAGAAAAAATGAGAGAGAATTTTATTCTATTTGTTTATGTATTAACATATAGATAGGATAGAGCATCAAGAAATGGTATTATCTTTCTAATTTTAAGATTTGAAATCTATAGGATAATTAAAAATGCATAAAATATATTAACTATTCACCAATTTTTCCCTGATATGTATGTTTATTATATCACCTCAACTTCCACAGTACAGTTTCTAGGTTTTGACACTGCGCCACTGCACTCTCAGAAAATGCAAATGTCTGAGCTACTGTGCATAATTTATGACACATTAAATATCTTGTAAGCCTCTAAAGCTTCACTGCATCTGAAGTATTTACACCTCAGGAGAATGGAGACACATTTCCCCTAAATGGTATTCCCTAAACAGTTTGAAAAAAATACCAGCATAACCACTGATAATTAAAGACAACCTGTTTGTTTTCATTACTTCAGCTTATCCAAAAGTTAATGTCTTGTATATGAACTGACAGAACTTTGCTTACAGCCTGCTACTACCTGAATTGCTCTAAGACCAAATAAAATCATGGAAGAATATAATGAAATTCAACTCAATTCTTCACTTATATCTGCTTTTACTGGTTTCATCTTACTGGTGCCCTCCTTGATATCAAATCAACAAGGAGAAGCTAAAAATTATCATGTCATTGAGGGAAGAAAGGTTATTGAGGACAATTGAAATCTTTTTCCTCAGTATGAAGTCAAGTTTTCTCCCATCAACACTGAAACAAGAATCATTATCCTCTTTTGCAATTTTGTGAATTTGTATTGGCTAAGTTAAAGAAACACTTCAAAAACTGAGTGACAACCAACACAATTACGCATTTTGCTTGGTTGTTTGGGTTTACCCTTCAGAACTAAAAGGTCACAAATCAGCATAATATCATACTAACAATGTCAGGTGACATTTTTAATAATGCAAATTAACTGGGAACTTAATCAGGATGAAAAAGAATATTATGGAAACTTTACATCAAGATCCTGATAAGGCTTTTCAAGATCTTATCTTCACTATTTTTTATTGTTCATAAGTCTATGTAAGGCTAGAATCTCCTGTGTCCAGAGGAGGACCATGAAGATATCTGAGGGCTGGAGCACTTGTCCTATGAAGACAGGCTGACAGAGCTGGGCTGTTCAGCCTGAAGAAGAGAAGACTTCAGAGAGGCCTTAGAGCAGCCTTCCAGTAAAAGGGGGTCTACAAGAAAGATGGAGACAGACTACTTACAGGGGCATGAAGTGAGAGGACAAGACAGAACGCCCTTAAACTGAAAGAGGATTGATTAAGATTAAGCATTAATTAGGAATTCATTTTTTACTGTGAGGGCGGTGAGGCACCGAAACAATTTGCTCAAGAAGCTGTGGATGCCCCATCCCTGGAAGTGTTCAAGGCCAGTTTGCATGGGCAGCCTGGTCTAGTGGAAGGTGAACCTGCCCACGGCAGGGGTGTTGGAACTGCATGATTTTTACAGTCCCTTACACCATAAACCATTCTGTATGTATATAAATAATATATTTTATAGTAACTTGAAATACAGTTTTACACTCTATAAAATATTGTATTATATGTAGAAAAAGCTATATGAATGTATAAAATATCTACAATGCCATGTTGCCAGTAGTTCTGCTAATGATTGCTTTTAAGAGTCTTCATCACCTCATTCCAGGGTTTTATCTCATAATTTCAGGTCAATAGTTTTCAAGTCCTCGTTAAAAAACCCCTTAAAATCACAGGTTTCTCACCTATAACCATGATAAAAAGTAAAACTCGACGAAATTATTTCAAGCTTTCTTTTAACTTATTTTTGTCAAGAATGTTGATGAAGTATAATTCTATTTTTTTTTTCAGAATCTCTGAATATTCTTTTAGTCATGATAATAAATTAAGAAATGGTAATAGCATTAAATTAAATTTCTCAGGCACATGTTGTGATTCCCGAGGATGGTGTTGGGCAGAGCCAGGAACTGGACTTAATGATACGTAAGGGTCCCTTCCAACTCAAATTATTCCGTGATTCTGTGAAATTTCTTTAATGGCATTTATTTTCTGAATGTATAATTTCTAAATGAGAGGAAGTACTAACGTCTATATCTTTTGCCAGTCTGTAGACATTGAAAAGAACACGTAAAACTATCCAGACTTCCACTACAAAACAAGCAGCAAAACTTCACTGCCATCAAACTGGGTTTTGGTGGTTGCTTCAGTGTTGTTTTGGCTGGTTTGCTTTGTGCTCTTTTTGGGTTTGGGTTTGCTTGTTTGTTTTTAATGTTGACTTGATTCATGTCACTCAAGCACGTTCTTAAGAAATATCAAATCTCATCATGCTCAAAAATATCCTAAGAGGCAACTTTCTAAAATTTTATTACCATAAACTTGACACATGGTTAATTTACTTACTGAATAACTTGGTGCTAAATTTCGTTTCTCTACCTCAGGGAGAAACCCATCAGTGAAGAATTAATTCTGATTTTTTTTCACCAGGTGCTATTGCAAATAAAAAGAAGGTTTCTGGGAGTAAATGCAGATACAATACAATCTGAGCAACATGAATAGATGAGCTTACAGGGTTCCTTTGGGAAATTTTTTGAAGCAGCATTATGTCAAAATTATTTGACATAATAAAATATAAACAGACTGTACAGGCAATCTGCAAAGTATTAATTCCTCAGCTGTACTGCTGGATTTTCCAGTATGCATGATATTTCTGGGGGAGATGCAAGAGTAAGATAGTTATGGAGAAGATAAAGATAAGAAGAGAAAGACACCAGAATTGCAAAAATGATGATATAACAGGAATGGCAGAGGTGGGAATGTATAAGAGGATATTTTAAATCTGAGAAGTAAAGACAAACTATGATAATTTATAATTAGTATCTTTAATAACTTAATCAAAATAATCTTTACAAATACATTAATATATATAAACGAACATATTCCTTTTATTTAAGTCAACACTGAGATAATGAGCTCTTAGTGAGCCCACTAAGAGCTCCATTTCTAACATCTATTTATTTCATTATTGATCTAAGAGTTTTCAATGTCAGCTATATTTCTAGCATATATCAAAATTGTTTTGGTGGTCAACAACCTTCACCATGGCAAGATGACTGAATGAAGTTTAAAAAAGTAGTTTTTCTGAAGGACTGGAATATATGGAGAAAAGCAACAGTGCAAGCTGTTGTAATGAATTTCAGGCAGAAAATAATGATGTTGTAATGAAACTCATACAGGATAGTAGATGAAAAAACATCAAGGGATGTAACTCTAATGAAAAATATAATTGATTTTTTAAAAACTATAATTTCTATTTTGCATGGTTTTTCAGGAATCTACTGAAAAAATCAATCTAATACTCACACGTAAGGGAATAGAAATTTTTTACATTAGGGTGATTTTTAAATCTTAAAGTAGATGAGGATTTTTTTAATACAAAAACTGTTAATTTTGGTGGTGGTGGTGGCGGTGGTGGGGTTTTTTTTAATAGTTTTGTGAGTCCATGTCTTTACATTGCTGTGGTTCAAAGTGATCAATAAACCACAACAACAAAAATATTAGTGTACCTACTCTAGCTAGATTTCCTGCCGATTTTGGCATTTGAACTTTTCATGAGAACAATATTCCATAAAGTGAGTTAAAGTAAACTGAATTTCAAGTATGAGGAAAACTGAACATATGAAACCTTTAATCTTCACACTGTGAATGACAAGTGCCTTCTACAAAAGAGTTTAAAATGTGGTGTAGGATGAGTAGACACCATACCATTGTTTCATATTATTGTTGCATGTTATTGTTGAGGTTTGGGTAGAAAGGAAGATTCTCAGCCGCTCCACCAGAAAGAACAGAATTCTGACTTAATTCCTCTTATGAAGTAACACTTGACACTACCAAGATCAGAAAAATTAATCATCACTGTCAAGAGCAGTGAGTTTAGCAGTACAAGTTAAATACAGACCAACATTCTTTAAAAAATTGAATTAAAGAAACCTTTTCAATTGATTATTTAATTAAAAGAGTTAATTCTCTGTACTTAATTTAAGATATATTCACAATATGCCACAACAATTTATTTACTATTCACAAGTAATGTTAGTTCTATGAAGCTGTAGTGCTAAATTCTCTCAATTACTTGAAGGTAGAATATTAAGAAAATCCTAGCCTGTAGATATCAACTGCACCTCATCATTTACTATTCTGTTCTTGCAACTCTACATATTTCATAGACATTTACATTGGAAAACAAAAATTACAAAAAGTAGACTTACAAGGAAATGGTGTGTGACATTTTCCCTTAAAGACATTTATATATATTAGAAACTTGATTGTAATGCTGTTGAATCAGAGACAATTCTTTTCACTTGAACATAAACTGTCCCTGAAGAATCAGTTATCTCAGAATTATTTTGTTATGGCAAAAGGAATTAAACTAAAGTACTTACAAATGCCTTAGCTTTTCATGTTTGCAATGACACAGAAATACTGGTATTTTTCCAGTGCAAAAGGAAGTTTCTATTATTGGATAATACATATGGCTTTACAAACGTGTGACATCTGTTCTGATGCTGAACACTACAAATCCTGAAACAGCAGTTCTGAAAGCACACTTTTAGGTAGCAAAGTTGCTTTTTTTTTTTCCTATCAGAAATAAATAGGTTTATCTGAAAAATCTTTCTCCAATCCCACACTCAGAGTAAGAGAGTTGTGAGCTCTCTAATGGAATCTTATTCAAGGCTTGCACTGCAAACATCTGTTTTTAACAAAATAACCTTAAAGTACAAATAATTTTCCCTAGGACACACACTATAGTGTAGTATAAGATCTGAGAAAATAAACAAGAGGTATCAGAGGTTTCCCTACAGAATTCTAGGGACAAACTGATCCTATGATATAAAGCACAAACAAAATCAAAGGCAGGCCACAAAGAGAAAACGCAATAAAAAATACAGAGCAGAGCAGTTTCCATCTTGACTGCAGTTGAAGAATAGTTGTTGCTACACAGTATATCATTTTTATTGTAGAACTCTCTCAGCTTCTAGCACATCTCTGAGGAATATCTTGAACCACTACTCAAGTAAATCAACAAAAATGAACTATAACTTGATAAAAGTGGCTTTTAGAGATTGAAAATTATTTCCATTCCATTTAAGTCATTGTCATCGTTGTAACTGTCAGGAGCCCAATTAATTCATATACTGAAGTCATCACTCCTTGGAACACCTGACCAAGATAGAGATATTACACCTGTGTATGAATTGAGACAGTGAAGTGAGCAAGAAATGGGAAAAGCAGCTTTTCTTTTCTAGGTGAAAGTTTAAATTCATTTCAACTCAGCAGTGATTGAATAATATAGACAAAGATTGCATGTTGATCCGTGGAAGATTTTGTTGATCTTAATCCAGTTTCTAATGGAAAGGTTTAGCATTCTGTCATTCTGTAAACCACAAATCTAGAATTAGTTTTTGTGTTTTGAGCCTTACCAACTTCTATGTAAGACTGGAAATGGTAATAGTGTCCTTTGGCGGAAGCGACACTTTCAGGTTAGGAATGAGGAGCTCTGCTAGAATAAAAGTAGCTTCTCTAATTAGTCTGTGGTTTGTTTTAATAAAGTCACTAAAAACTGAATTTTTTCTCTACACATTACTTATTATAACATGTAATATACATATTATATTACAAATACATGCTCTTACTCTACTTACATGATATTGCTAATAGCATTGTTAAAGTTATCAATTTTCAAAGAAATTGGTGAACTTAAAAATCTAGTGCAGGGCGCACATCTGTAGATTTCTATTTCTGTTTTCATGCAATTGGTGTACAATGGGAATAATTTAATATTTCTTTTTTCAAGATCAGTTTTCTTTGCTTTATGTAACTATGCAAATTTTTACACAAGTAAAAAAGCATTCAAACATACTGGTAGCTGGTTTTTTTTTTTTAAATACATGAATGGTATATTTGCTTTTTTTTTCCTTCTAGGTTATTGAAGTTCAGTTGACTTGAATCTACAAATAAAAGTACCTCACTTTGGATACTTCTCTTTCATTTAAAAATTAATATAAGACAAACTGTAAAAACTTTAAATAATTTTAAAAAAAAAACTGTCCTTCTTTTTTATTTTAATCTAAACATCTTTAAGACAAATTAATCAGCTCAGATGAGAATTTTGCTATTTTTCCATTCAACACAAACAGATTTTTCAGGTTAAAAATTGTGTTGTGCTTTACCACTCAACTGAAAAACACTCCCTACTCTATACATCATAATGACTGTCTTGGGAATACTCTCACAGCCTCTTCACTATCCTTTACTGTTCCTTATGGAAATTGTATCCTAAGAATCCCTTCTATTGCGTCCTTGGACTCCTTTTTTTCTCATTTTCTTTTAGAATGTTTATATATTCCATTCTTCTTGTCAGAATGCAGCAGTTAAATATTATTAAGCATGTTACCTATTTTAGCAAATAAGAAGAAAAAGGTATTTTTAGCTAATATCAAGAACATCTTCGATAATGTGTCCCTAGAAGACTTTGAATATAAAATGATCACCTCATGTCTTCTTCATTATCAGAGTCTCTGAACTAAATATCTTTATCATCCCACAGGCACTTATTCTTTCATTCTGCTCTTAGATTTTTTTTTTCTCATTATTTTTAGGATTTGGTAAAATTGAACTTGGTTTAGAGGACAGCAGGAGTAGAAATATATGACACCCCACAGGATCTGTAACCCAGTACTGTTATAAAAAGTAATAAATACAGCTTAAATGCTAACCTGATCAAAAGAAATTTAAGTGGCCCATAAAGCTCTTGAACAGTGGAATGCTGTTTATAGCAAAACTTTCCATATGCCCTTCTCATATATAATACCTTTTTCTTTCCATTAATGTCTTTTGAGAATTAAAATGGGTTTACTAAAAAGAGTTTTACTGCAGTTCCTTTTTAAATAGCACTCTGTAGGATGGTATATTTATATACTAATTTGGTACTCCTGAAAATTTATTATCAGGAATTAAGTCAAATAATTTTCATCACCTTCCAGGAGCATAACAGTAATATAATGGTAATTTCTTCCCTCCCACTCCTGAATTCTGCATTACGAGGCCTTAAATATGCTAAGACAGCAGTGGACTGATTTGTGGAAAGTGCTCAGAAGAGGATTATGTCTCCAACTACATGAATGTAACTGGGATAGAAATATTTTCTAATGAGAGACTTTTATTTTTCTCTCTTTCATAATGGGACAAGACAAAGACTGTTCGTTTCACTGTGAAATCTAAAATACTGCCACATGATACACAAATACTTGCTTTTAATGAAATCACACAACATTATATCCACAATTTTTGAATGTCCATTAATTGAGTCTGTTTTAAAAAGTGATGTGGTCCTAAAAGTTGTGCACATTTATCTGAGAATGAGAAGTTTTGTTGGGGCTGATCAGGGCTGATCACGATTGTATTAAACTGTAATAAACTTAACGACATTGAAACAAATACCCACAATAAATCTCTAATTTCAATAGACCAGCCTCACTGCCCATTGTTTTTTGCTTTGAGACATCATTCAGTGAAATCAAAAATGGATGCAAGTAATCCAGAAGGCTACTAATTCCCAGTAGGATGGCAAATTCTGTGCATGAATTCCCAGAAATCCATTCTATCAGACAATCAAGCAGTTGAGCTCACCGGAGTGGCAGGCAAAACAGAACTAGGTGAGGGTTGCAGCAGTCCTGTCTTGCTCCAGCATGGCCCAACTTTTACTTTTTTAGCGTAAGAATAACAAAGACACTTGGTAAAAAAATTACTGCCAAATAGTAATTTTTGGCATCAACAACAAAATGCTGAAATTGATATCTATGTCAGGAATAAATTTTCTTCTCCTTCTTCTTTTTTATTTTATTTTTTTAAATTTAGTAACTCAAAGAAAATATCTGAATTATTTAAAAATTCATAAAATTCTTAGAATAATTTCTGATGGTAAAATATATACTCCTTGCAAGAATGGAAAAAAATTGCCATGAAATGAAAGCTTTTTCTAGGAATGGAACTTAAATGCTGAAATGCTGAAAATATTTCTAGGAATGAAAACTATTATTTTAGGTTTTTAAAATACACTGCTGGACATGTATAACAGCTATTCTAAGGACCACATAATTTACTTTCTTATTAGAAAGTAGTTACAAGACGTCTCTTCTGCTAGCCTGAAAAGGTTAGATTTCTTTTTAGTGCAATGTTTCTTTGAGAAAAAAACCGACTCCATATAAGGTAACTAGTTCCTTGTTGATTTCAAATTTCATCATATTTCTTTGTAACCTGGATTTTTTTCCTTAATATTTCATATATGAAAGTTTATTTTAAACATATTTAAAAAAATATTTACTGAGGCTGAATGTATATGAGATTATGAGATTCAGTATATTTATCTAGGCTGAGATGCCTTCAAATGTCAGCACTACTTTTATGGAGAAATCTTTCCATACCAAACATATTTTATGCTCTTCACAGAAAGTAACAATTTTCTTTCTTGGCAATGTTTAATGCAACTAGAAGAACAAATTAACAGTTTGGGAGTAAATCAAATTTCCACCCTGCCTCAAGAAGGGCATACATTTTAGACAAAATACTTAATTAGATAAAATAATTTTTTTCTGGAACGTATTTATATATTTAACATATAAATGACATTGCATATACCTGGCAAATGCTATCTGCATATTAATCAAATTTTATCCTTTGTTCAATTGTTTCCAAAATTAACGTCTGCAATCAATTATATTCTTTTTCCATGTGAGATTTTGTATCTTAGAAAACAGTGGACTAGCAAGTCAAATTTACTAAAGAAGAAGGTAGAGAAATTTATGGAGTTTTCCATGACTTGAGTGAGTGTGCTTGACCCGCATTTCCTGAGAAACAAAGAAAGATAAAATTCATACTAAAAAAAATAGGTGGTTTTTCTTTCTTTTGTCTCTGTTCACCCTGGAAATCAGATGAATAATAGATGACTGAAAATGCCTTTTAAGTTTCAATTCTTATTTTTACTAGGGATATACATAGCAAAAATTGTGGCTTCTCTTTCACTTTGCACCTTGATTACACCCTGATGAAATCCCACTACTGATTATTTACATTATACCTGAACTAATCCACTATACTAATTTTCATCTCCTTAAAATTACTTTGGCACCAACAGAATGACTACCACATTGTAATTTCAAGGTGAGATATTGTAACAGCAATGAAATAAATGTTTTCACACCATGAAAACATGTGGACAAAATCCTAATTTTTAATTGCATCTAATCCTGTGCTTAAATGACATATGCTGAGACACAGTAATAAAAAAGCTTTAATTTAATTTTAATCATAAACCATTAGTCATGCTTCATGTTAAATGAAAGCCCAAATCAAGTTTTACAAAGTAAACAAGTAAAATCAAGTTTTACAAAGTAAAAAAAATTAAAAATTTCAAAATACTTCAGAAACAAAGCAAAATCCTGATAAGCCCTTTATAAAATAGTAAAAGAATCCACCCTGCTCAAGATTCTTGTAACAGGAGGCTAATCAAGAAACTCATTGAAAATGAAAGATAGTATCCAGAGCTAAATTCCACAGAATTGATCAATAAGCTTAGTAGTCTGAAATAACATATGGCTACAAGAGCAATGATATGGGATTTTTTAAGACTATTTCATAATACTAAGTGCGACTTCCACCCCTCTTATTCTATTTTCTCTATAGTTCAACCCACTGACTGAAACAAGGGAAATTAAATATGAAAGTTGTTGGAATCCTGGATGCTGGGAATTTTGTACTTTCTGTGCTAGGAGGCGCAGACTCGCAGGAGAGCACTGCATTTGACCTGGGGCTGTGGAGAAGACTTCCAAGGTTGATTAACCTTGGAATCCCAAGCACTGGGATTACGAGTGTGTAGTTGGTTAGAGGTGTGTGGTATCACAGGGTGAAAAACTTAAGAGTTTGGAGTTTTAGAATTTAGAAATAAATATGAAGCGGGGTGGAGGTTTTGGGGTGGAGGCAGCTTGCTCTTCTTCACCTTCTTCTTTCTTCTTCTTCATGGGTTTGGGTGATGTTTTGTAATTGGACAGAAAAGTCTGCATTGCAGGCTTTGAGGGATCAGTTATTGGGTTAAAGGGGGGAATAATCTAGGTGTCATTTCTTA
>VXBC01000620.1:54966-146168 GCA_013399945.1 Ploceus nigricollis | reverse complement strand
AGGACACTTTGACACTTTGAAAATAAGACTTTTTTTCAAGAGTTTTATCCTGCAGTAAATATTTATATACATCAAGTTGCAATAAACCCAAACAATTTTCTCATTAGAAATGCACTCTGCAAAAGTCAAATGATTTCTTCTATGGCTGTGTTAGGGACATTGTGCACTTGAAGTAGTGGAGAGCAAAAACATGTCAAAAAGGAAAACTTAAGATTAACATCATACACAAGATTAACATCATGCACTCTAATTGAAATATTGAAATTAGCCTTTTCATCATACCTTATTTATTGTTTTAATTTGCTTTGGTGGCATTTGGTGTTAGTGCATGAAGTATGAATGTGCTTGCATGCTGCATGCATAGGCAAAAAGTAAAAGGATTTAACAGAGCCCATTCATATGAGGAGAACCTGAGCCACACCGCGTTCATGAATGATACTAGGTGAGAGCAGTACTAAAGGGGCTCAAGGTGGGACTAGAGCCAATGCTAACAATGCTTTAGAGAGGTTCATGTTCAACAGAGGAGCTAATCTGATGCTTCTTGCATGGAATCTGTTGCAGAATTTATTGGATATGCACCTTTATGCTGTTGGAAAGCCCCGAGAGCTTCAGCAGCTAGAAGAGGAGGGAGCTTGCAGCGATCATTGCTCCCACGTCTCCAGGTGGGCTGAGCAGAGCTCTAGTATCAGTACATCCAGATCTGGGTTTCCTAATAGTGAAGTGCTTGTGGATCACAACAGACAGAGCTTCTAGAATGAAGTCTCTGTGCTCCCAGTTCCATCAAGGCTGTGGGGAAGCCAAGAGCTTCCTCTGTTATTCTGGTATTCCTCTGGTATTCTGCACCTGGAAAATACTTCCATTCCAGTTGGATCAGTGCTGCAAAGCATGCAGAAGTGGTGTGTCCATCTGGGTAACTTCGGGGAAAGAGGAAGGGGAACAAAGGAAATAAGTCATGGCATTAGCAGCACACAAAACCAGTAACTACCTGTTACTGGTCTGCAGTGTCTGCAGCACTGATGAAGATGGCACAACAACTGAGCCAGCAAAACTATCAATGAGCTTGGGCAGTAGTCTCCCATTAGTCGGTGCCTTGTTGCCATTCCACTAATGCAGGCCAGCAGCTCAGAGACAGCTAGAGATGCAGCGTCTGTGTGCGGGTGAAGAGCGCACGTAGTTTCCTGCAGGGAAGCATATGAGCTCCACAGGGCAAATAGAGGCTGCTTATGTATGTATTTTTCTTTTTAATCTCTCAAAAAGGTTATAGGAAGGCTTTTGGGTTGCTGATGGTTTTGCTTGGGTGCAGTTCTTGAGACTTCTGTTGTTTTCCACAGCAGGATGTCTGTTTCTGTCCTGTTAGTGTGTCCATTATCACAGCATCAGATATTTGCTGTGAGCAAAGAACAGGGCTAATATCTGTTTTATGTGTCTATCTTTCCTTGCTCTGTTCTCTGGTGGGGAGATCTCTGTGGTGGTTTATTAAATAGCTCATGTCCTATGTGCTTGTTCCTCTCCAGTGGACTCCAGCAATGGAGATGGAGTTTATAAAAGAGATAGCATCTTTTCTCTGTTGTTTGTCTCATACTCTGCCCATTTGTAAGCATTTAGCATCATCAGGCTCTACAGATGTGTCACTATTTCTGTAAGATGAAATCTTACAGTCACACAAATGTCAAAACCTAACACTTGCTCTCTTTATGTTACAAGAGACTTCCTGCTGTAGTACTGATGATGTACAGAGTGCTGACATCTCATTTCTAGATCTGCCTCTCCTTAAAAGCTGGGATGGGCTAAGAACTCCATGGATTAGAACAGGCAAAAACATTTTTAGTTTTATTTCCCTTTCAGTAAAAGGATATACTTCACTGTGCAGCTCACATTTTTTATTTTTTTATTTTACTCATTCCCATGGGCACCATCATGCCAGACACTGTTACACTCTCTGACTGATGAATGCGCTTAACTTGCAGGGAGTATTCTGCCCATTTGAAGGCCACTACAAATATTCAGGAATACTACCAGAATATTTTTGCCTGGACCGTATCACTTGTGTCACAGTTTGGGGAGCATCCAGCACATCAGCTCACAGCTACAATGCTGGGCAATGGCCAGGGAAAGGCATCTGCATGAGTGATGTACCTATTCAATCCCAGATTTTGTCTTCAGGGAGACATACACATGGGATTAGCAACTGAAATAAGACGTATAACCCTGAAATAAGGGATATAACAAAGAGGAAAAAACTCTAAGGGGAGTTAAGGATGAAGAGGGGAGATGAAGGAGGAAAAAGCAGGCAGTTTAGGTAAGAAATGTTGCCGCTGACAGTGACAGACACCTAATTGAGTATTTAATAGTGAACAAAAGGTGCTGGAAGACTGAATTTCTACATGTGGAAAGATAAGGTACCTGGACTCTCTGCTTGTCCACTCAGTTATATTCAGAATAAGCTGTTACTTATTCCAGTCTCATAAAGCTCAGGAAACTCAGAAGCTGGTGCTGGTCAGAGAGAGTAGTGGGTCTGGACATAAGTGCAGCAGGGTCAGTAATGGGAGAGCAATTGGATGGCTATCCTGAATTTTCAGCTGCAGATAGTGTTTATTTTTTTTCTGTCTGGTGACTATTAGAAAAATGTGGAAGTCCACCTCCACTTCCTGTTCTGTCCTACATTTGATGATTCCTTGCTCTGTGTGCAAAACCACATGGGAAATTGAAAAAGAGGAAGCCAAATAGCAGTATCCTTCAGATCAGGCCCAGGAAATGGGAAATGTAGGCAGTAGCAAGGATCTGTGCCAGTGGGTGCACCTCCAGAAGAGAAACAGGGGCAAAATCATGATGCTACTGGGCAGAAGGTGAAAGGAAAATCAGGGTGCACTAAAGGGAAAGCAAAGAGTGAAACAAGGAAACCTGCTGCAGGACAAACCTCAGTGTAGTTCTCAGATTCCTGTTCACTGCAGAGAGGAGCACAGAAGGGTGCTGTGAAAACCAGAGGAGTTTGTGAATAAGACAAGGACTTGACAGTCAGATGGCTTAGTCAGAGAAAAGACAACTGTGTTTACTCTTAAAAAAGGCTGCTGCAAAGATAAAAGAGTTAGACCAATTATTTTTATTCATTGGCAAGGTTTTTCAAAGATAATGAATTTTGAGGACCGGCAAGGAAAATCATTGAAATACACCGGTGAAACTTGTAACTTGCCAAGTTTTAGTTCTCTTAAAGCAGAAGGAAAGGCTGTCAGTGGGCATGAGATATATGAGATCAGCAACATAACCAAGAATGTAGCTGGTAACCAGTGGCAGTTGTAGAATAGCCAGTGGACCTACCTTTCAGAGAGTTTGAAGGAAAGGGCTAAAATATGCTGTAGGGTGAAGGGATGCTTTCTTCACACTGATTCCAGCAGAGCTTGAAATTCAATCTCTGCTTTTCCAGAAGAAGAGACAGTTGCTGAAGTTACAGAAGGCTCTTTTAAAATAGGGAAGGAGAAGTCAGATTTGCATTTATTTTTATGACTGGATAGTAATTAACAGAGAATATGGTGATGTGTACCTTAGTCCAATTGTCTGAATGCAGTAGCTACACCTTGTCACTCTATATGGATTTGCATGTCAACATGGTATAGAGCAAATTAATCAAACAATATTAAGTGCAGAAAGGAAGTAGTCTGCAGAACATTTCCACCTGGGCTATACTTTCCCCAGAGATGCCTGTGCACGTAGTGGCATGATGGTGAGCTAGGATCTTGGGTTTCAGCAGTGGACCCAATGGCCCATCAGGGTGCTGTTTGTGTGGAGTTAAATAATGGTGCAGAGGGCAAACTGACCTGAATTGCCAAACCAAGTATAACACCTGACAGCTCTGGATCCACTGGCTGATTCCAGCTGTATGAGTATGAATTCTAGCCAAACAGAGAAAGTCGACAGCAAGAGAAGTTATAAATGGTATATCTAAATGGAAGATCCAATCAATCCTCACTTATTTATTTTAGTAATTACTGCTGAATGGTCTGTGGCAAGAATGCTAAAATACTAACCCATGATGATGTAAAATGTGTTTCTTATCTCTAATGAGGGCAATTTTAAGCTAGAGTCTGACATTCTTGCTTTTATGCAGTAATAATTTATTGGCTATTTTAAATCCATTTGTTTGCTAAGAGGCAGAATAATATATAAACATCTGACCAAATACTATGGAAAAATTTGTCTGGTTTTGCTTATACCTGGTTTTGCTTATACCTAGCCCCATCTTCACATTTGCCATGCATTCCAGTTTATTCTTGAATATTGTGTTAGCCCTGCTTGCATGTCCAACTGGATACAGAAGACTGTTTTCATATAGTCTACATTTATTTGATCAAGCACTTGATCTGGTACATGAAATATCTTTCCCATGTGGCTTCTTGTAGTTGACAAGTTGACTCTGCTGACAAATGATTCACTGAATCTGGCATGCAGTTATTCTTTTGCACTGAGCATCATGTTCTCATCTGATCCAAGGTTATTTCCCCGCTTCCTTTCTGCCTCCCTTCTTTGGCAGCTGTTCTCACACCAGCAGGATACTGCATGGAAGGCATACCTCCTGCAGACACCCCGTGGGTGCTTCTTTTTTAATATTTCCTGTGAAGTTTGGCAGCTGTAGAGCACGTACACAACATATTGAGCCTGCCTCATCAACTGGCAGAGGGAAAAGGACAGAAATCTGCAACCTGGAGCCACTCTAGTCGTCCCATGCTGACTGGACTGGAAATGTAAGCAGAGCCTGCTGCCCAGTTTAGGACAGTTTACTAAATCTGCAGGAATCCTTATTGCATATAGAAGAAGAATTGTCATGGTAACTGGAAATCAAATGTGCTCTCCCTACATCTCAGGATAAGCAGTGTGTTTTTGTAAGTATCTGTATAACATAGCATAGCAGTGTGCAGCAGTCCGACCTCTGGACTGATTTTGCAGATGCTCTTGCATCACAGGAGACTGCTCTTAATTTCCATAGGAGAGCATGAGGGGAGAATGAAGATGCATTACTTCTACACAAAATGTGTAGTCACAGTGAATTATCAGGGATGTCTCTGCAAGTAGCCCTGCAGTCCTTTATGAGGTAATGTGTTCTCTGACATCAATGGGAAACTTGCTTCCACAAAAGCTGAGTAGGAACTGCAGGATTTGGTTTCATAGGGGTTTACAAAGCACAGCTTTCAGAGCCATTGAAAGAAATCAGGATGGCAGCCCTTCTGGTTTGCCTATTTGTGATGCTTTTTTGCTGCCATGTTGGTTTATGGCATTGCTTCTGTGGTGTGTATTTTTGTGTCCACACTTGTCAGTCTGTTTTTCTTCACCTGCTCTATTAAGGCCATGAAGTGGGTGAGTAGGTTTGTTACTCAGCAACTTCACTCTGACTTGCTCTTGTAGGAAATGAATGGGGACATGAGCTTTTGGGAATTCAATGGGGTGCCAACCTGCTGACTTCAATTAGAGTAGAAGAGCACTGTTTATAGCCTTTGCAATACAATCCCAAGCCAGTAACACTTGGCTGTGTATTTGTGCTACTCTGGAGGGTCAGTCATACTGGTTTTTGTCCCCTTTGGGAAACAACATCATGAAAGTTTAGGGGAAAACACATTTTAAACAGAGAAGTCTGAGCATTTAAAAGCTATGTTTGCTTTTGGACAGTGGGTTTTTTGGTGGAATTTCATGAAAATGCCTGACCCTCTAAGCAAAGGCAGTGGGTGCAGGAGAATAATCTCACCTGCTTATTTGTGAAGCCCTTGTAAAGACATAACATCATGAACCCAATCTATTTTCCTTGTCTACAACTTTCCAATTTTATTCCACTTGATTTTTTTTAAGTGTGAACTTCATTTTTAAATCAGGATACTTTCGTACTGGAAACTTCCCACAGTCCCAGCAAAACAACCGTCACTCATTGTTATGGGCACACACATGTATTGGTAAAAACTGGAAAAATTTCTCTGACCTTGTCGTAAAGCAGCTGGTAGGGATGAGCGAAACATGGGTGTGCCTTTCTGTGTGTGAAAAGAAGGGATGTGAGGATAAAACCAGCAGCAGTCTTAATATCAGTCTTAAATGTATGAAGAGCATTTCTATATTGGGAATACAGGCAGTTATTTGCAGCACCTCAGGAGAGGTTTATGAGAGAGTTCTCATAAGCTCCATGAGGAATATGGTTCCTGTGGGGAAGGCTTTGGCTAAATTTGCCTGAAGACTGGTTTGGTCCTGGGGGGTGTAGAGAAAGAGGCACAGGTAGACCAGCGGCCCACTCCAGCCACCTTTTTTGCATTCTCTCTTTTCTTCAAGACCTACAAAACAGGGACCAATTTTTGGCACTTTTCAAGAGAAGTGTGAGCGAACTTCCCAGGTAACAAGGACCACATAGGTGTCTGGCTGTCCAGTGTTTTCTGTTCTTTGATAGCTTTTATACAGACTTACAGCTGCATTTATGTTAGCTTTCCTTGTCCTCATTGCCCTGCCAAGTCTAATTCCCTGTAATGTAGGGGTAGGGAGTGGTTATACTTTCTCCAGTTGTTTTACTGGAAGGAAGGGGATAAGAAACATTGATTTGGCCCTATCTGGGATCCCCTTCTCAGTGGATTGCAGTAATTTCTGTATGTGGTAGGCTGACCTAGGCTGGACACAAGCCACTTTATCACTCCTGTCCTCAGCAAGGTATGGGGGAAAAAAGTAAACCAGAAAATCTTATGGATCAGTAGAAACATAATTTAATTAAGCAAAACCAAAGTCTGCATGTGGAAGCAAGGGAAAATAGAAGATTTATTCTCTCTGTCCCATCAACAGGTGACATCCAGCCACTTTGTCAAAGGTAAGACTTCAGTACACGTTGTGGTGGCTCCAGAAGACAAACAATAATAAATGCCCCTGGCCATCCTTCCTCTTAGCTTTGATTGTTTGAGCAGATGTCATATGGTGTGGAATATGCCTTTCGTCAGTTTGGGTCACCCAAGCCCACTGGCCTTTGGAGGTGGTGCTGTACGGCTGCTCAGCAGCAGGCAAAGCACTGGTGTGTTACCAATACCTTCCTAACTACCAGTACAAAGCACAGTTCTGTGCAGGCCACTATGGGGAAAATTAACTCCATCTCAGCCAGATCCAATACACTGTAATATCACACTCTTCAGTTTCACAGTTTCTGAATGCTGCCATCATTATGGAACACCACCAGAAACTTATTTTTTTATACTAGAGCAACCTGAGTACTTGGGCTTGTAAATATCATCCATTTCACCAGTGTGACAGCTAGAAAGGTTATATGTCCAAAAACCCATGGGACATAAGTGACAGGAGGAGAATAAATCTGTATCAGTCTTTGAATTACTAAGTCATTGTAAAATCAATTAGATTTCTCCTAGGTGAGGCCCTTGTGCTGTTCGTTTTAGTATGTGTCCTATCAGTCACTTTCACTTGTGCTATATTGTAGTTTTTGAGCCTGTAGACCTCATTTTTTTTCTGACATGGGAAAAAATATGCCACTTCTAGATTTGCCATGAAGTTAAGAGATGCAGAGATGAAGATTATGTTTGCATGCTGATTAGAGAGCTTGGGAATAACTGTTCTCAGTCTGGGCAATGTGACTGAAATAACTGCTCTGTGCAGGCGAACACAGACTGGAGGTGAGAAGCCAAGACTCCATCCTGTAGTCATGGTCTGTGTGGGATGCTGATGTCCACACCACATTAATGCCTGTGGAATGTGTTGGTATGAAAATCCTTGGTGTGCTACAGGCATGCCAGAGAACAGAGTGTAAGAAAGAAGGGCTGCTGCTGTGTGGTGGCATCCTTCCAGTGTCTAACTGACTGAGTACTCCCTTGCTAATTAAAACAATTACAACGTAAAGTGCTTGTTTATCTCTACTAGTATGAGAAGACTAGGGTGCAAAATGCTCAGGGGAAGGACCAGGGCACCGTGGAATAGGTTTATTAACAGGATTTTTCAGGTGGTACATGAAATTCAGGGCAGATGCCAATCTTTGGCAAATCTATTTTTCATTAAGTTGTATCGGCTGTGAGCTCAACCCCAGTTGTGCAAAGCCAGGCCATTGGTGTCAGAAGACTATCTGGAATGACAACGTGCTGATGAGGGTTGTCCAGGGAGGTGAGCAGGAAGAGGTCATGTGCAGAGTGGTGATGAGTGGTGCTGCTGATGGAGGCTGTATTGTGGTGTTCCATAAGAAGAAAAGGTCACCTCCTTCCATTCTGGATGTTTTCTTAATAGAACTGGTTGTTGTGCTAGATTCTTAGTGCCAGTAATCTGGGGAATTGGTACAGATATATTCTGACTGGAGAGTAAACTAATGCTCCAAAATGCCTTGTTAGTTGAAGCGAGTCTGACCAGAGTTCAGCACAGCTAGTAACACAGATTTCCTAGTGGGATGTTTTCCTTTGCTCATTGGAGATGTATTTGCCAATACAGTAATCAAGCTGATCTTGGTTGGTTTAACAAAGAGTTTCAAATAGTTTCAGTCAGTTTCTAACAGTACAATTATTGTTCTTTGAACTTGCTACAGACTTGTCAGGTCCTACTTCTGAGGAAAGTAGGAGGCTGCCTTGTGATGTTCCATGTCACTGGACTAGAAATACTGGTGGCCAGTTTATGTCTTTGTAGTATTGTTGTAGCTGTGATGGTCTGAGGGCTCTAGGCAGGATTTTGTGTGTGAATACTAAGTTTTACTAAATTAGCCAGTGTAATGGGCAAAGCAAAGTACATAGCTGGGTACCATGTAGATTTTCAGGCACACAGTTTTTTTTCTTCTGCGCCTGTTTTTTCTGGTTTTTTTTCTGAGTTTGTCTTTTCTAGAAGTCTTAGTCCTAGGCAAGAGTTTAAGTTCATGCCAGACAACTGCATCTTTGTGTGAATATACGCACACAAGATATTAGTGATGGAAGTGTTACTAAGTGTCATGGACAGCCAATCTTATCAGTGGCTGAACCATTTGTCAAACTCTACTTTAAAAGCTACTTACATGATTGCTCTGCTTTCTTGAGCAGACCTCTGCAATTTTATGTAGATGAGTTTTCTGTTTTATAGTGGGAGGCACATGAGATGAAATCCAATGATTTTTATTTAGGTATTTGTAT
This sequence comes from Ploceus nigricollis, assembly GCA_013399945.1. Classification (NCBI taxonomy): domain Eukaryota; kingdom Metazoa; phylum Chordata; class Aves; order Passeriformes; family Ploceidae; genus Ploceus; species Ploceus nigricollis. Next base: position 137,073 of record VXBC01000620.1, on the reverse strand, counting down.
GCAACTCTGGCATTTAATTTTGAAAAAAAACAAAAAAAGGCCAGGTTATTTTTATACAGAAAAATGCATGTTGTTCATTTAAATGACTGCAGCAATTCTGCCAGCTCAAGCATTAAGAATCCTTTAGTAATAGTGAATGTTTTCTAGAGGACAACATAAAGTGACATTTACTTCAACTGCCAGAGCTGTAGTTGTGAAACTTGCCGTGCTTTTAACCTGAGTTACTACTAACCCAACCACCATCTGACCTAGTGACTAGATCTAGACCTTTCCTCACTTTCATATAATTTGTAGGAAGCAGCAAAACCAAATATGTAAGTAAATAGGGTAGTTGTAAATTTTATAGCAAAAGTGATAATTTTTCCCAATGTGTTCTATGGTTCTGTAAGCAACTAAACTAGAGAGTGGAGGAGAAGAATAAATGGTAAATTTGTGGATTTCAGTTTAGAATCAAGTCACCAGTGGAATCAGACAAAGTCTGTGTTGTTGAACATATTTATAACTTTTTGGACGAAGGAAGTGATTAGTGAGAAGAAAAGTTTGCTGATACTGCAACCTTATTCAGAGTTTTAAAGGTTGGGACTGTTTCAAAGAAGGATCTCATGAGACCGAATGGAGCATAAACTGGCAGCTGAAATTCTGTGTAGGCAGATGTAAAGAAAAACATGTGGGAAGAACAACCTTATAGCTTTTTACATAAAGGACTCTTTTTAACTAGGTGTGAGATCCCGGTGTTACAGAGAGGCTATGTAAATGTCAGCTCAATACACAGTGGTAATAAGCAAACAAGGGCACAGAACATAGCACTAGGTAATACTAGGAAGGGAGTAGAAGATAGAACTAAATACACCATTATTTCACTGCATAATTCCATGCAGCTTGTCCCTACCATGCACAGTCCTAATCAGTAATATGGAATAACTTAGTGGAAGGACCTACAGTGCTTAACAGTCCACCTGCCTGACCAATCCAGGCTGACTGGAAGTTAAAGCATATTATTAAAAGCATTTTTCAAATACCTCTTAAACACTGACAGGCATGGAACACTGACCTCTCCAGGAAGCCTGTTAGTATGTTGACCACTCTCTTGGTAAAGAAGTGTTTCCTGAGGTTGTGTCTGAACCTCCCATGATGCAAATTTGAACCATTTCCACATGACCTGTTGCTGGATATCAAAGAGAAGACATCAGCACTTCCATCTCCTTTTCCATCCTCAGGAAGCTGTAGGGAGCAATGAGGTCCCCCCCTCAGCTCTCCAAATTAGGCAATCCAGAGTCCTTACATGGTCCTCACAGGACATGCCTTCCATCCTTTTCACTACTTCAATTGCCCTCCTCTGGATACATTCAAAGACCTTTGTATCCATCTCAAACTCTGGGGCCCAGATCTTCACACAGCATTGGAAGTGAGGCTGCATCCATGCTGACTACAGCAGGATAATCACCTCTTCTGACCAGCTGCTGATACTGCACCTCAGGATGTGGTTTGCCCTCTTGCCTGCCAGGGCCCACTGTGGACACACATTGAGCCTGCTGTCAGTCAGCATCCACAGGTCTCTTTTTCCAGGGCTGCATTCCTGCCACTCTTCTCTGAATTTATGCTTTTGTTCAGAACTACTCTGTGCCAGGTGCAGAATACAGTAATTATTTTTGTAAAATCTCACACCATGGATTATCACTAGTATCTTACAAGGGGTACAGTCAAAAGCATAAAGGTATAGAAGGTGGTGGGATAGATGAAGCAAGCAATTGCATCTACTAACTTGGCTTCTTCAGAGTTGAAAACCTGGAAAATGCACAAAGGTCGGTGAAATGATAAATGGAATGCAGAAAAAAGAAGAGGAAATTAATTTCTCATCCATGGGCTAGAGGGCAGGCAATAACACTAATAGTGGCTCAGGACAATCTCTCAAAGCACCTCCCACCCAAGTTCTATGCAGTCGTATAAAACAGATGGATAAAGTCATGGGAGAAAGTTCTGCTACAGGCTGTACAACAGCTGACCGTCTCTGGCTTAGGAAACTACTGGAAAAATGTTACATCATGCTTGCTGTCTTCCTGTGCTTGTGGTCACCACTCTTGGTGGGGTACTCCATTATGGTACATATGTTTATGCTTCAGTTAGCAATAATGTTTGCACTGAATGTACAAATAAGTAGTTGCATTGTTTCTCCCTTCTGACTGACTGAGAAAATGTTCTGTTCTGGCTCCTTTAGCATCTCCAGATACAGTCAAATGAGGTGGTATTTTTCTTTTTGGAGCCTCATTGGCAGCCTGAGAGAAGAGTCTTGTGCTTTTGTGCTCTTTATTGCTTCAGGCCCTTGTAGGCCCCTCAGGCTAGCTTTTGTGATGATCTGGTGTAAGGTGAGTATCGATTGTTCTGGGAAGGACCCAGGTAAAAGAGTGCCTTATATTTGCAGTTCATTCAGTTCAGTGAAAACTAAAACACTTAGTGTAATCATGTGCTGGTGTTCTGGGACTGTATGTTGAGAAAGAAACAAGATTTCATAGTCCTTGCCCCAGTCCATCCAACTTCAGTTCCCTGTCCTACACTGCTCATCTTAGGATGGAAATAGGAAACCTAAAACCAATTTGGAGGAGCACAACACTGAAAAGTTCTGAAAGTGCTTCCAAACCATCAGTTGGCCACTGCTGAGTACCTAGGAGAAAGGCAAATATACAGTGAACTTTCCTAGCATAATTCCCAGCTCCCAGTGCAGGGTCTTCCAGAGTGTGAGGTATTCCTCAAGTTAGTTAGAAGCTGGATTTCATTCCATGTATTTGCCTGGTTTGCATAGAAGACTTTCTTTCTTTCTAGTCCAATCTGGTGTCACACTTTGAGTTCGTCCCTGGCACAGACAGGCTGGGAAAAAGACTGGAGCACTGCTCTTCTCCAGCCATTTATCAGCATCTCTTCCAATGTTTATTTGCTAACATGTGTGTTCTTGTCTGTTATTCCTGCCATGCCTGCAAGGAGCGCTGCTTCCTCTGCTTTCTTGGCAGTGGGGCAATGAAGCATCATTCAGTTTCCCATCCCAGAATGCACTTGGTGTGGAGGAGTGCACCCTTGCTTTGACATGGGCACCCTGGAAGGACCTACAATTTTGATGTTTGTGGATGTGCTGAACAGCATGAAGCATGTGGCACAGGTAACAGTGAAATATCATGCTGAAAAAAAATCTGATGAAATATCTCTGCTAGAAAACAGAGTTAAAAATCTTAACAGTGGAAAGACAAACCAAACCAAAACACTCCAACCCCAAACCCTCAGAGGAGAACACCAAAATAAGATTGTGTCTGTGAAACAGGTTTTAGCAAGGGTCTTCCAAGGATGAACAGCAAGGACTATCTGCCAAGTGGCACTCAAAGATTTTTGCTCAGAGAGTCACTATATCACCAGAGATCAGATTAAGGCCATTGCACTGGAAAAGGTCTTAAACTGTTTCCAGAGAAAGCTAAGCAATTTTCCTACTGACTCCTCACACAATACTGCAAGGATAGCTAATGCTGCTTGAGCCTACTGCAAATTTTCTGTTTTCTATTCATTAATAAATTCTCCCCTGTATTGCAAGAATAATTTTCACGCATAGTGTCATCATTCTCATATCAACAGTTCTGCTATACCACTATTGAATTAGCCCTAACAGCATTATTTTCTCCCAGATTCATTTTCCTTATAAAGGTTCTGAAAAAACTTAGGAAATTATTTGGACATGGTTTCCCATAAATACGAAAATCAGAAAGGCTTTCAGCAGGTAATTTTTCCCAACAGAAGTTATAACTTCTTTTTTTCAGGTTGCATATGCTTATTTTACAATGATGACAAATCTGTTACTAAATTATTCTATTTGAGAACATAAGAAACAAGGGCAGAAATAAGAAGTCTATCAAGAGTGTCTAAGAAGAGGGAAAATAACAAATACATTGTAAATTTTCTTTTAACTTTCCTGTCTGATCCATTCTTTTGAAGCATGAACATGTTTTAAGAGCAATATGTGGGGAAATTTTGAATCTGAGCTTTCCAAAGAGGAAGAAGAAAGCTACCAGATATTTCAAAGAGATTTTTGAAATGTCATTATATATACTGAAATAGGTGTATCTGAACCTCGTCCCTAAATTTCTGAAATAAAATCACAAAGACAAAAACCAATAAGCTTCAAATTATTTCTTACATGAATGGAAGTCATAACATGAAACAAATCATTATCATTTATCCTTGAGTCATGAAGTGGAAATAAAAGACAACTGAAAGATTTGAGCCCATCTCAGGACACATCACTGTAACTTTGCTGAAGTGATAGCTGTAAGTGTAGCTTAAATTAGATCCCAAATACAAGATTTAACAGTGACTTTAACAGTGTAATTTCTATTGATATAGATTGTAGCTTTTTACTAATAACGACTGTATCTGGTGTAATTATTCTGTATTTTTTAAAAGTTTATTCTTTATTGATCTTCTACAGTCCCACAATAGATTAGAGCAAATCTGGCAAAAGTGGATGTGATGCATTAATTCAGTCTCTTTCACCTTCATCACTGCTTCTACCTCTGTATTCTCTGACACCTAAATAGAAGATTGTTTTATTCATAAGTTTGGCTATTGAAAATCACAAAATAAAAAATTTGTACTTAGGGCAGGGATTGCTCTCCAAAGTATTCAGAAAAAGTTTTTATTATTCATGCTTGGTTATCATTATTTAAAGCATTATTATTTTATCATTCACATATTAGAGTTACTGAATAGTTAAAACATCTGATAGATAATTTATGAGTGGAAGAGGAGGATCTCCCTGTTTATTAAGAAGGTCACACAAGCAGACAGAATCATATAAATCTTGAATGACAATTCAGGATGAAGAAAAACTTGTATTTGTTATGTCATTTTAGTGAACAAGGCCTACATTCAAATGATTCTTGGATGAAGATATTATTTACAGATATTGTGATTTTTAGGAAAGGTTCTGTGACCGCTCAAAGTTCACAACTTCTAAATTCTTTTTCAACAAAGCCTATTCCTTCATCTGAAAGAAGTTTCCCAGGAATGTATAACAGCAGGTGCAGACAGATGAGTCCCAGTCTGGGTGGTTGGACTGGTAGAGTGCTCTAGGGTTTGTATGTATCTACTTTGTACACAAGAGCCATGATCTCTAGGACATACTTTATTTTGCCATTTTGGAATGCCTTGGAAACTGCGTGTGGATTGTAATACCTCCTTAAATTTTTATCAAGAAATGTGTTTTTGGTGCTTCGGTGTACTGTGAGTTCCCCTAACAGTCTGAAAGAACACTTATAATATGAAGTCCTAACTGGTGTGAGGGATTTGTTTTGTTTTGTTTTGTATCCCCTGTTAGAGGGACTATTGGACAAGCTGTAAACTGAATTTAAGATGCGTTTGGAAAGATGGACTGTTCTGCCCAAAATCTGCCTAAATCCAGCAGGTTTAATTGGATCAGATTGCTCAGGGACATGCCCAATTAAATCTTGACCACCTCTAAGGATGAAAATCTGACAATATCCCTGGGCAATTTGTGTCAGTATTTAACTACTTTCATGGCGAAAAATATTTCCTGCTACCTAATCAGAATTTCCTGTCTTCTTACTTGTGTACATTGCTTCTTGTCCTTTTGCTGTACGTGGTTGAGAAGGGTCTGGTTTTATCCCCTATATAACCTCTGATCAGGCAGTTGTAGTGAACAGAAATGTGTCTCCTTTTCCTTCTCCATTCCAAGATGAACTGTTCCTGTTTCTAGAGCCTTTTCTTGTACTTCATGTACTCCAAATCCTAGCCATCTTTGTGGCCTCCAGTGGATTCATTCCAGTGTGTCAATGTCCTTTTTGTAGTGACCAGAAATAGATGCAACACTAAATGCAGTATCGCAAGTGCCAAAGAACTCTGCTGGCCCTGACAGTTACAAAAGTACTAAAACAGGTCTGAATGCAGCTGGCCCTCTTTGCTGTGAGGTCACACTGCTGGTTCATGTTTGACTTGCTGCTCACAAGGACACTAAGATCTTTTTCTGCACAATTGCTTCTCTGACAGTCAGCCCTGGCCTGTATTCCATCAAGAAGCAGGACTGAATTTTCTCCTGTTGGACTTCACAAGGTTCCTGTAGCTCATTTCTCCAGGTTCCTTTGAGGAGTAACCTTTCCCTCCAGTGAATTGTTCCACTCAACCAGTTTGGTGTCATTCACAAATCTGATGACAGAAGGCACCATCTTACATCCTGGTCATGCATAAAGACATGAAATAATCTTTGTGCCAGTTTTGATCCCCAAGGGATGTTGCTGGCTACCAGGCACCAGCAGTTCCTACGCACTGCATGGTCCACTTATCCAGTCTGTGTCCCACCTGTTTGCTGGTCAGGGCTCCATAAGAGACTGTGTCAAAGGCAGTAGAAAGTCAAAGTACACAACATCATCTGCCTTATGCACAATACTGCTGTCCTGATAAGGGAAAATGATGCGGAGGATCAATCTTGAGTAAAGTTCCTCTGAAGATTTAGTGTCACAAAGAAGGTGGAAGGTTTGTTGAAACAGCTGTTAGTTGAAGAAATCACAGTTTGAGGTCAGAGTGGGTTGACAGAAGCATATGAAATGCTACCTCAGAGGACATGGGTGCTTTGGGGAGCGGTGGTCATTATGGCTCACAAGATCTCCTGGAAGAGCATGAGAATCACCTGGGACAGAAAATAGGATAATTAAAACGAAATAATTTGGCTGGTTAGGTAAATAATAACTCACTGAGTGGGGCCTCCATAACTGCATTGTCCAGTGCAAAGTGGAGCCTTTGCTGGAAGGATAAGCAGAGAAAATACAAGATTTCACTATATTAAGAACTCTTATGATATTAACAAAAAATGAGCAGTTTACAGGAGAAGTTTAAGAAATAATTAAATATATTCCTTGAAATTGGTCAAGAGCATGTAGACAGGAAGATGAANATTGGTCAAGAGCATGTAGACAGGAAGATGAAGTTCACATGATAGGGTTCACTGAAGAAAAGAGATCTGTAAACATGTGTTTGGAATTCATGTGAGCTACTCAAGTCTAGTACTTGGAAGAACAGTCTATGAAAAATACTGAAGAGAAGAACAGTTCTTTTCAGGAACCTGAGGGCAGCAGTCAGGTTTTACCTGCACACAAGAACTCACCTCTCCCTTTGATGTCTTACAGAGGGTTCTGACTAATCTTTCTCTGCTTTTGTAGTCCTTGCATTACCTAACTCCAGCACAGACTGCAAAATATGGCAGTGTAGGGGTATTTTACAATCGTACCTTCTCAGTGNAGAAAAGAAAGGATAAATAGGATTCTGCTGTTCTGGTAAGTACTTGTTCAAACCTTACAGAGAAATTTGTAAAGCATGTAAGTACCTTCAGAAAACAAATTAAGTTCAGATGCTAGTTGGGTGTCTTAATCAATACCGTTAATGCAGACACTGTAATCAAAGTTTTCAAATTTTAAAAATCTCTGGTTTACACACCTTACCAGCTAAGAGACTGTGTTACACAGGCTATCTCTCTGAAATGGGCTCTGTCTACGACACCTGAAATGAACCTCAGGNAACTGTTGAAGAGGGAAATTTTAAGGGGCTTAATAAAATATACAAAGTTGTTAAACACAACCAAGCTAAATTATTCCATTTGAGAAGAGTGCACATATTTTTGGAAATGATTGGACAATGAAGATGCTCAAGGTGTGATCTTAATGGGCGGTGTTGCATTTTTTCTGTGATAGCATGATCCCTTGACAAAATAAAGCTGAGTTTGTTAAATGGAAGATTTGAAATACTTTTCTGGGTTGCTTAATATCCAGAAGTGCCACGAGTCACTGTGCATGGATAAGAGCTCATTCTCCTCTCCTTTCCTCCTTGTGATGCCATTTAAATCTTGACAAAAGGAAGTAGAAAAGATTTTAAGATTTACCTTGCCTATTAGTGTTGAACTTGTCATAAATAATCACCTGCATGGTATGGACAAAAATTTGGTCTTTCATGACAGAGTTCCAATCAGACTTCTGTATAATTGTTTGGTGCTGGTTTTGATATATTATTTAGACTGAGACAGGGCAGGTATTTCAATGTCACCTTAATAGCAATGACTATTTGTACATGATGTTTTACGTGAGTGATTTTTACATTGTTCTTCTGTCATCTCTTTACAATATTATTTTGTTCTCCTAGAGAAGACAAATATTCTAGCTCTTGTTTTTATCTATAGACTAAAATAAATAATTGGAATAATTCATAAATAAATAAATTATTAAGACCTGATGTATTGTCCCACTTTTATTTGTCTCATGTTTACATGTTTACAAACAATGTTTACATTTTTCATGCCTGTAGATGAATTGTTGGATTTTCTCTGGTTTTTTATTTATGTTTTCTATGAGAAAAAATTATACCGTTGAGAATGAGAAACTATTATAAACTATAGTTGCTGCAGTCAAGAAGAGTTTTTTTTCCTCTGAGATGGGATGAAATGTCTTATACCATGTAGAGGAGGGAGTGAACATAGGCAAAATGTAAGCAATTTTTACTCCTGGATGCCATATAGAGGCTGAATCAAATGGCTCTGGAACTGCATTCTAGTAAGTTGTCTCTTGTTTTCCTTCAATGGGTTTTTGTTTTAATATGTTTCTGATGGAAAAAGAACAGAGAACACTCCTCTGAAGACATATTTTCTTGAAGCTCTACATCTTTTACCAGATTTGAAAGCTCATGTTCTTATGCAGATTGATATTGTCATAAAAGAACTGTTTTTCCATACCAAATGTTGCTACTATAAATGCAATCTACTAATGGACCATTACAATTCATATTTATCAAAAATGGGTTTGATATAAAATATAGCTCAGAACAGAAGGGATAAGAAATTTTTGAGTGATTTTTTCAGAGTTCATTTCTGTAATACACTTAGCACATCCCATGTTTATAGTTCAATGGTCTACGAGCTCATCTCACTTCCACTGTGTTTGGTGGAAAGGTACCCATTCGTTCAGGGTGATTTGACCTACAGGAGCAGAAGTTTTGAATGTTCCTGATTGGCATCTGCATATTACATGCATAGAACTACAATTCCCCCTGTGCATGGTAAAAAGATCTGAAAAATCTTTTTTTACAACTAGTGTTGGAAAAAGACAATGATTTTTCTATTCCTTGAGGGTGAAGTAATCTGACTAACAAGTGGCATTTGAGAGCTGAAGCAATGGAGAGAGGCTGAATGCAGCAGCTTTTTATGAAATACCCAGCTACTATAGGCACAGTAGTAGTAGTAGAAGGAGGCACAAAGGTTAGTTTTAATCTTTACTTCCAGAAAGCCACTGGAATTTTGAACCTGAACAAAAGTAATGAAAAAGAAAAAAATTTGCTGTGTGTACTGATAGGTACACAGTGTGAAATTTCATTTCAAAAAACCTTTCTGAACTATGCCCATAAAATATCCCCTTATTAGCCTTAGAAAGTTACTTTCAGAAAAGTTAAGCTACTGGAAACCAGCTGCAGGATAATCATGTGCTTTTTGAAGCACCTGTAGCTTTGCTGATTGCAGATCTAAGAAGTAGTCCTTAGAGGTTTGGGTTAATACAATACCCCATGACTCCTTCAAATATTTTTCTGTTTGTCTTCTATTTTCCTCAGAAAATTCTAGTAGGAATTGTATCTCCAAACTGTGCAAGTTGAGCAAGAGTACTTTTAACTAGATTATTTAACATTCAGTGTGTCAGCATGAATCTTCACAACTCAGAATCTTAATGGTGTCTCCATGAAATGTGTCTTGTCATTTCAGCATCCATCTGCATTTCTGAAATGACTAGATTTGGGCCCTACATTTAACATTATTCTGTTATATTCCAGAAATTTTGGGTTAATTTAAAATAACCTTCATTAGTTACTTGGCCATCTTACCAAGACTAGCAATTTTTGTATGTGCTAATTCTTAGGCACTTCTTTTGGATACACTAGCTCTTATTTTGCTATTTTATACACAAACTGACATATGGTTAAAGATTTTTAAAACTATCTTCACATGGCTAAACAGGATTTATCATTGATGGTGGTTTTTTTTTGTGATTCTGATCCTCAAGGTAAAAACCTGCATTTTAGGGAACTGCCTCATGTTATGAATCCAGACTTCAAAGGTTGCAGAAGTTCTTCCTTTTTTTCCCCTTCTTTTTCAGCTGCATTTTTTTGGAAGTAGATGATAATGGAATTTTCTTCTTTTTAAGAACTGTTTCTGTGAATTAAATAACCATTATCTTTTAAGTACAGGATTCACTGGGGTGGTTAGCTTGCAAGAAGTTTATCCTAAAAAATAATTCTATCAGCTTGTATTAGGTGTTACTGGTGTGGTACAAAAATTGGCACCTGAAAGACTCTTCACCTTTCTTTTTCTTTCTATAAGTTTTTATATGCTTTTCTAGTAAAATACTGACAGAACACTTTTATCTTTCTATTTTGAAGCACACTGTGCCTTTACTTCATCATCACAGTTTGTTTGGGAACAAGAGATGCTTTCTGATGAAGAACAATCTCTTCATTGCTCTAGTGGTTGTTTTCCAGCAGTCAATACCAAAAGTTGACTATTGAAAGGTCATATAATCATAGAGTCATATAGTTTGGAAAAGACCTTTTAGATCATGAAGTCCAACTGTCAATCTAACACTGCCTTGTCCACCACTAAACCATGTTGTTAAACATCTAGACATCTTTTAAATACCTCCAGGGATGGTGACTCAACCACTCCCCAGGCAGTTTGTTCCAATGCTTGATAAACCTTTCCATGAAGAAGTTTGATTAGCCACTTCTTATCTCTTTGATTAGTCACTCAGTTAGTACGTCAGTCTAGGTCTGAAGTACCTTAACTAAACTTTAAGCTGTTGTGTCCATTGTGTGCCATTTGACTGCAGTAAAAGCACAACCATCCAAAAGGGAAGCTGTTTTAAACCCAGAGAAGAAGCTTCAGCTGAGCTTAACCTTTGGACAGAAGGGCCTGTCCCACCGCAGGGAAGGACGTAGCCTCAGAGGAAACTTTGGCCAAGCTCTCCTCATGACTGCATGTTCTTTCTGGATGCATGGGTGTGGCAGGACTTTCAGTCAGATCATCTGAAAGCTCTCAGGAGCCAAGATAATTGGTTCATGACAGTTTGCATGCCTGTGGAGTGGCGAGGGATTTTTCACAACTCAAGCCAGGTCAGCGCAGCAATGTCAGGAGGTAATAAAACTTCATTAGGTCCAGAAGGAATAAAATTTCTGTTGAAATAGCCTGAAATACTCAAAAACTCACCCTGCACTTTCTTAGCCTTTGCACGGTGCTGGACTTTTTAATGAGGAGCCTTCTTGTGTGCAGGTGCTTAGTTCCTTTAAACTATTCTTTCTCCATGATAACTGAAGGTTAGAAGAAACCACCTCCCTGAGTGAGACAGTGTCACTAAACCTGCTGTCTGTCTGGATTTATTGGCTGCTGTGTATCCTTAAATCTGTAGCCAAAGAGGTTCACAGCCAGCTCCCCAAAAGTCATGAGGTTGGTTGCAAAAGCCAAATCCAGCTCCCTTTCCACTACTCATTGTGCAGCACCTACCTCTTGGGCATTTTCTTACACGTAAAGGGCTCCTAAGCCACTGCAAGCTGCCACATCACCTTAGCTGATGTGCATGTGAGGGTCTAGAGGTTTGCCCCAGCAGCATGCCACCCCCACAGGTAGTCGTTGCCAGCCAAAATGAAACAGTGTTGCTTGGGCTAATGTGGCCCACGAGGAAAGAATGATCTCCATGGTTTTAGAGTCTCCTGGACTTTAATCAGGAAGGTGGCAAGTTTTCATCTCTTCCTCAGAAACATGGGGAAAGAAGACATGTAAATGCGCTGTGGAAGGGAGCACCATCAGCCAGGGTAGATAGAACAACACAAGGAATGTGTTGAAATTTTGGACTGAAAATTTGTAGCCAGCGTAGTAGGTGAAGCTGTTTGCAGTCTCTACATAAGCACAACTGTGCCAGGTACTTGCACAGGCAATAAAAAGCCATTGGCTTGTATCTGCCTACAAGTAGAAAATCAAAATTAAAACCACAAAACAAACAAAACTACCAAACAAACAACCAAACCAAGCAAATAAAAAAACCCTTTCCTTGAAGTTTACTGCAACTGACTCCAAGGATCAAGCATTTTAAGGGAAAAGTAAGTTCTGCTGGATAGAAAGCTGGACATGACCCAGCCATGGGCACTCCCATCCCAGAAAGCCAAACATGTCCTGGGCTGCATCCAAAGCAGCGTGGGCAGCAGGGGAGGGAGGGAATTCTGCTCCTCTGCTCTGGTGAGAGCCCACCTGGAACCCTGCATCCAGCTCTGGGGTCCTAGCACAGGAGGGACGTGGAACTGCTGGAGTAGGTTCAGAGGAGGGACAGCTGATGATCAGAGGGATGGAGCAGCTCCTATAGGAAAGGCTGGGAGAGTTATGACTGTTCAGGAAAAGTGAAGGCTCCAGCATAACCTTGTTATGATGTTCAGTACTTATATGGGCTTATAGGAATGACGGGACAAGATTTTCAGTTGGGACTATGGTTCATGGGTTAATGGTTCTGGGTTAATGGTTCTAAACTCAACAAGGATAGATTCAGACTAGGAATAAAGAAGACTTTTTTTATGCTGGGGTGGGTAAAACAGTGGCACATGTTGCCCAGAGAGGTTGTAGATGCCCGATCCCTGGAAACATTCAATATCACATTGGACAGGGCTCTGGGCATCATGATTTATTGGAAGGTGACCTTCCCCATTGCAGTGGGCTTGAACTAGAAGACCTTTAAGTGTCTCTTCCAACCCAAACCATTCTGTGGTTGGTGGCACAAAGTCCAGCTAAAAGCCCATAACCATAGCAACATCCCAGGATGGATACTGGGGTTAATGCTTTTCTGAATCTCAGTGAATGCCTTGGATGAGGGACAGCGTGACATCATCAGCAATCAGCAAACTATCTAGAGGGAGTCCAATCTTATGCAGTCCTGAGAAACCTGCTCTCATGAGCTCTGCTTGGAAGAGGAAGTTTGTGTTAGAGGGTCTGCAGAGGGACTTTCCAGCTGCAGCCACACAGTGGCTCTGATTTTTTTTGTTTGTTTGTTTCTTTGTTTGTTGGTTTGGTTTGGTTTGGTTTTAATTTTCATTTGTTTGTTTGTTTGTTTGTTTTGTTTTTGTTTTTGTTTTTTGTTTAAAAGCTTTTTCAGGTATTTGCTTTTTACTAATGCTTAACTACTTCGGCACTGTCTCCTATGTTTGCATGTCTGCTTACTGAGGGTTTCACTGGCTGTCTTAAGTTCACAGCCACTGGTATATGACAGATCAGGACAAGACTGGGAGGGAGTATTAGGAAAAATACTCCCTTGTCTTGGCCATTTTGTCCATAAATAGTACATCAGGCTGTTGTCCTCATGTTAATATGAATAACTGCTACTGCATTCATTTCGTACAGTATTGTTCTAGTGAACCTCCAAACATTCTACCTCACATACACTCTCTTTCTGCTGTAAAATTTTCATCTTTGGAGTCCCAGATAGCATCTAATGAGCATTAGGGTCACCTCAGTCTTAGAAACCTGGAGGATAAGATGTATCCACAAATCCTTGAAGAAATGGACCCATTTTGTAGTGTGTATTCACTGCAATTGACAATGTATTTGCACTGCAGAAAGTACTTCGTTTTTCTCCCCGTTCCCTAGAGACCTCATTTGTCAAATAAGTCATAAACTGTGGTCCAGGATATCTACATGAAATGGCCTCTCTCCTTCACAGGTGTGTCTCTGACTTCCTGAATCCCTGCTACTTTATTTTGGGATGGTTGTAGGGTTGATTTAGTCATCCTCTTTAGATGGACTGTCAGACCATGCTTACGATGCATTTGTGAAGTCGCCTAATATGACTTCTTTTTTAAAGAGAAAAATAAGGACAAGTGTTAAACTGAATAACAAGTGCTTAACGGGGTTCACCACAGGTGGGTGATCAGTTGGCTTTTAAAAATATTCTAAATCATACTGAGTATTATCTCAGTCTCACTCCTTACTTCAGAGAGGAAAGCCACAGGTGAAAGGGTGATTTTGGCAGACCCACACAAAAAAGGTGATCTTTCCATTCTGCCTTATTTGCTGTCATAGAATTTGCATTATGAAAGGAAATTGAGAGAGGTGGGTACAACTGTGGTGGCTGGTGGGGCATGGATTGTATTCTCATGTCTGGATTGATCCTAACAAGGATCAAGCTTTTATTTTATTTTCCTCTTTGGTGAAGTACTGCTAGGATCCGTATCTTCTTTCTTCTCATATTTCTAAAATTTCTTGATATTTATAATTTTTGCCACATTTTGTCTACTGTCCAGTGTTTTTGAAGTTGGTTGAGTGCAGAATTATTTTCAGGTGCAGAAGGAGGATATCAGCAGGCCAGGATAATGTGGATATATATGCTAGATTTTAAGATGTCATTAGAAATGCAGCTGGGTTTAAAGACACAAAAAGTTCATTACATTTGCTAGTCTCTCAGGACCTGTCAGTCTTTTAAGAGTCACTTTGACAACAATTTCATTATAAGGGAATGGAGGAAGTATCTTTTATTCAGGAAATGTAAAGGGTTTTTGTTGTTTTGAGTTTATTTTGGGGCTGTTTGTTTGGAGTTTTTTTGTTAGAGTTAAAAAAAAGGAAAATTAATAGATGATTGCTCTGACTTTAGCCTTGGCAAATCATTATGTACTAAAAAATCCAGCTGTCCCCAAAACACGTTCTGCAGTGACAATTGACAACATCAACATTTTCCCATGGCCAGGGTTAAGGGCCAGGTTGAATATCTTGGCAATAAGATAGTAGAACTGCATTTTGCAGAATGTCATAATTGTTGAAATGTAACAATTTTTTCTCCACCAACTAGAAGAATTTTTTACTGAATTCACATTCTCTCAAAATAAGTATTCTTATTAGGAAGCAGAAGATTTTTGGTGATATGAAAGTTATTAAAGGGAGTAAATTAAGTCTCTTAAAAAAAAGCTTACCAAAATGAGAACATGTAACTCCATAATAGAAAATGGAATTTATCTGGAAGACATTCAGGCTTGCAAATATAAGGCACTTACTTTCTATAGTTAGTACAGGTTTGCAGAAAATTGATTTATAAACATCTTGATTTGTTGATATTTAATACTAACAGTATGTGAGAAGTGTCACACATGCCCCTGATGGGCAGGGACTGCCCTGACATGGCAGTAGGAAGTGCGAAATATTATTATTTGTTAGCTTTTTTCAGGGCACTTTTTTCTAAATAGATATTTTCATCTGTGATGTAGTACTTGGTCTCCTTTTGCTTTCTTGCTGGATGACACAGCCTTTGCAGAAGCCAGGCCTGAAGGATACAATTTTAAGAGCCAACAAAATAGATCAGTGTCCATTTAGGTGTCAGCAAAATTAGATAGACTAGCAATAGATCAGGTAGGATACTTGAAGCTACTAAGCAGTTATGCAGAAGCTGCTTTTTCAAGGGTATGAGACCAGTCTGCAAGAGGTTTTCTTCTTGCTGTCTCAAAGGGAATACTGTCTGAATTCTTGCAATATACCAATTTAAACTGCACAAGTTGCTTATCATATACGGTTGGATAAATGTACTGGATGTAGAAAAACCCACAAAACAAAACCTTGAATTAATTTAAGGTCCCTTTATTCCTGTTCATAGGACTACGAGGTGTACAGATTAGGTCCTCTCTGTGCTATTATGAGGCAGACTGCTGCACTACCATGGGCCACCCACTATGGCTGGAATGCAGAGGCAGACAGTGCCCTGCTCTTCTGAATGTTCTCACATAAATTAAATCAGTAAAACTCCAGTGGCTGAAGAACTGAAAATGTCTGGCTTTTATTCCTGGTTTTGTTGTAGATTGTCTGTATGGCCTTGGATGGGGTTTGGCTTCTTTTGTGTAGTTATGGAAGCCAAAGGGATGTCCTTTCTTCTTTTTATTTTGGCTGGAGCTTCAGTCCTGGCTGACTCTCAGTATGTTGTGCAAGATAGAGAATGGCAGGACCTTCACACAATCACGGGATCACAGAATCCTTAGGATTGGAAGAAGGATCATCCAATCCAGCCCCCCTGCCAAGGCAGGGTCACCCTGAGTCGGTACACAATAGCTTGTCCAGGGGGGTTTTGAATATCTCCAGAGAGGGAGACCTCATGACCTCCCTGGGCCACCTGTTCCAGTGCTATGACACCCACACTCAATGTAAAGAGGTTCTACCTCATGCTGAGGTGGAATTTCTTGTGTTTTGGTTATGGCCATTGCTCCTCGTTCTGTCACTGGGCACCGCGAAAAGAGTCTGGCACCATCCTCTGGGCACATGCCTTGTATGCATTGATGAGATCCCCTCTCAGTCATCTCTTCTCCAGTCTTCCCTGTGGCCTGCATTGGACCNCCCAGCCTGTGGTGGTGCCTGGGGTTGTTCCTCCCCAGGTGCAGGACTCTAAACTTGCCCTTGTTGAACCCCATTAGGTTTCTCTCTGCCCAACCCTCCAGCCCATGGAGGTCTCTCCGAGTGGCAGCAAAGCCTTCAGGTGTGCCAGCCACTCCCCCCAGTTTTGCATCATCTGCAAACTGGCTCAGGGTCATTTTCTATCCCTTCATCCGAGTTGTTGATAAACAAGCTGAGTGAGACTGGACCCAGTATTGGTCCCTGGAGAATGCCCCTACTACAAGCCTCCAACTGGATTCTGCTCTGCTGGTCACAACCCTCCGAGCTCTGCCGTTCCAACCAGTTCTTGATCCAGCTCACTGTCTGCTCATTTTACCCACATTTCCTGAGCTTACCTGCAAGGATGTTATGTGAGACAGGGCCAAAAGCCTTGCTACCTATCTATAAATCCAGGACTGATGTGCTTTTGCACTACTGAGCATGCAATGACTCCTCACTGCTTGCTGAATGTGGCTGCTCACCTGCTTGCTAAGGAGGGTCTGCAGATAATGCCACAGCCCTGTGCGTGGGTAGGTCTAATTCTTGATAGCAGCTTCAGCTAGAAGTACTGAAGGTAGCCTTAGATGAGAAGTGAATTAAAGTGGTTGTCTCATTACTACATTAGTCATAGGTGTGTCATAGGGGGACAATCTTGCAGAAATTCTTTTTAGTTTTTTGCGGAAGAAAGTGGAAAAGCATGTTCAACAAAAGGAACAGAAGCCAAGCCAAATCCCTAATGACCTATTCTTCTTCCTGCTAAGTGGCTACATGTGTTATATTGCTAAGCATCCAGCTAAAACTTTCAGGGAAATTTTGGTGTAGTGTACTGGGAGTGCTGACTCAGTGCAGCTCTTGCAGCCTATTCAACAAAAAACATCTGGTACAGCTCTGATTTACACTTGTTTGAAGAGAGAAAATCAGGTGCATCTACTGCTGCAGTGGGAAGCTGTCAAAAGAAGGGATCTTCTCGTGCACTTACACTCATCCTGGTGACTCTGAGAGCAATCACTGCTGCTACTCTTAGACTTCAGAAGCCTCATACTCTACCTCAACACATAAATGTAAGGCAACCCTCAATCAACTGACAATGAATCAACTCACTCACTATTTCCTTCTTACACAGGACAATTTATACCATTAATGAAGGATTTATCAGTTCAGTGTAAGTGCCCTGTTTTCAAACAGTGAATTTAAACTGGTTTAGATTAGGTGGATTGATTTAGCTGAATGGAAAAATATCTTACAATGAAATAGGGATATCCTCCCAGGAGCTAATGACTAGTAAAAGTTGCTGAAGCTTTCTCCTATGAAAGAAGCCCGATCTGACAGATGCCCTTAATGAAAGTTTTAAGCACGGATCACTTTGCTACGATACCCTGCCACAATCCAGGAAGCTGAGAAAGAGTTGTGAAGTGAGTCTGCTCCTCTGGTGTGGTGGTAAAGAAGGCTGAAGGCCAGCTCTGTGATGCTTGTAAGCATGCACGAGCACCAGTTGAACTGTCCTGGTTTACGGTTTCTTGGGCACCAATGCAGCAATCCACAAGTGAAGTCAGGATACATTCCCATCTCAAATACTCCTGTTCCAACAGTCTAGCTAAAGTTTTAAGTTTAGGGACCATCTGCATTGTAAAGCTAAACTTAACTGAAGTAAACTTACTCCAGGATTAATTAGGCTGCTGTAGTTTTATTCAAGTCACTGGAGTTAACACTGGCATGAAGTTGGAAGAAGTAGCAAATGGAGCTCTAATCCCCTGTCATCAGTGAGCAATGTGCTCTTGTGGCAAAGTAGATCAACAGCATCTTTGGCTGAATTAGGAATGGTGCTGCAAGCAGATCAAGGGATGCAATCCTTCCATTCAGCTCAGCATGTTGAGACGTATCTACAGTTCTAACTCCAGCTCTGGGCTTTCCAGTGTAAGAGAGGCATGAACATATTGGAAAATAGTCCAGCAAAAGGCCTCAAAAAGGATGGAGAAGTTGGATCATGTGACATAAGAGGAGAGGCTGAGACAGCTGTGATTCCTTATTCTTCAGAACAGAAGAATTGGGTGAATCTCACCTTTGTGTATGAATACCTGTTGGGGAGGAATAAAGAAGATGGAGCCAAAATATTTTCAGAGGTGCCCAATGAAAGGACAAATGAAAGTGGGAGCAAAGGAGATTTTGGGTTGTGGGTTTGTTTTTGTTTGTTTCACTGTTACAGTAGCTGAACACTGGCAGAAATTGGACAGAGAGACTGTGGAGTCTCCATCCTCTGACATATTCAAAATCTGATTATTCAATATCCTGAATAACTTGATGTAAGCAATCATGCTCTGAGCAGGGAGTTTGGTCTAGGTATCTGTGGAGGTATCCCTGAGGTGCCTCCCAGTCTCAGTCATTCTGGGATCTTGTCACTGAAGAAAGTTGCAATATTGCAGCCAGCTTCACAGTGGTGCAGAACTGCCATGGTCTTTAATTCACCCTAATGTTACAGAGATCCAGTTCATGTACTACTTAGGCTTTACTTGTCAGTCTTCCATTCTTCTAAACATGGTTCATACTAATCCAGATAATGAGGAAACTCTGTGACAGATTCTATTAGGGCACAAGGGATTGTCTAAAATATAGGCAAACTTTATAATTACAGAAAAATTTGGGGAGAAAGATGAACAGTGCTCTGATTGTTACACAGTGACAGAGCAAATGAGCTTAGATAGCAAACAGAAAGTGCTCTGCTGAGCCAGTCAAATGGAAGGTAGGATATTCAAGTCTAACCATGATTCAGTTTTGCATGTCATTTTGCTGTGAAAGACCCTGAGCGTTAAACTTCATGTACAGGTTTCCTGTGTTTTGCAGTTACATCTACTGGGATTAACCTTGCAACTTGTACTTCATTAAGAATGCTTCAGATGATAGCTTAGCTGAACAGAACCTGGATAAATCCTCCATAGTTACTTCAGCTCCATAGGATAAGGAATTAGTAGGAAACATTAACATTCTGACCAAGTTTAGTTTTCACAGGTTTACTTTCCCAATAAGATGAAATTCCTGTTCTCCAAAAGATAATTATGGGTAGAAATTTGAGTGCTAGATCCAGCTTGTGATGTGTAATGGAAGACAGCCTGTAGCATGCAGGTAGACACTACAATCCCAAGGAATTTAGCCAAGGTTGCTCTGTGGTTTGGGAACAAAAGTTCACCTGAACTTCAGAGCAGTGTTTTTTACCTGGAAAAAAGCCTTGCAGAGAGCTTTTGAAGCCTTCCCAAAGGTTTCAAGGTGGAACAAAAGCACTTCATGCTATTCTAATGTTTTACATTTATATGAGTGAACCCTAGATTTTTGAGATGCCCGAGTGTTAGGAGGCAGCAAGGTTTTACTAAAGCAGCTTCTTCGGAACACTCTATTATCTATGCAAAGCCACTTCAATTGCAAAATACTAGCTATATTAAAAGTTTTGTAGCAAGGCCAGAGTGCTTAAATGGGCTTACATAATTATGACGCTGTGAAGAAACATTTTGACTGTTGGAAGCCATCAGGTTTGCACCCAGCCACTGTTCCTTTGTGTTTGCAAGTGCTTGCTGTATTCTTGTTTCTCTCTTGACTGTTATTTTCTCATTCCAGGTGTATTCACTCTCTCAAACGCTGAGAGTTCTTGGAACAAAGCCATTATTTTAAATCACCTGCTATTGCCCACAGAGAACGAACAGGCTGTAAAAGTAAGAGCAACGTTTTTGTTCATGTATGCAATGAGGTCACTTGCCTGGAAATTGACATTATCACCCACTGTTCTCAGCTTTCAGGTCAGTAACTACAATTTCTGATGATTACCAGACAATACAAATGACTGTGGCTTAATTAGGGCATGAAGAAACACAGCACTTCCTTCCTGAATTCAAGAAGGGGTCTGCAGTCTTGAAAAGACTTTCAGGTAAGTCTAGTTCATGGTGTGGCATGGTGAAAGCAGTGCCTAGGCTCTCAGGACACAGAGAAGGCATTTGCAAAGCTATCCCAGCCTAAAGATCCAGGGCTGTGTACTCAATATTGTAATAGGAGAAGAGGTAGAGTGAACAAGATCTATCTGGCTGCTTGCTTTTGAAATCCACCCCCAGCAGCAGAGGGGCTAGGACACCACTGGGCCTGTAGATGTCCATGTCTTGAACCTTCCTGTAACCAGACTCTAGTTTTTTTCGTATACATGACTTTGGATCTTTAAGAATCCAGAGGACTGAAGGATGCTACAGTGTGAAATGGACTCAGCCTTTGTCCAGTCAGGTCTTGAAGAACTCTGAGGACTAAGACTGCATCTCCTCTTTGGATCCCAGTCCATGCAGCAAAACCCTTATGTTTATACCTGGTCTGAAACACTTATGCAACTTTTGTCCCTCATCCTCCCAAGATGAGAAGTCCCCAGCCCCGTGTCACTGATCCCTTTCCCATAGGTACAGTGGGATTGTCAAGGCAATGCTATATTCTCTGATCCATACAAGTTGCTGCCAGCTGAGATCTAGACAAGTCTGCTCCACCACCTTCTCCAGCTCACTAATAAAGATGCTTTACTGTGCCTTGCCCCAGCTAAGGTGTTAGCATTAATTATGCTAAATCAAAGCAGCCTAGGTAACCTACACAGTGTGCGTTCACCCTGTGTTCAGCTACACAATGGCAAAGGAAATTAAATTTTTATGAAACTGATCTTGTTGGGTGCCCTTCTTGGGCAAAATAGGTGCATTTTAAACTCCAGAGAGTGTGTAAGAAATTACACATTGCGTTTATGTGCGTGTGCATATCCAACATAAATGTTGTATGCAAGAATGTTTTCTTCAACTGTTGCTTTTGGTTTTTAATGTTACAGTTACGTAATGGTCATATTTTCTTTTCACAAGGCCCCAGCTGACTCCAGTGTCCATCCTTCACAGAGGTGCTGAAGAAAGTGGCTGGGAGTGGCTGGGCTACAGCCCACAAAGAATCACAAAGCAAGGGCACCTGTTTGGGATTTCTGACCCACTAAGACAAACACAGGTTAATTGGTATGATCAACTGGTTGTGTGATGGTAGCAGTCTGTCAGGGAGGTTGATCCAGGTGGTCACTGTGGAGTGATGAGGAATCACATAGCTCCAGTGAAGTTAAAGGACTTCTGTGCTGCACTGCAGCAGGGGAAGCTCTGGCCTGTTACTTAGATATTTGTTTGATGGCACTGAGATGAAAACCCTGTTTCTGGGATGTAGGAATTGGCTGACACAGATGACAGAAATGTAACAAATGAGGTCCAGGTTGTGGGTAGGAAGGGAAGTACAAGTGAGTCCCTAGAAACAATGCAGTGGTGTATGAAGCAAGACTTAAAAATATAATGTGGATAACANAGGAAGGAAGGAAGGACTCCAGGAAGGAAGGAAGGAAGGAAGGGAGGGAAGAGAGAAGGAGAAAGCCAGAGAGGAAAGTGGCTTTGGGTGCCCTTATGCAAATGCTATTCTATTTGAAATGGCATTGATCAGCCTGTGCCTCTTAAATGAGCACTTCAAATACACCTACATGATGGGGCTACCTCATGTGTTTAACAGCTGATGCTGCTGTCCTTACCTGGAAATGAAGCACAGCTCTTTACGTGGATAATGCAGCTAGTTCACTAAAAATCTCAAATGTGAAGAGTAATGAGGACAGGGAAATAGCATCATGTAAATATTGCAAAATTTTGGCAGGGGGAGAGCAGTGGAGGGAGCAAAAATTTACAGAGCGACACTGAAACAGGGAAATATAAAGTAATCTGAAACGGAACACACACATGTTCTCTGTGGGTGTGAACAATGTGGGAAGCATGGAGCTGGAGGAGTGGCCAAGGCACCGTTGTCAAAGCTGAATTATCAATCATTATGCTGTATTTCTTGCCTGACCAAAAGCATTTTGTCTTGGAACGAGGAGAAAGTAGGCATTGTCTGTACCTACTCCAGTTTAGCTGCTGCATTCAGGGCTTGGCAACAAATTTCTGAAAACCTATTAGGAGGCTGGACATAACAGCCTAGTGATAAGTGTCTGTGAGGACTGATTAATGAAATTATGAATGCTGAGGATCTGGCTAAGTGTGTGTGTGATTGCAGCTTGTCTACAAGACAAAGGTGGCAGAGCCTGTGTCTGAGCTACAGACTTCAGCTTTACCACAGACAGCTTTCAGCTCATGAATTTTCTGCATTGATTATGGAGAACACTAAAATGTGTGTTCACACTTGGTCTGCTAAAGCCCCACTGGGCTTTCAGAAGAGAAAGCTGATCCATAAATAAAGAGAGCTCCTTGGAGGTGGCATATAGAATAGACAGGCAAAAAATTTAACACAAAGTGAAACTGAGCCTTCTGAGACTATTGAAAACATCCTCAAGCCTTGTGTTTTGCAATGATTGCAGTGGATGATGTTGTGTGTCTGATATGTACAGCTGATTAGCAAATGCAGGCACAATATGAAATCTTTGCTGGTTGTTTCCATATGGGAAACAAGACTGGTGGTAAATTTTTCAGAAGATTCTATGAGGAGCTGCCAGACACTGGATCTCAATGAGCCTGGCCTGAGCGATGTGGACTCTGTGGGGAGTCCAGCAGTTGTGCTGACCTGCATGTAGGAGTGCATTTGACACCTGACCAGTCATCTGAGAGGGAGGAAAATCAGCTCAGGGTGCCACAGAGATTGCTTCTGCAACAGCTGGAGGTTGTTCCTGAACTGTCATTCTTTTCTACCAAGAGAAAAGTGTGGTAGTTTGGCACTGAGCAGGAATAGTGTTGCTAACTTGGGTCTTTTCTTTCACACCTCTCAAATGCTTCTTGGAATGGATTATGAGACACCAAATTTGTTTGCAGACTACAGCTATCACTGTATCACTGTGTAGAAGAGATTTATCTGGTTGTCTCTTTCTGCACAACAGATTTTAACCACCTTTCACTACGATTTTGCTGTAAACTGACGTATGCAATGCCTTGTCTTTGGGTTTGCCTGTCTCTGTTAAGTTAGGTCCTTATCCAAGCAAACATTTTCCTATCTCTTTGAAGATAAGCCTCCTGCCCTTGCTGAAATCATTAGGATTGCTTGGGTCATTAGTTTTGATGTATGTGTGCATGCACATGACTAGCAATGATGCTTAGTGACTATGAGAAAATACCTCCCCCCTAGGTAGATTGCTGAGAGGAGGTTCAGTCTATAAAAATCATGTAGTTACAAAAACTCTTCCCCTTCATCTTAGCCTGATGAAATCTGTGGCATCTCTCCAGATGAAGACTGGAAATGTTTTCCTTCCTTTTTTAGCTCACTGGGTCTGTGTGTGTGCCACAGGCACTTTATATCATTCTAGTTTATTTATACTTTCAACTTATTGATTGGTAGATGGGATGATAGCTTTTTGGATTTATTTTGCTGCTCATTTATAATTAATTTGGCTCACGCATAAAAAAATCAACCTTTATTCATTTATTGTCTATTCACTGTGATTTTTTTTTTAGAAAGCTTAAAAGTAGAAGAGCCATGCACTAGGCAACAGGCCAACATGCACGTGATTCTCACACGTTGTTGTAAGATCTGGCTGTCAATTTTACCTGCATTTGCCCAAAACAGGGAGTATTCTTTGTCCACCTGTGCAGTGTGAGCACCTCCAGCCATACTAGTGAGTGCTTGTGCAGAGCTGCCGAAGTTGGCATGACTTCCACCAGTACGTGTTATGGAAATGTAGAGGAAAAATTTCTGCTCTGAGAGCGTGTGTGTCCTTGCAAACTCTTGAGAGTGATCCATACTGGGTGAAGCAGGGGATCATGAGAGAAGGATGGCCATGGAAGTGAACTTCGTCTCTCAACAAAAAGCAAACCCGCTGCTTTGCCAGTTGGCAGCCCTGTTGCTGGAGCTGAGTGATGGACTTGTAGAATAGCTGTGCTGCTTTGGTCATTCTGATGAGCTCTGTATCACTCATAGCCCACTGGGCTGATCACACACAGCTCACAGGGAGTATGCTCTGTATCACTCTCCCCAGCTGCCAGTAACAACTGGCAAGTAATTTGCCTTGATAAATACAATAGATATGAGCATTTAATTCAAAATGACAATTCAAGGTTTTAAAGCAGTTCACCTGCTCTGCAATGCTTTAAAGATCTCCCAAAAGCAATCTTTTGTATGTGCTTGAAATCTGCCTCTGCCACTACTCAGATATATTTATAGACTACTGGTGGGCTGCCTATGAAAATTCTCATCCCACAGTTTTTCCTTAAGGTTGGTGAAAGCTTCTGTGTTTCATGAAGGTTAAGCCACAAAGAGAGGGGATAGTGTTGTAAATACCTTCTAAGCCCCTGAATCTGTGATCTCAGTAAAGCGTTCACTGTGCACTGTAGAAGCACAGTTCTGTATTGCTCATGTAGAATCAAAGGGCTGCTTCACTTTCCTTGATCCTTGCAGTATATCCACCTATGTCTCTTTTAAATCACTCCTACAGATTATCTTCTGTGGATTTCCACTACTGTCCAAAAAAATAAAGTCTTGGTTCCCCCTATTTTCCTGCCCCCCTCTTCCCAGTGTGCAAGCATGCCCAAGATGAATCACTGCATAATTATATTCCTATTGCTTGTATCCTTCCGTTGGCTCTCCCTTTCCGCTCATTTCATGCTTACTTGCCAATCAAGCCTATCATTTGAGGTCTGTTTATTTGCTGGGGTTCATTAACCAAAGGGAAGATCTTCAGCAGCAGTCTAGGGGACACCTGAGATCCTCCAGCCCATATCACAATCTCAGAGGGCAGGCTTTATATGGTCCTGCAGGTGCAACATCCCTTAATTTGCCTTGAAATATTGAGCCCTGCTTTAGGCTCCTGGCAAATGTTGTGCTTTGAAATGGTGTCTGGGGTGAGAGAAGAGTTTGCCTGACTTTCCAGCTGTGCACAGAGGGCAGGAGCTGTGGGGATGCTAGCTTTCAAGGGCAATGATGGGTGACAGGGATATGCTTATACTGTGGATAAGTACAGGGAGGAAGCTCAGGTAGGCCAACACTTGGTAAATGAGGTGAGGCATTGACAGATGGATTTGGGGCTTCACATTGATGCTGAATTTTCTGTAGACATGCTGCTGTGGTTCCTGGGGTGGGAGCTCCCCTGGGAGAACAGCCATGTGTATACATGGGAAGCAGGGAAAATCTGCAGTATTTGAAGGCTTGATACAGGCTTGCCCTAAAATATGCTAGTCAAGATTAAACATCAAGTTTAGAAACCAGGATTGGACCCTCATGCAGTTAGAGGCCTGACCAGGTAGATTTGATCCTTGTCTTCTCTTTTTGTCAATGAGTTACCTGGATTGTAGCTCTCAGAGGGGCCCCAAGTGTGTCAGGAGCCTGAAGTGACTGGGCATTGTTTTGACACCTTACTTCAAACCTCACAGCCTTTAGTGGTGATAAGGGCATTCTTGCAGTGTTAAAAGACATCCTGTAGCACAGGTAGGTGCTGCGGAGTACAGGAGTACTTACTCCCTCTGATTTTCAAAGTTGCTTAGTACCCCTGAGTCTCCATCTCTGTAGAGTTGTGTAGAGCCACCAGCCACATCCAGCATCCCTACTTTCAGGAGGGGCCAGTTTTCCTGGTGGGAGCTGGGACCTTTTTCTCTCCCTGCTTTAGCTGTACATCACCTTCTGGGTGTCACTGCTTTATGCTGCTGGTTTCAGTCATCACTGCTGCTCTGCTCTGTTTTGTTCTGTCTCTGGGCTTTGTGGTTGCAATGCACAGGACTTCTCAGACTGCAGTTAGAGCTGCTGCTTTTCTCTGTCCAGCTCCTCTCAATTTCAGCTGTATGTGTGCTGCTTATCTCCTAGTGTTTCAAGAGACATTTTTTCAGGGTTATTAGTACTTTTTGTACCTGTAAGGTACTTTTTGTACCTGTTCCATCCCCAAGTCACCATGCAACACCAGTGCCTTGGCCAACACCACATCCAGCCTTTCCATGGAGCAGTGTTCTTCTCTGTTGCCTGGAGAGGAGGGATGCTGCTTTGCCCTTGGTCCCAGGCTGTTTCCAGTAAAAGTCTTCCCTCCAGAAGAGAAAGGCATGGCAGAGGAAGAAAGGAATGCTCAGTTCTTCCTGTGCTGCTGTGTCTGCTGCAGAACCCAGCAGAGCTGGATAGCTGAGGAAAATGTCCCACCCTCTGCAGCACATGCTCTCTCTAGGATGTGCTGGGCACAGTCCTCCCCCAGCTCCACTCTGGCCAGCACACAATTTTCCCAAAAATATACATATAGTTCTTAATGTCTAATCTTATTCTGAGAACACTTTCCAGCTTTTCACTGGAAAGATGATTAATACTGCATTGCCCAGCCAGTCACACTATCCACAGTAGAGCTATAAATAAATACCACCCAGCAGTTGCATACAGCAAGCCCTATTTTATTATTTTCCATTCATAGTAAAAAACATGGCAAGGAACTGCTGGTTAGAGAAGAGGCTGAATAACAGCTGTAGTTTAGTAGGCACCTTAGTCTTTCATCCTCCAATACCCAGAGGGCAAAGAAATTCCACATTTATTTTTGTGTAAGTTTTGCTGTTCTCTGCTTACAAAGGTTATTTGTCCATCTAGTTGGCTGACCCATACATGATTAAGTGTGCAATGTGCTTCAGGTGGCCCTAGGAAGGAAGGCTTTTTCTTTTCAAAATTAGGTGAAAGCCCTCTACCACGATTGCTTTGTCCAACGGAAAATTTGTTTCTTAGCCAAATGGAAACAACTGCTATGGTTGCCATGGTTTCCTTATTTCTTGTAAAGCAGAAGTCCCTTCCAATGTTGGGTAAGCAGTTTTGGTAAAAAAAATTAAAAACTAAAAAAAAATACTCCAGTATTTGAGATTAAAATGTCTAGTAAAAAATGAAGCCCTTTGCAGGAATGGTTTCCACTGAGATTTTACTGTTTTTTAAGATTTGGAATTTTAATTTTTTAAAAAGAGCACATCATGAACACTGTTAAACTGCAAGCTCTAGAGATTCCCACCCAATACCGTTTTTCAGCTAGCTTTATTAATGATCGCGCCTGAGCTATTCAGATGTGAGTCATTCCAGAGGGTGGGTGGATGGGAGGAGGAATGCGGGAGGGGCAGGGAACTGGCGTCTCTCCCGTATGGGATGGAACCGGTGAGGGAGAGGTGGTGCGGCTGCCTCCTTGCAGACGGAGGGTGAGCCTGGCTCGGGCTGTGCTTCAGGTCCTTGTGGCACTAGGGACACAAGCTCCTGGTGCCACAGAGCTGCCTTGTGGATCTCGGGGCGGTTGCACGCTGGGTATTGGTCCCCTCCGGTATCAGCCCCTCGGTGCAACTGCAAAGCCTTTCAGAGGAAAGACAGTTTCTCTTTTACTGTCAGTGTGTGGCTTAGGAGCACGGGAAAGGAACTGCTGTTATACGAACACTTCTAATTATATGGGCTTTGTTTTCACACAGCTGCTACCTTTCTGAAATATATTATGGAAAAAAAAATCTGCCATGACTGTATTACTCACCAAAGCCTAGATTTTATCAAACACTGTGCACAATAAACTTGCAGAAGCTGCATAATTTGTTGGAAAAAAGTTCAATGCACTAATAAGATGTTTCATAGGATTAATTTCTTTGTTTGTTCTACAAAAACCTAGACATTTAAAAATTAAATCCCCTCCAATCTCTTGCACAGAAATTGTTTTATAATCTTTTTGGGAGATACTTTCTCCAGCTCACTAAGGCACTTGCTTAATGATTAACTAAAAGGACTTAATTGGTCCCAGTAAAGACATACTTTCTTAAAATCAGCCTATGGTAATTCCTTTTCAAATTGTAGTCTTTATGGTTTTGCCACAGGAAGTCAAACACATAGCTAATTATAACACTGTTGAGGGAAAAAAAATTAAAATTAAGGTAAAGATTTACAAAAAGAAAAAAAAGATAGCATTATCTTGATCTTGCTAAAACTTTTGAATATGGCTTCATAGTGAATTGTTGAATTATCTTTGCTAGAAGGTCATTCTTGCTTGCTTTTGGTGAAAGAGAATAATTTTTTTACGTTATGCCAAATAAAATGTACGGCAGCCATGAGCAAAAAGTGGAAATGTTAAAAAAACATGAGAAAGCAGGCTTATAGAGAAATATTCAAATGACTCAATAATCACTTACTCAGGTGTTTGGTCCCCTATTTTGAGACTGGGCAAGATGACGGTTATTAATTAGTTACATATTCTTGTTGTTGAGAAATCATGGCCATGTCTCATGATTTCTAAGACTTTGTTAAAAGTTGTGGGCTTGGAGCTGGAGGGGAAGAGGATTTCTCTCCTGGGCACTCACACTTCCCTGATTTCCTCCCTTTGCTTTAACATAAAGCCCTGGAAGTGTCCTCTTGCATGCACTGGTGCAGCTGAGAGCACTGCCAAGCCCTCAGGGAGGACAGTGCTCTTACAGGGATAAGTGTCTGGGATACAATACCCTGGTGTCCTGCACAGCAGGTAGTGTCCTCATGTTACTGCTCTTGGTTAGGCTTTATGGGGTACTGTTTCAAGGATTGCCAATACTTCAGGCTGCAGTTCCAGTCATCAAGGAGAAAATGCATCTTCAGGTGGTCCGTCCAAAGTACCTGATGCAGCAGACCCTACAGCTTCCAAAACTTTATCTTCCTCTTAGGCTCAACCTGCTGGATGTTTTTATGAGATTTCTGGTGCTTGCCGTTCAGTAAATGGCATCCACCAGAAGAGACATGATCCTGAACAGGGATTTTCTCCCTTATCAGCAGGGACAAAACAGGTCCTGCCTTGCTGGACCTCAGAGTGCACCCAATGACTCTCCTATGACTCTGCAGGACTGCTGAAAACTTCCACTTTCTGTGAGGCTGCAATTTGAAAAGTGCCCTCGTCTGTGATAGAGCTGTCAGGTTTAGAGTAGAAGATTTTGTCACCCTGACTTTTCTTCCCCAGCTGTCAAGTTGTGAAACTGAAGACAAGAAATACATATTCCTGGATGAACACTAATTAATATTAATTTCTGAATGTGAGAAAGCCTCCAGTAATAAGGCCACTCGAAGGCTACTCTGAGAGGACATCCAGAAGTCCATGTAAACTATCCGGTCAGGCTGCCAAAGTGAATTTGCCATATGACAAACAACATGCCCTGTGCCCACCTTGTTCCCTGTACACCTGGGACAGTTTAATGGCTTGTTTTCCCATTGAGGGGCTCCTTTCCATGGAAGGCAAGGCAGGAATCTGAACATTTAGCAGTAAGCAAGGAATATGTGCAAGTGGAAAAAAATGTGGGGAAAAAAAAATCATAAATCAATCACTTAACTAATTTGTCTGAAGAATTGTGCTAGTCAAACAAGCAAAATTTTATGAAAATATTCCCAAGTGAAGGCCTAGATTTTTTTTTGTGAGGCCATCTTTAAATTTAAAAACAATATGTCCAGCAAAAGGAAAATGTTGTGTGGTTCTGCTCTGGTTTTTTTGTAGGCAAACAGTCTCCACAATACGAAACCTCAGTTCAGTTCAAAAATCTACCAGTTGTCCAGACATTTTTCTGAGCTATTTATATATGCCTGAGGCTGTGAGGCTAAATTATTACCCAAGGCAGAATGCTGGTAGGTGCTGTTTGTAGAAAATGCATCAGTTGGGTGTTTCCCACACTTGTGACTGGAGGTTGCATATCCTTCCTTGTTTGAAGGTGGGAACAAGGATGGATATCTTGCTCTTTTTTAGAATGTTGGTTTTTTTAGAATGTTGGCTTTTTTAGAAAATTGGAAAAGAACCAGGACTAGGGCTGGACTGAGCACTTATGCTAAGAGCAACTGTTCATAGCAAATGCGCAAGTGACACGTTGACAGATATGAGGAACAATAGTGAAAAATAAATTTCCCAACTCTTTTCCTTTTTTACCCCAGCCATCCCTGTTCCATTCAGGGACACGCATATTTTATTGCTAAATGGTATATTTAGTAGACTATATACAGGTCAGGTTCTTCAGCAACCTAAACATTTTACCTGATTTTACTGCTAGTCAGCCTGTGTTCTTAAATACTTCATATGTTTTTCTTCCCATCTTCTGTCTGGTCCATATATTTGTCACAGAAATGTTTGAGCACACACTTCATCTGTCATGGTAGATAATTTTCAAACTATTACATGCTATTAGAATTCCAGTGTTGGCATTTCAGCTACAGAGCACAGCAGCATTTATCCTTGACCGTGGTAAGCAAAGCACTTCAATTTTTTTTATACCGTATAAACCTGCATATTGCAGATGCAGTAGGTATTCTTTCACATTAGAAATCACTGATGTTTGGCTGATTATTGCTTGAGAATATATAATGCACTCGGCAAATTTATTTTTAAATGAAAATTTGGATAAAATATTACATTAGAAACAAAAGCCTCTCTGTGTATATATATATATATAATTATTATCTCCATTGATAATGCATTTTAAGAATTTAAACACAAAACTGCTCAGTCTGGAGGATCATAACTTTGTATTTGATTTCACACCATACATTATGGATTTCCAGTATGTGAAAAGTGTTTAAAATGTCTGCAATAAAAATCTTTCACTGCTTTTGAAATTAAAATCAATTTTATATGCATTATGTTGCAGGGAGTTGAAATTTGTTAAGTAGGTTAAGTAGTGGGAGGAATATTGTAGAAAATTATTACATTCCATTGTAAGATAAATTAAAAAATAGTACAATTAATAGAGAAATAAAATAAGTTCTGCAATTAAAAAAATACACTAATTCAAAGTTATTGCTAAGTATTGAGAAACAGATAATGCAACGTTGAAGTCTGATCTGTAATGACCATCTCCCTGACAGTAACTCTTCCTTTAATTAATGAATCTTAGGTTGCATCCCAGGTAATAGTGATAACAATCTCAGCTTTTAATTCCTTAAAAAATTAAGATTTAAGTGTCTTTTTGCAGGCTCAATCCCAGACAGAGTGGACCAGGACCCAGCTGCCATTCTGGGGCCGGGAGGAAAACAGTCACTCTATCTGTCCTTTACTCTGGAGAGGAAAAGGTCTAGGACTGCAGCAGGAAGATTTCAGATGCAGGGTTCATTTCACCTGTGCTTGGCTACAGCACCACACAGGATCCAAGCTACCTGTTTAGGCTGGCTTCGTGGCTGGTAGGTAACAGCGGGTTGTGTTCCTGTGTTGGAGACAGCCACCACTCCTTGCGAGCTGTTGTGGAAAGCCAGGCAGCAGCCTTGCATGTCTGCCTACGTGAGGATAGCATATCTCATACCAGTACCCTTGATCTGTGTTGCTCCCCACGAAGTCTGGCTATTCTGTGCCCTGCTGTGGGTGCGTGGTCTTTCTTCCTGGGCATCTGCATACAGATTCCCCAGAGACAGGTATTGGCCCTTTTTAATCTGGAAAGGTTTGCAGTTCTGGAAGAATCTGCGATTTTGGGTATTTATTTGTTTCCTTGAGAGCAACCCTGGCTTTGTTCTTTCTCTCCTGAGAGCAGTTTGTCCCAGGTTGAAATTCAAGANTTCTTCTTTTGTATTACTGCATGTATTTAGTTCTTTTTCCCTTTTCCTAATAAATTGTATTTCTGACTTGGAGTCTCTCACTGGTTTTGCTTTCAAACCAGAACATAGTTCTAGTTGATGTTGCTATTGCATGGTGTAAAGTACTGCCCCTCCATGCTGGCCCCTTCTGAATGGAGTTCCCAGGGAGCCAATTTTCTCACTGTTTAAGTGATGCTACAGGCAGCTTTCTATTGCAAATCAGTGCGTATTTCTCTCCTCCTCCTCCTTGCACCTCCTCAAAGTGCTATCTCATGCGTGTTCACATTTGAGTCTCTTCTTATTTTTGCAATGCATTGGAGACAAAAACAGTCTTACCCTCCTTGGCTTGCAAGTTTGTATGCTGAAGGGGGCAATAATGACTGGACAGATTTGATTCACTCTCAGTTATATGCAGAATCCTTTCACAGACCCAAAAAAGCACACAGCAGCCTCGGCTTCTCCTATTTGCTGCCTTATTCCTGGGTTCTGCTGCCAGCTCTGCCTGGTAAAAGAGAAATTTTGTTCTCTGGATTTTCCGTCTTCACATTATTTATTGGCAGTCTCTTTCTCTTGTGAGTATAGATAGTAGTCTGTCTAAGGGACATCTGAGCTTCCTCTGGGCACTAAGAAAAACCCATGGCACAAAGAAAACCATCATTATCATTGTGCAGTTTTATAGGGCTTTTTAATATATATTCTCCTGGAAAATACCTAAGAAATAGAAAATATTGAATTAACAGAGGGTAAACACTTGCTTCCTTGACTTTGTAGTGGTCATCTCTTCTCTCCATTTGATGCAGAACCTAATCTGATGCAATTTTTTGTTTAACTGCTCTCTTTGATATTCTCTATAAAGAAAGGATAGTAGAAGTATACACACACTTTTGTGTTTCTGATGCTGGTCTGACCTCTGATTGTGTTCACTTGTTTTTAAAAACCCTTATGATATTCAGGGAGATCCAAGGATGGTTCAGTTTCCCCAGGGTTGTCAAAGAGCTTTGCAACAAGTTCCAAAAATGCGAGATTTGTCCCCCTCCCTTGGGACTTTTTTCTGGGGTTGGTTTATTTTCTCTTTCCAGAATAAACTCTAATTTTCCCTCTCTTGCCTCTTTCCACCAGTACAAGGTAATTTTTATTAGCTGCTGCTGCTGCAGAGTACTACTACTTCTGCTAGTAATAATAGATTTATTACTTTAGTTGCCAATCAAGGTGACAGATTTTCATGGTGCTCTTTTCAAGAGGAAAGTGAGATCTGCAGCAGTGTGTATGTCACATCTAATTTTCTTGTTTTCCAGACAATAAAGAGAAAGAAGCCTTTGGCTTGCAAAGTTAAGATAAAGAAATTAAAATTGTCTATACTAAAAGGTAATTAATTTTCCATGAAAATCTATTTTTGTAGTCTTAATGCTGCTACCTTTCTTTAGCTTGGGAATTTGTTACTGTGCAGAATAACAAGATCATACGTAGATTAGCATAATAACAGTTGCAACAACAGTATTTTTTAATAGATCATTTAGTAGTGCTTTGATATTTTTAACAATCCCTAATGGTTCAGCATTAGAAATGATTCTCTAAGTGCTCAGAAATTAGGCCTTAAAAAGAAAAAAAAACTGCTCTCATTGTAGAAGAGGCACCTATTGATCCCTGTTACAGAGCTGGGATGCTATCTCACCCTCTAGTTCTTCTGAATAAATAATAACCTTTGACATAATGCAGCACTGGACAGGTTAGAAATAGCAGCTAGCCCGTGAGGGAGGCTGAGATGTAACAGCTTCTCAGCTAAAATGAAGCTGAGATCTGCTGGGGATGGGGGTCACCTTTTCTCTCAGTTCTGCCACAGGATCTAACTAGAATTAAATATATTTGACAAATGACCTGAGAGATTCTTGCTAAATAGGTTGTTCTAATCAGAGACAAAGAGGTCTGAGATTCTGTAGAAGTCTCCAAATAGGATGAACTCTGCAGATGTGCCTGAGGTGCTGGGTGTGGTTTCACTACAGCATGACTCCTGTGGCAGAAGTGGATTTCATTGTTTGTTCTGCAGCAGACCCAGAGCCTTTTGGTACTGGTATTTCCTTTTACAAACACTTAACCAGGGTCTTTGGAAATTCTTCCATACATTCCAGATGAGGATGTGCTTCCTTGAGCTGCTGCAAGGCAGTCCAATGTACCATCTGCCAGGGGTCTTTGTTGAACAGCATCTGTTACTCTGGCCCTTCACATTCCTTGTTCTCTTCTGAAACTCTCCAGGCGAAGCACAGGCTAGGCGGTACTACCTTGCACAGAGATGTTCAAAGTCAGACAACATGCTCCTTGTCCCTGTGTGGGGTGGGCGATCCCTTAGCCTCTGGAAGAAAAGTGCTCACATTGGCACATCAGACACACAGGATAACTAGGATTTGCTGAGGTCTCCTATGGCAAGGGGGTCACTGGCACAGCCACATCTGTGCCTGTTTCTGCAGCTAGCTCAGCCCAAGCAGGTCAGTTGTTTCTGTGTGGTGCTCCATCTCAAGGCATCACCATCAGGTGAGCAGGGGGCCCTGTAACCTCTGGGAAGGTGGTTTGTATGGAGATGAATGTCACCTTTTAGGACAAGCTCCACCTGTAACATCATAGGATTAAATACAGTGTGCATTTGCAAGTGTCTGCCATGGTTACCATTTTACTCTCATCCATGTTTGAGCTCTACATGCCCTGGTGGTCTCAGCTGAAAATTTCTGGGGTCTTGCTACAAGCTATGGTCCCTGCTGTTTTCTGATACAGACCTGTGAGATAGAGGTGGTATTGATCTTTAGTGACTGCCCTGAATGTTTCTGGTGTTTATATTTTCCCATTGGAAGTAGAAGTATTGCTTTTTCTTACCAGGAAGATCCCTTTTCCATACAGAGTCTGTAAGAACTGCAGTGAGATTAATCACTGTTGCCCATTACCAGATCAAGGCAGCCTTGTGTATGCAGAGATTACAAGGTCTAGGAATAAGAAATTAGCAAAAACCACTTGCTAGAAACAGGATCTTGGAAGTGTGAATTTTAGAGGTGACAAAGGCTTTTGGAAAGTGTGTAATTTCCAAGAGAATAAGAAATAAATATTTTTGATTTTTAATTATTTACATGATCTCTCAAATAACCTGATGTGACAGTATCCTGCCTTTTCATTATGTTAGTTGGGCATGAACTTTCGTGAAAGGTGTCCATAGGCCTTGCAAAATTGAGAGCCAAACACAAAGCCATCCAAGAGTTCAGATGAGTCATAGACCTCAATGTGAATCCTCTGAGAACATGGATTTTCTATCCTAGGGAGTTTAAAATCTAGGTTTCAAAATCATACATACATATTTCATATTCGCTTCATCACCAAAATGTGTCTCCACAGCAGCAATCAAAGCCTTGGGAGATATGTCTTTAAGTCAATGTTTAGAATCTTTTAAAGAGAAAACCTCCAAATGGGATATTTATATCTTCACAGGCTATCTTTAGGTGCCATTTGTCAAGTTCTTGCACAGTGTCTCCCAAAACTCCTCTTTCTGAAACAGCAATATTCCACACCTCATTTTTAAACCTCAGGAAAACATGGAAAGCTCCTAAAATAATTTTCATTCATTTCTCAGAGCAATAGCATCAATGCCAGTAAAATGAAATTGAGCCATCCTGAAATTGAGCCTCCTCAAAGGCAATTTTGGAATAGCTTTTTCACATCAGCTGTGAAGCACTTGCAAGGACTGTACGTTCCCAGCCTTATTGTTTTCTGTGAGAAGAGTAAAGCAGCACACCACACTTGGGATCTGCTGCATGTGGAAATAATGTCTCCCTGCACCACAGCATCTCTGTGAGGCAGCAGAGAGTGTGAATGAAACAACAGACAGCATGAGCAAGAGACTGGAATTGTATGTAGGGCTGACACTGAGTATGGGAATGGAAAGGGTGACACAGCAGGGCTCTGTCAAAACAGATGTAAAGCAGAGGGTGCTGCAGCTGTGCATGTGTCAGGGGAGAGTGCAGATTTTTGTAGAGCGAAGGGGGAAAAACAAAGAAAAGCACATGCAATCATTCTGCATAGAAGGTATATTCCTCCTAATGAATAAGACAAGAAAGAGCAAAGCAAACTTAAGAAATATCCACAACAGGAGTTCACACAAGACTGGGGACAAGGCAATCAGTGTGTTGTGATCTCAGAAGAAGGTATTTGCTTCAAATATTGGTATTTGTCGTGATCTCAGAAGAAGGTATTTGCCCTCAAAGCTGTGAATCCAGAATGCATTGTGTAAGCATTTTTCCTAATGACAGTGACTGGGGCTGCAGATAAAGACAAAATAGAAAATACAAAATGGATGGGAGAGGGAGGAAGATGTGCAAAACTATGTTATGGGTTGTTTTAAGTGAGGAAAGAGTTTTTAAGGAAAGGCAGGGTCAACAGAAGAAATTTCATGCTTAGGTGGACCAAGACAATTTGGGGCATATAAGGCCAACGAGATCTGACACAAGGGTGGTGAAGATGTTGATGAACAGGGGTAGTAAAAGTATTCCAGTTTTTTCTGTCTCCTGCACTTGGAAGAAGAAGCATGGAACGCTGCCTAACTGATGAAAACTGAAGGTAAATCAACAGAGACTTTCAATCAGTAGTCTAAGTAATTTGCTTTCATGATCTCAAAAGAAAGAAAGATGCAACTTCCCCTCTGCCACTGAAAAAGCAAATATTTTATTGATAATTTATAAAAATATATTAAAATACTTGGAAAACATTAATTATCTGGAGACTAGAAGTTGACTATTAGTAGGTGAACAAGATGACACAGGAAGATGTAGACCAGTTGAGGTAATATCACTCCTCATGAAAAGAATGGAAAAATTGATATAAGATACAATTAGTAGGGAAATAAAGTGTAGCAATATAATTAATGCCAGTAAACATAGCTTTATGCCAAATACACCTTGTCAAATAGAATTTATTTTATTCCTTCAGATAGTAAGTCTCATTGATGAAGGCAGCTGTGGAGGTATATGATTCTCTGTAATGATATTGATCTTATACCATTGCCTTTTTGATACAGAAACACATGCTATTTGACACTGAAATGTGCAGGCACTAAGAATTGGCTAGCTGACATAAGTAGTTTTTAAGGGAAGTTATGATAAATATGGGTTCTTACATCATGTTCTAAAAAATTTTCTATTGAGCCTATTCGGTATCTTTCCTCATACCTGAAGGAGAATACAAACTCCCTGAAAAGTTCAGCTGACACTCTGTCAGACAAAATGTCTGCAAAACCATGTGCAAAAAACTGCTGTACAAAAGGAGCAATCAGGATTATTCAGCAGGCCATTTGAAGAAAAATGTTACTGTTCGGGGTAAGGCTGTGCAGGTGTGGATAGGGAATGGTGGCCTTACCTGCAGGGTGTGGGATTACAGCCTGGAAAATAGTTTGGGAATCAAAACTACTGAAATATTTAAACTCAGTCATTGCCACAGCAGGTGGATGTAATGTTGCCTTTGGAGATATATGAAATTGAGAAATGAAGGCTAGAAAAACCATGCTGAAAATTCAATATAGGAATATGGTGTTTGTCCATGACCACAGAAAATATTTCGGAAAAGAGAAAATGGTGTGGGAATTGGGGGTTGGGGAGACAGAGGCAAAAACTATCTTGAAATGTGGAAATTGGGCCTTTAATTTTTGGTGATAAGGAAATGTTTTTGGATTAGCTGCAAATAAAAATTTTTGAAAGACTAAACCCACGTGGCTTGTTTTTTACCTGTCTTCATTCAGAAAATATGACTGTACATTATAAAATAGCTCATTCCCCTAGAAAAGAAAGCAAAACTTAACTGAAGTGTCTTTCTCTCTATCTGCTTATTTCCAAAAGGAACATAAATTTAAGAATTAATTCAGATAATCTTGTCCAATAGCCCCCGTAGAGGTAAAGTTGGAAAGCATTAAAGAGATTTTATTTGTTCCCCACCTCCATGTGGTCCCTCCCTCTAAAGTGCCATTAGAGCACAAGTACCAGAGGGGAGCCCTGGGTGTAGAAAATAAAGGTAACAGGGAACTAATAATTAAATGTCAGATCAGAATTTCAGGCTAAAGGAGAGGATTATGTGTTTTTAACTATGTTGGAACAAAGTCATATAAGAATTGGTGTCTCTCTTGAGCTGTCTCTGAGCAAAGGTGGGAGACCTTTCTGGAAAAATACTAAGAGTCAAAAGAGTTTAGGGGCTCAGCAGGAGGTTAACATGAAATATTAAACAACTTGTGGAACACAAGAACACTCCTTGCGTCAAGGAGATCTTGATAAAACATCTGACCATGTTTAATCTTAAGTGTGGTAACTGAAGAGAAGTTCATTGTCCAGTGAAGCATGTAAGAAACGGTATCATTAAGAAGTCCCAGTCAGAAGTAGATCTGAAAGAGATGCCATGAGGCAAAACCACAGTCTGCATATGTCAGGGAGACTGGAGCTGAGCAGGGATATTTGGCTGTGCTACCTCTGCTCAGTCACAGGTTTGGCATGTGACATTCACCAAGGCTCAAAGATGCACCTTAAGGTTTGGGTGTATCAGCCTCCTAGGAGGGCTTCATTCCCACCTGGTGTGCAAAGAAAGATTTTTACCTACTTGCCCATGCCTGAACATGAAAAGCAGGACTGTGGGAAGCCTTATCTGAAATACCACAGAAGCTATTCAGTCCTTGTCCTCACGTTACACCTGTCATGCTGCACAAGTCTTTATAGCTGATAGTTTATGGCCTAGTATCGTTAAGTGTGTATAAATATTTTCAAGACTTTACAATGCTTCTCCAACACCTGCTCTGTTGTTTCCATTCAGCATTAAACCACACCCTGATACAGAAGGGAGTTTAGTTATACATTTGAAAATCTTTTCTGTTTTTCTCAACAGCCCTGAAGAAAAGCTTTTACTGGGGTCACAAAATAAAGAATGTATCTTTAAATTTCCGAGAATAATTCCTTTTGCTAAGTAAATGTAATGTCAAGCAACTGCCTTTATTTTTTCCTTATGTTGTTCCTTTTGCCTTTGTCCCCTAGGTACTAGTGACTCAGAGTGGCTTATAAAATATGAAGAACAGCATTTAAAGTCTCTCAGAGAATAAACAGTATTATTTCCTGACAAAACTGCACACTGACAATTATTGAGCAACAGCATGACATGCACAAGATATAGAAACCCTAAAAATGGAGCTGCTGTGATTGTGAGACTCCCACACAAACCTAGAGTATAAGAGATTCACAGGTAGGACTCAGTTAAACTCTCCTCAACCTTGCTACTTACAGATTACATCCCCAAGGAAAAGAAATGTTTTGGCTCTTTTTTGACATAGGCTAATGACATGAGCAACAGCTTCTCCATACTAGCAGTCCTTTGCTTTTGGGAGTGAGGAATTTATGGTTTGACATTTAAATGTCCTGAGAATCAAAGAAATTAATCTTCCAAGTAGATACACAGCAGAATTGCCCAAGTGCCCACATGTGCTCAGTGCCTGTAATTTCCCATCTTTGCTAAGATTTCTGTTGCCTGGTAGCACTTGGGACTCTTTTCTCTCATGAATACCTGTGTCTTAAGCTGATTCTTTCTTTGTCTTCTGGGATTCTTCCTTTCTTTTTCTGAATGTTCATGTGACTTTCACCCCTCTCTCCATCCTCTTTTGGCATAGATTTAACTTTAAACAATCTTTAACATAGATTTAACTTTATTTTGCTGATAACTCTCTCGCCTCCTGTCTAATTTGAATCAGCTGCTTTGTATTCTGCTTCTCTGCAAGTATCACTTCATGCAGGAAGGCATTTTGTTTTTTCTTTCTGATATGTTCTTGTATTGTCAAATGCAACATGAACAAAATGGAATTCCAGAGATCTCCTACTGGAATTCTTCCTATTCTATTCTATATGGATATTATGGGTGGCAGCAATATGATGTTCAAATAAGTAGCTAGAAGAATGTTAAAAAAAAGCTCCCAAACTTCCAGCCACAAGCACCAAAGCAGGCATGTGTAACATCCTGATAAATGGAGAACTACTTAACACAGGGGAACGTCGTTTTAGCTGTCTTTTCCTTTCTGCCACTCTGGTACACTAAGCAGGACAGCCTCCCACTGCCCTCTATTCTGGCAGGAACACCTTTTCAGGAGCTGGACTCATCTGTCTCCATTTTTACTCAGTCAGTCCCTTTTAATTACCTCCCAGAGCTCTTCACCCATTCTCTATAGATACCCTTTTTATTGTCTGTCACGCTTTTCCTGACTCCATCTCTGTGAGCTTACAATTGATGAGAATGAAGCTGGTGGCAAAGCAACAGCATTCCTCCTCCTAGTATGCCAGCAGTACGTAGAGCAGTTAAGAGCAGATCAGTTCTCTGCAGCAGAGAAGACAATTATTGTCCTGTACTCTGCACTGATGAGGTCTTCTTTAGGAAATTAGAAACAACCTGGAGAGTCCGCAGGAGGAATAAAGAGCAATTAAAGGTGAGGAAGTCTGTAATCAGAAAATCTTGAAAGAACACACTTTTCTGAGAGAGAGAAAAGGAAAGAAATAAGATATCCTTCCACTGCACATTTCTTAAGAGGTCAGTGAATAATTGTTAGCAGGCCCTGGGAGGGTGAGGCAGGTAACCTGCAATGGAAGAGAGCTGCCCTCACTTTCCTCTAACCAATGTGCAGAGGTGCAGAGGTGCAGAACAGGTCAGGTTTTTGTCCTGCCAAAATGAGTAACCACCAAAATAAGAGGTGCAGCCCAGTAATATCCATCCTTGGCAAGCTGTAACCAAGCCTGACAGAGGAGCAGCACTTTTCTGTCATGATGTGGGAGTTTGTTACCATGACAGTACCACAGAGTCTGCTTGTGGGCTTGAGCATCCAAGAAGGCAGGGGCAAGGTAGGGTAGTTTTCTGATGCTGTCTGGGTCTTGTGGGCTGGATCCCATTATACAAAGTGTCAGAATGGTTGAATTTTCCCCTGCATGCAAATTTAGTGTATTCACTTTACTCTTCAGTTTAATTGGACAAAAAATCCACTTTGAAACAGTGCCCATATTGCAATTAAAGCATAACTTCAGTGTTTTGTATCATAAAAACATAAGCAGTATTTTGACAGGTTTAACAGCAATCTGGTCTAAAAAAGTTGCCCTGACCTCACAGTTACTTTCTGCTGCTAGCCGGCTCCTCCACCACCTCCCCAAACAAACTTTTGTGTGCGTGACTCCTTTTGAAGACTCAGCACAGATCACCCTTCTCTGACTCCAATGAGAATGGCAAAATCTGCTTCCCAGAACGGCAGAAATAATCCGCCTATGCTTGTTAGAAGGTCCCTGAAATAAATGGCCAGGGTAGGAGGGTGGAAATCGACTTCACTGAGGAGGCCTGCCTTTGGAAACTTTCTGCAAAAGTGCTGTTTTTAATTAGTCGGGGTTATGAACTTGCAGACATCACATGCTGCCCACAGCTGGTTAATCTGTCACACTTTTTTTGGTGAGATTGTTAAGAATCATTTGAGCAGGAGTATGTAGAGCTCTTGACAATACTCTGGGATGTAATTTGCTTCATCACCAATTCCTCCACAGCTGTAGAGAATGCTGGGACTGCTTCCAGCCTCCTGTAACGTCGGCAAGAAAGAATCCTGCTCAGCTCTGCTGTCTATTTCTGCAGCTCCAGAGCCCTGAGCACTTTCTGCCCCTTGCAGACTGAATGTTGCTGTCACATGTGTCACGTTATGCTATATAATGATCCAAAGCCCTGGTGATTAACTCCTTGCTAATGGAAGTAGCATTAAAACCTGACACAGAATGAGAGGGAGAGATCACACTGACCTTCTGCCTACCAGCAAGGTTGAAAGAGGTGTCGATGATCTTGGTGTGGCTGCTGGAGAGTCCCATACTAGCCATATAGGATTGTTTAATTGCACCTTTCCAAATTCAGATTACTCAGTCAATTAAAATAACTGAGAAAGCACAATGGCTTTTCCAGGCCAGTAGCATTTCTGGCAAAATGAGTTCCATTTTTAGATTTCAGCAGGAGGGATGCTGAATTATGACATGAGGATTTGCTGCACGCAGGGTCAAGTTGTCCAGTTTTTCTCTACCAAAAGATCTAGTGTTTTATGCTCTATCTTCTCCCAGATAGTATGGATACACTATGGAGGGACTTTTGAACTCTTACTTTTTTCTCTTCTTATTGATCCAGCTGCATCTTCTGTGGGGAGTGGGGTTGGCAGGTGGAGGATGCAGGATCTGTATGATAAAATCCTCATTTGCTGATGGCAAACAGAGTGTTGCTGTTAGAATTCAAGCAACTTCTGTGGATACAGGCTGGTAAATGTTTCCATGTGATTTCATGTGTTCTCTTCACACATAATTAAAGGCAAGTACAAGAAAACAACAGGCATTTGCTTTTGCTCATAAGAGATATATGTTAAAGGATTAGCTTTCAAAAGTGCTTCTCAGAAGTAATGACTGTATGAATGTGGTAAACTAAAACTAAAGTATTTGGGGATTTGAAATAGATTTGAAATAGATTTCGAGAACAATGGCTTATACTTT
Source organism: Ploceus nigricollis (assembly GCA_013399945.1). NCBI lineage: Eukaryota > Metazoa > Chordata > Aves > Passeriformes > Ploceidae > Ploceus > Ploceus nigricollis. The sequence goes on along the minus strand of VXBC01000620.1, from coordinate 94,605 downwards.
TACATTAAGTAAGAATATAGCTTCTGTATAAGTAAAGGTAATTGCTTAACTACTGCTATTCTCTTCCTATCTACAAAAGATATTGTTTATTTAGAAGTGAAGAAAATAAGGAGCGGCTGGAGATGTGTAAAATATTGCAAAACAAGAAGACAGGGAGAATATGTTTGCTAATGAGTAAGATGTTGAGTGATTCACAACAGTAGACAGTCTCAGCTCTCCTTTCATGTGAAAAAGCAGTGGTAATATGATGTCTTTGTGTGTGTGTTGCTGAGAGTGAGGGAAGGGACCACATGCCTTTGTCCCAGAGAAGTTTTTGCGTTCTCAGCTGCACTCTGAGTTTCTCATAGGAACACCTGGCAAAAAATTACTCAGAAACCACCATGTTTGCACACGTGTTTCTGCAGTTCAGAAGACATTTCTCACCATCAACAACCATCTTATATATGTTTCAGCAATGTACAGTAAAATTTGGTCAGAGTGTGTTGGATAGGTCAACCATACCCAAAAGCAGAGCTTTCTGGCAAGGAGAATGCATTTAGAGACATAAAAGTGATACCTCCCTCCTCCCACTTTTCCAGACTGTGCTGCAGGGCAGCACTCGAACTGGTGTTATTCTGCTGAAACATGTCCTTTACTGTCTTCTAGGTGCTGGGAACTTCAGGTACCTTGGGAGAATTTTCTTATGTTTTCTCCTCCTCTCTGTCTTTGTCTTCTAAGGAGACAAGATGGGAAAGAAATACCATCAACTACATGTACAGGACATATACACTCACCATCTTTAATGTATAATTAGCATTTGAGGGGTGAAAGTGTGTTTTGAGAGCAAAAGTTTTAAAGAGGCTGTCATCATTCAAACTGAATAGCTACAGTCTCTCCTCCTGCTGAACAACTGCATAACAACATTTAGCAAGGCCTGAAAGGCATGAAAAGCAACTGTCCCTCTCTGGAATACTTCTCTCAATGAGATATCCGCCAGTAAGTCTGAAGAGCCCAGGGTGGCAACTAACATGCCTTACACTGCTCATCCCCATGTTGAATGCTACACAGGCCATGAACAACCAACAATCAAGTTCAGTGAGCCCTGGAGACTGAAGGCGGGTCTAGCAGAATGCCAGAAGAATGTGTGCCATTGGCTCCTGAATAGATCTGGCACGGTTATGCAGATTTCTGAAGGACAAAGCCAAGTCTGCTGACCTAGCAATATGATCATACATTGATGTGCCAATTCATGCTTCTGAAGTGTCTGAAATTCCCCCTCCTCTCTGTCTTACATCTGGAAATTAATTTTCAGGAGACAGAGCATTGCATATTCACCAATGACAGGTTGCTCATGAGTGAACTAAGTGTGCTAAGAACCTTATCCATCCATCTTCATGTGCTAAGAACCTTATCCATCCTTCATCAAATTCCAGGCTCAGCTGCGCTAAATATTAAAGGCCATGACCTTTGTGGAAACTTTTTCTTCATCTTAAATGATCCTTTACTAGAACTTGAAGCTGTTCTCATGCTCCCGCTATCCCCTGGTAGTGTGAAAGGATCGCAGGAATGATCATTGAGGCAGTGGGTCTGCTTTGGCTTTTCCAGCCTGAGTGTGGAGGTCTTTTCCACAGGCAGGAAGACTTACCTTCTGGGAACTGAAGGGATCCCACAGGTGTAAAAAAGAGAAGGCAAGTACCTGTTCTCATTGCTGGAGGGCAATGGCTAATGGCTGTTGCCTTCCCTTGCTAGGCTGGCAGCCTGCTTTTCTGCGGCCAGTCTGTGTCTGCTGCTAATGTATGGCTTACATCCCTAAGCATAAAGTTGTAGTAGCTGAGCAGATTTAGAAGGCAGGATGCGATCTAACACAACTTACCTTTTTTCAGTGTACAATTTCAGCAGCAGGATTTGGATTGTTCATTGTTGGTAGTAACTTCAAGTTTAGGAACATTTTTACTTTGTCTGAGTGCTGTTAGTGAATTGTTGCACCAGAGGGACAAATTATCTAGTAGGCGCTCAGATAGGATGCTTTCTAATGAATGATACTTTAAATCATACTTCTGGAAGGACTCCACCTAGCTTTTAAGTTCTGAATAAACTCCCCCCCCCTAAAATCCTCTCCTCCCCTTCTTTTCCTGTCCCCAGCCCCATCTTCCTCACCAGTACCCTTCCTCTCTTTGCCTTCCCTCTGCTTTGGTGGAAAGAGGTATAGCTCTCACAAACCTGAGGGGTAAAAGCAGCCACTGCCATTGTGTTCACCACCTACCTTTCACAGGACAGTTGTGTGAGGTTAAATTAATATAATGGGCGAAGAAGTGGCTGTGAACAAGCAACCCTGAATTTGTGCGCCTTGTACCGCTGAACAATGCATGCAGGAGTTCCTGGTGGAGCCAGGTAGCTTGTCTGTATTTGGTGGTTGTCTTTTCTGTCCAGGCTGGATGCTCTGCTGGAAGCCTAGCTTGTCATGTTGCAGTAAGAGCAACTTACTGCAGTGACTTAAGAGCAGTGACTCTGCTTGGCTATGACACTGGGGCGGCCATGGCACAGGCTGCCAATCCCAGCAGATGATGTAAAGGTAAGACCAGCTCTTTATCACACTGCACTACTCAAATGCAATAAGGACTGAGGTGCAAGCATTTTATCTGTTTCTGTGTGTCAGGATACATACAAATATGTATGTATGTGTGTACAAATACATACATACAAAATTTATGTTTCCTGCTGTGGCTGCATACAAAGGCATGTAAGACAGCACAGTGGGAGAGAAGGGATCCCCGCCATCTGAAAAAAGAGCGTGCTTTCTAGGCAGCAGTAACCTTTGGAGATTGATTCCATAGGTGGAGATCAAGGATGAAAATTTCATCCATTTGGCAGATTACAGAATAGCTGTATGATCTGGAGAGCATCCAGATTTGTTTTGAAAGATGAAAAGGAAAGTTTCTTCCCATCTTGTTTGTTCTTATCCTACTGCCAGGCATTGTTGCAGACTGACAGGAAAAACAATAGTCATATGAGCATCAGTGATGCAGCAACAGATGCAAAAGCTCAGGACAATGCCAGAAGAATATGACACACACTTTCCTGGATGCTGATCATGATGTTTGGTATATCCAGCATACTGTGTTACAAAAAACTTTCGCTTCCAAAAGGGTCGGACTATTAATGCCAGGTCCCCATGTACATGTCTTCTGCCAGCCTTGCTGTCTTAGCTGTTTTACCAGTGCTTGGTCTACAGTTCTTGGTCATAAAAGGGTGGCATAAATCTAGCTGTTTTCTGAAAAAAACAAACTATGGTCAAATTATGACTTGCTTTTGACCAAATATCCCTACCATAGCCCGTTTGTCCCATAGTTGTGTTGTCTGGCTTTAAAGTTGGTCCACATTTTAGGCTGGTGATTTCCTTTGGTGCTGTGAGAAATTGTACTGGGTGCCTCTCCCATCCTAGAAAATAATGACCTCTCCATGTCTTGATGATTATGCTTTCCACAGTGGAATGACAGTACCTCTTCCCTGCTGGAGCAAATGTTTGTACAATCCCTAAATACATGTATATGGCCAGAGGTGCTCAGACAGCAGACTCCCAGCCCTCTCTAAGGCTCTTTCACTGTTTTCTGCTCCCTTCTTTATCATTTCTCCTGAGGTCTTCTAAAAGTCTTCGGTTTAGCACAAAATTAGTTTAAAGAGAAAAATAGCCATTGAATGCTTCTCACTTTCATCCTAAGTGGGAAACTTGAGCTTTTGCAGTGCTGAAGATAATTTCTCTGTGGATTTTGTTGCCTGAAACTGCTCATGGGTAAAAAAACAGCATTCCTTTTAAACCACTTTCACATCACGGTCATCACACCTCTCCAAAGCACTGCAAAGCTTCATAGAGTTCCATGTTTAGCAGTAGACAGTGCAAGCCTGTTGATGTTAGCTGCCACTGTGCAGAGATAACTTGAGAAAAGCATCACCATTCTTTCTCCGTGAGGTCTTTAGTCAACAATTTTGTACTTTGTTTCCTCTTCTATGAACAGCACAAATGTGGATGTGCCATGCAGGAGGAATCCGTGAGGGTTAAGTAGCTTCTGTCTGCATCATGCTTCATTAGACTCAGTAGCATTCCAGCTTATTCTGACAAGATAAATATAGAATTGTATTTGTGATGGAAGTTTAAATCTCTGCTGTGTGATTTTCAAGGAGATTTGTCTTTAGATGGTCTTACAGATGTTTTGTGCTTCCAGCTTTGTTGTGAAGTGTCTGCACTTTTACTTTGGGATAAAAGTCATGACATAACTAACCAGCAAAACTGCTTCAATACTTCCTTTGAGGAGTTTGTTCTTCCTTTGAAAAAATTCTATCTTGTCCATTTTAATGTGATGGTGTATTATCATGCTACTTTTTCAGAATGGCTAAAATGCTGTTAGAGGTGAAAGAAATGTCTGCCCTTTTAAATCTTTTTGTGAGAAAGACATTGATACCTTTCCTCTATCTTAAGGCAGATGTAGTCAATAGCTCTGAAAAGGACTGAAAAAATAATGCAGACATGAATTAGGTTCAGTGTTTGAGCTGTGTTTCTTTTGGAAGGATGCTGGAGTTTGTCAGCAGACTATCTCTGAATAGCTGTTGCCAGGAATATTTAATGATGCTTCCATGAAATTTGTACTTTGAAACAAATGTCTATAGCGTAAAAAGAATCTATGAAAGTTCTCTCATGTTTCTTTGCTCTTTTTTCCAATTTGGTCTGCATTAAATTGGTGTCAACAACTTTTCACTGTATCATAATCTTCATTCTGATAAATAGGGCACTTTGGGTAAAAAATTGTTTTAAAAAAATTGTTTCATGAAGCAGCAAGATCTGTTTCTAGCTCTTCATTTTCTTTTCCTGCACCAAGAGTTTTCGCACTTTCCCTTTAACAAGTCAGTCTCCTTTTGCAAGGACATGTGTCAGTATCTCTTCAAAGCAGTGGGATTTCTGGTCAACATGTGCCTCAAATAGACATTTTCTGAAATATACTTGGGCTATCTGGGTCCCTGCTCTTCCCTGTCTCCAGCTGCACATTTGTGCTGTGTGAAGGGGCATCAAAGCATGAACACCAAGTACCTACTCCATCACAGCACCTATCACAGTACCCACCCTAAGGATTGTGTAAAAGGTGAGAAGACTATCTGCTTAGGCCTAATGGACATACTTGCTGGGACAGGGACATGCTGTTCCTGCATCCAGACATGTGCCCATCCCTCTCTTTGAATGACCCTGAATCTCACCGAACATTGAATCCTCCTTCCCATGACCATCTAAGCTGGAGATTTAACAAAAGGGCTGACTCAGTAGGATGCCTGCTCTGAGACTGTTGGTGGTTTTAGGTTACAGACCTGTGATGTCTTGGGTTAGAGAAAGGGTGTGTAAGAATGAGATAAACTCTAGTAAGATTCTGTTGTAAATGCTTGAAAGCATTTTCTGTATCGCTTTTCTTAAATGTTGCCTACATGCTCCAAAGAAATGTTGCAGCCCTGGAAAGACATGCACAAATGTGCAAAGTATTGTACATTGCTGTGTGTAGACATCTGACATCTCTGAACTGTTTCCTCCCTGTTTTTTAAATTTTCCTCTTCCTTTATGTAACCTGACCTAACGTAATGTCATTCAAAAAATGCCTGTAGAAGGCTATATATGCATATCTGTTAGCTGGTATTCAGCATAAAATCAAAGGCAAGTGATGGGAAAACTGATCACCCACACTTAGATACACAAATCCTAACACGCAGAAGATGACAGACAGTACCGAAGTTCAGATATCAACTCACTAGTTGGTGGGCAGGAACCACTCCTTGGAGAAAGTTAGACAGGAGAAATAGGAAGGGAAAAAATGAGGTTACCATGGGTCTCAAGGGAGAGAGAAAACTTTGTACGGGATATTTTTGAGTGTTGTAGGATTGTGTAAGAGATTTTTTCAAGATGACAGAGGGAATGTGTGCTACTTATGAGATGTTCCAGCGAAGGGACAAAGCAGGAAGTGTGGATCCATTATGGTGGATCCTGGCGCAACAGGTGTGGTGAATGCATGGTGTGGGAAGAGTAACACAGATTGTAAAACAGCTTGCTGGCCACAGAGGTTGTGTGGCTGAATCCTGCACCTGGTCATCGCAGCCTGTCCTGCTGTGGTATGTAACAGCCTCTTCCTATTCGTTTACACCATCTCACTCTCTCTTCAGTGTGCATTTGTGTGGGTCTGAGTGCCAGAACACAGACTGAAGGTCTGCCCTGGGTTGCAATGTGGGATGTAACCAAACTATGCATTCTTCACCCACCTACATTTTTCCTAGTGAACTGTGAATGGTAAGTCTCTTGCAACAGTTGCCCAGTGCACTAAACTTCCCCGCCTGAATCTGACCATACAGCCTGGGCACTCTGGGGACTTGGGACACCACCACCACTGGACAGATCCGGAAGAGGACCCGAACTTCCACAGGAGGACCAGACTTTCCACAGGACCACCACTTTTGACAAGACTGCAGCCATCACTTCAACAGTGCAACCACCACTTAAATGGACTGCAACCACCACGCTGACCAACAGGGTGCCAGGTTTTACTTTGACTTTGTGGGTCGAAGCTACTTTTCCTGTATCATTGCATTTATCGTAATCTTTCTATTAAATTGTAACTCCAACCTGAAATCTCTCTCAAGGTATTTGTATGGGGTTCATTTTTCCCACTGGTTTACTTTCAAACCAGCAAAAGGTCATAGGGGCCCGTTGTTTGAAGTATCATTAGCTGGGAAAAAATGGAAGGTGTTCTATCTTTCCTAGAGGATTTCAGGTGTCTGTGTGTGTTTGTGTGCAGTAGTGCTGTGAGCACAAGCAATCTACTAGTGAACTCAGGCTGGACTTGTTCATGAGGAGGAGACCTGCACCAGGAGAGACCCACGTTAAAGATGATGACTGGGTAAATACACAAGGTTCATGTGAGACCACGATCTGTTCTTAAACAGTCATGTAGAACAGTGTGAATCAGCATAGGATAAAGGTGTCATTTGAGGCAAACCTTGTGAAATAATACAAAGCCAAAGCCAGATCCTGCCACTAACAACTTTTGGATCTCACACAAACAGCCTCACACAAACTGAAAAACTAATATTTCAGTTACAAACATCCCATGTTTGTAACTGAAATATTCAGATTGCCTTCACTGACCTGAAGAGAGCTGACAACATCTTCAGTGTCTTTATCTGCCTGTCCTGTTGGATGTGAAGAGAAATGATTCTGTGGGTCCATTTGCAGATGTACTCTATGGGAGCTCATAGGTTAAGGTTTTGAGAGAGTGGTGCTCCTTTGTGACTTTGGTGTCAATGCCAGAGCCATTATTTTCATCAATGATGTGGATAATGGACAAAATGCACTTTATGTCCTTTGTGGGTGACAAATTTGGGATGAAAGCACATTGTTGATACACTGGATTTACAGTTCCCACTACAAGAATGTCATAATCTGGAGAAATTAACTGACAGGCCCTCAAGAAGTTCAGCAAAGGGGAGTGTGAATTCCTGTCTGTAACAAAATAACCACAAGCAACAACTTAGGCTGGGTTCTAACTGAATAGGGAGGACCTTTGCTAAAAAGGAACCTGATGATGGACAGCAAGATGAACAAGAACCAGAAATGTTCCCTTGTAGCATTTATGGATAACCATGTATTTTGTTACATTATGGAAATTGTAGTCAGCATATAGAGGAAAGTATTTATTTCCTCTGTTCAGCAGATTTGAGGCCTCATCTAGAATATTATGTAAAATTTTGGGCTCTTCAGTGAAACTGAAAATACTGAGAAACTGGAGTGACTCCAACAGAAGACAGGGATTAAGTTGAGGAGTTTGGCAGAGACCAAGGTGTCTACTGGGAGAAGGTGGATTTGTTTAGCCCAGAAGTGAAAACTTAAGAGGAAGTCTAATTTTGGGGGTATTGTTTGACAGCCATCTGAACACGATCCAACAGTCCAGCAATAGTGTGGCCAGCAGGACCAGGGCACAGTACTCAGCTCTGGTGAGGTCACACCTTGAGTCCAGTTTTGGGCCTGTCATTACAAGAAAGACATTGCAAGAGCTGGAGCATGTCCAGAGAAGGGCAATGGAGCTGATGAAGGATCTGGAGCACAACTCCATGAGGAGTAGCTGAGAGAACTTGCGGTGTTTAGTCTGGAGAAAAGGAGGCTCAGACGTGACCTAATGGTCCTCTACAACCACCTGAAAGGAGATTGTAGACAGGTGGGAGTTGATCTCTTTCCCAGGCAACAAGTGACAGGATGAGAGGAAACAACCTCCAGTTGCATCAGGGGAGGTTTAGGTTGCGTATTAGGAAAAATATATTTTCACAGAAGTGTTGCTGATCACTGGAGCAGGCTGGCTAGGAAGCTATTGAGTCACTGTCCCTGGAGGTGTTTAAAAGAGATTTGGATAAGGGAAGGAGGGACATGGTTTAATGGTGGTCTTGGCAGTACTGGGTGAACAGTTGGACTTAATGATTTTAAAAACATTTTTCAACCTAAATGATCCTATGATTCTTATTCTTATCTTAAATTGCCCATTGGAAGGTTACAGAGAAGAAAGAGATAGACTCTGCTCAAACACGCAGAGTGAAGGGATGAGGAACAATGGAAACAAGTTGCAGCAAGGGAAGTTTTGACTGAACAGTAAAATANACTGAAAATACTGAGAAACTGGAGTGACTCCAACAGAAGACAGGGATTAAGTTGAGGAGTTTGGCAGAGACCAAGGTGTCTACGGGGAGAAGGTGGATTTGTTTAGCCCAGAAGTGAAAACTTAAGAGGAAGTCTAATTTTGGGGGAATTGTTTGACAGCCATCTGAACACGATCCAACAGTCCAGCAATAGTGTGGCCAGCAGGACCAGGGCACAGTACTCAGCTCTGGTGAGGTCACACCTTGAGTCCAGTTTTGGGCCTGTCATTACAAGAAAGACATTGCAAGAGCTGGAGCATGTCCAGAGAAGGGCAATGGAGCTGATGAAGGATCTGGAGCACAACTCCATGAGGAGTAGCTGAGAGAACTTGCGGTGTTTAGTCTGGAGAAAAGGAGGCTCAGACGTGACCTAATGGTCCTCTACAACCACCTGAAAGGAGATTGTAGACAGGTGGGAGTTGATCTCTTTCCCAGGCAACAAGTGACAGGATGAGAGGAAACAACCTCCAGTTGCATCAGGGGAGGTTTAGGTTGCGTATTAGGAAAAATATATTTTCACAGAAGTGTTGCTGATCACTGGAGCAGGCTGGCTAGGAAGCTATTGAGTCACTGTCCCTGGAGGTGTTTAAAAGAGATTTGGATAAGGGAAGGAGGGACATGGTTTAATGGTGGTCTTGGCAGTACTGGGTGAACAGTTGGACTTAATGATTTTAAAAACATTTTTCAACCTAAATGATCCTATGATTCTTATTCTTATCTTAAATTGCCCATTGGAAGGTTACAGAGAAGAAAGAGATAGACTCTGCTCAAACACGCAGAGTGAAGGGATGAGGAACAATGGAAACAAGTTGCAGCAAGGGAAGTTTTGACTGAACAGTAAAATAAAAAAAAAAAATTCACCTGAAATCAGGATTGCCCTTGGACAGGGACCAGACTGATGAGTTCTTAGAGCCATGGAGATTTTCAAAATCAGGGTGTTGCACTGAAGACCCCCAGAGTCCTCATTCAACATAAATTGTTCCATTATTCTCTAGGGATTCAAAAAGTGGAAATTCTTAATTTCTGGCATGCTCATAGCATCATTGCATCTTTGCACATTAAGGGTGTATGGCTTCCCTGAGTGCTTGGAGGTACAGTTAGGGGTCTTCCTCACAGCCCATGTGCCCTCTGATGGCACTCCTGCTATGTACATAAGAAGGTGCCGGACGAGACATTTGCACAGCATCAGAAGTCTTGCAGAGTGACAATAATTGATTGCAGATAAGAAAATGCTATCTGTGGATTGTCCTTTGAAAATGAAGGAAAACAAATCCTAAGAGGTTATTTAACTCTTGAGACAGTCTCCAGACACGTGTTGGCTTGACATGATTTTTTATTGGGGATCCAGCTCCAGCTGAAACATATTTGTTATAAAATATAGTATATAAAATATAAAATAAGATGTAAAAACATTGTCACTGATTTATTTCTGAAGGTAACTCTATATTCTGGAAGCAGAAAAGGGGTCAATCATTCCATGCCCTGAGCCAAAATCAGTGTAGGAGCTGTATCATTGTAATATTACTTAGGGAAGAGTCACCACATAGGCACAGGACATTAACTTAGCCCCAGCAGTTTCAAGCTTCCAGTCAGCACAAAAGCTGCAAATCGAGCTCTTTCTGCAAAACTTGATGAAGATATAATTCATCTCTTATTCCCCAAGCAGGCACTAAACTAATTTGCTAGCAGTATCTGCATGTACTTTTATTCCCTCTATGCAGAAATTTAGTCCCTAAAGTCGAGGGATGTGAACCAGTTTATAAACCAAATATTTTTTGAGATTTTTATCATCTTCACTATTTCGAGATATTTACTTGAAACGAACATATTGCTAAGGAAAATGAGTCAGGCCTTCTCAGAGAGGAAAGGGTGATGAAAGAAGACTAGGTAAGCAGTTTCTAGAAACTTCTTTTTTTTATTTGATTTTTTATAAAGGATGCCATTCTTTTATTTAGTTTTCATTGTTTGTGGTTACTTGCCACGCTCCTGAGATGCTTCTCAAGTTATAAATTGCTTGTTGCAAGTTCTTGATATTAAAGACAAGATTTGATATATGCTGGTTAATTTGGAGTGTTCACATGTGGGGCACCACATGTCCCTGTTCCTTTTTGTTCTCTAGATTGGAAAGGTAGAACAAACACTTGCCATTCACACTGAAGACTCAGTGTATGCTCTTCAATTTTCACATGTACCTGCTTGACTCTTTTTATGTTGCTGCCAAAAGTTTTTTTGTTTAGAATATACAGGGAAAGCAAGTATGCAAGTTAATGTGTACTGAAGTTATTTATTTGCTATGGATTGGCAATTCTGGTGTCCTGGTAAATGGAGATGGAGTTTTGATATTAAACACTATATGCTGTGCGAGCTTTGGCTGATTCAGCAAAAGTTCCTTCAGGCTGCTGCAAATGATTAAAAAAAATGTATGAAAGAGAATGGACTTCATGCTGGAATAGTTAAGTGCCATTTCCGAACTTCAGAGATTTTGGAATAAGCTTGTAGGAAAATTTCTCAACACTATTTTATAACATCACTGTACTTTGATTTGATAAGACTTGGGGTCAAATGATGACTTTACTATTAAGGAATGGGAACTTGAGTTAAGGGAGATTTCAGTTGCTAAGGCAACCATCTCACAACAGTGCAGTACTGCAGAAAATAATAACCATTATTAAATGATGTAATGAAATTAATGATCTTTTGGAAATACGGGGTTTTTTGATGTTTCAAGCTGCTATGAGAGCAGACCATTACATAATAGTAAAGTTGGGCAACATGTTCTATGAGCACCTGTTTTAATTTGTTTGTAACTTTTTTTTCTGCTTGAAGAACAATGAGGACATATATTTTTTTACTTCCTCAGACTGGCTGTTTTGAAATGTTGTTTGGTTTTAGAACAAACATTTAAATTTTCTCTGAAATAAGATGCAGTAGGTAAGGAAGATGAAAACATGTTTACCTTTAAAATAAATTCTTAAATTATCTCATTGTTTCTCCTACTTGCTTCCCTAACTTAGGTAAGGAATTTGTTGTTCAAGAACAGATTTGTATTTTAGTAAAAAAAATAAACCAAACCAAACCAAACCACGGTTATGTTAATGTCTTTGTTTCTTTTTGATGTCCATCAAATTGTTCTTAATGAACGGGAAAAGTGGGCTGAATCAGAAAGTTGAAATTCAGTAATGAAAGAGAAATCAAATGCTCAACTACAACAAGAGAATAAGAAAAGGATGAGGAGATGTCAGGGCCTTGGATTAGGTTCTTTAGAATGTATTGTTGTGAAAAAGCCAGATTTTGTCCTTGAATTTATTAATAGTATAGTCTGTGAGACAGAAAAGACAATTATTCCGAGGCTGATCAGGCTATAATGTACATGTATACAATCTACTGCATTACAGTAACTCTTGAAGTTGTATGCCAGCTCTAAGAAGATACAGACAATTTGGAGAAAGGCAAGAGGAAAATGTTAAAAGACTTAAAGAAAACATCAGTTCTGAAGAAAGGCTGGAGTTTGATCTAGGAAAAGGAGTGGTTAAACAGGACTTGGTAAATCTTCAAAAGTATGGAAAAGATTGAAGAGATCATCAATTGTACCTTGTAGCTAAGTGAAGCAGAACAAAAAGTAGTTTGTTAATTTTAGAGACAGAAATACCGGTTAGGTGCTGAAAGATTTTTCATAATTTTGCCATCATTACATGCTGTAATTGAGGCAGTCATTAAACAGAAGTCATGAGGAAGTAGTGGGCCCTGACTCACTGGATGCTCTCCCATATGGGCAAACTGGAGGAATATTTGTCAGGGGTGGTTTAGATGTTGTTTGCTCTGCCATGGGGCTTGGTCTTCTTATCACTGTGTTCCTGTGTGCATTATTTAAACACACCACAACCTTACCAAGATAGTCTGCCCTTTGAATGCTCTGTAACATAAATGCCATGAATTTAGAAAATCAAAATTACTAGCAGCAAGTGTAGTTTCCCATTCAAATTGCTTTCTTGTTTGATATTAACCCATAACTGAGGAATACAAGAAGTCATGATATGTGTAGAAAGCAGCAGAAAAGAGGACAACCATTCATGGATCAGGAAAAAGAGTGAAAAATAAATAACAAATTTCAGCCTAGTTGAGATTTCCAAGACCCTGTGGAGTGTCAGGACTGACATGACACACAACTTGACCACATAATTTACCTACAGTTCTACAGATAGCAAAGTGTGAGTGCAAATGAGGCCTGGAGAGTAGAAATTTAGGAGTTATAAGTGATCCTGGTGCCTTGTTCCCTTAAGAAAGGTGTATTTTTCTTGTGCTAAGACCTTGACCTGTTCAAATTAGCCCTGCTTGCAATACAAGGCATTGATTTAATTTAATGCCGTAAGCCTCTTGTCTGATGAAGTTAGCTGAAATACTAGCTTTTGTTTTTTCTGATTTATTTTCCTTTACTATCATGATTTTTTTTTCTAAGATAAGTGCGTTTATTTCTTCCTCTGCAGACTTCTAAAATACACTCTTTCTTCCCAGTGTCTCCCACTAAATTCCTTGTTCATTTCTAATGTCAGCTACTGTAGGATCCACCTACCAAAGCCCACCTAATTGTTAGTCATCTCTCCACTTCGCCATCTGCAAGCCATGCCATTCATGGCATCAAATCCCTGCTCTCCATATTTCGGTTACTCATATCTTCCTTTCAAGGTACAATTTACTTGGGTGCTGTGTTGTTTTTTTCCTCCTTCCTGCACACCTCTCCTTTTTAAACCTGTTTTTCTTAACCTCAGGCTTCAAAGTTGCAAGCAAAATATTTGGTTGGATAATGAGAGAGATGGTCTAGCAACGTGGTGTGCAACAGCCTTCATCCTTCATTTCTGAGATCCAGGTGTCCCTGAATGGTGATGGCTGAGTAGTTTTTCTGCTCATAGGGAAAAAAAAAAAGTGACCTCAGCTGCTGCTTGTAGTCTTCCCCTTGAGGCCCTTCACCATCTTCACTGCCCTCCTTTAGTCATTCTCTAAAATCTTTTTGTCCTTCTTATATTGTGGCACCCAGAACTGCCCCCAGCACTCACAGTTAGGCCACTCCAGTGCAGAGCAGAGCGGAACAATCCCCTGTCCTGACTGACTGGTGATGCTGTGTCTGATGCACCCCAGGACAGAGCTGGGTGAGCAGCCCTCCTTGCTGCCAAGGCACTGCTGGCATATGTTCAACTTGCCATCGACCAGGACCACCTAGTCCTTTTCCATGGCACTACTCTCCAGCAGCTTTTGAAATAACAGCTCCTAAAATTTAATAATTGCTGGCTGTTACTCATATACAAGCTAATGACCATTTCAGGACATTATCTCAGTGACATAGATCACAAAATGATAGACTCATTGAATCATATAAGTTGGAAAAGAACTGTAAGATTTTTGAGTCCAATCTTTAACATACTGCTGACAAATCTTCCACTAAACCATGTCGCTGAGTGCCACATCTACACATTTTTAAAGTAACTTTGGAGATAGTGACTCAACACTTCCCTGGACAGCCTTTTCCAAAGCCTTTTGGCAAAGTTCTGGTGAAGAAATTTTTCCTAATATGTTTGCAGTGAAGTGAGAGATTCAACAGTTTCTGGATCTTGAGATTTTTAGTCATGCTGGACATTTGTTGGTAGATGCAGTATTGGCTACAGTGCTAATGGGATGCAAACTGATTATGTGTAGTATTTCAGGGATAGTCATGACAGAAACAGGGTAAAGGAAAGCATGACTGTGACCTCCTGAAAACTGAAGCAGGCAAATAATCCAGATGAGCTGTAGATTTTTGATAACTTGGAAGACTGTGCCGATGTACTGGATGAGTGGGCAGAGAGATTAGAGAATTTGCTGAATGGCAGATCCCAGAGGTCCATCATCAACAGCACAGGATCAAGTTGGAGGTCTATCACTGCTGGGGTCTCACAGCGTTCAATATTGGGCCCAATGTTATTTAACTTATTCACCAGTGACTTGGATGAAGGGGCAGATGCCTCCTCAGCAATTTTACTGATGACACAAAGCTGGGAGCAGTGGCTGATGCCCCAGAGGGCTGTGCAGTCTTTCTGGACCTGAGATAACCCCAGAGTGCTATGCAGAAGGACCTTGAAAGGCTGGAGGGATGGGAAGAGAAGAAGCATCTGAAATTCAACAGAGGCAAGTGCAGGGTCCTGCACCTGCAGAGGAACAAGCCCAGGCACCAGGACAGGCTGGGGGTGACCTGCTAGAAAGTAGCTCCATGGAAAAGCACCTGGGGGTCCTGGTGGACAGCAAGCTGCCCATGAGGCAGCAGTGTGTCCTGGGGACCAAGAAGGCCAGTGGGATCCTGAGGAATAGGAAGAGCATTGCCAGTAGGTTGGGGGAGGTGATCCTGTCCCTCTGCTCAGCCCTGGTGAGGCACATCTGGAATGCTGTGTCCAGTTCTGGGCTCCTCAGGACAAGAGAGTCAAGGAACTACTGCAGAGGGTCCAACACAGGGCTAGGAAGATGATGAGAGGACTGGAGGATCTCTCTCATGAAGAAAATCTGAGGTAGCTGGGCTGGTTCAGCCTGGAGGATAGACAACTGAGAGGGCACCTTATCAATGTCCCTGAGGATAATGTCCCTGAGTCCCAATGTGTCTGAGTATCTGAAGGGAGGATGTCAAGAGAAAGGGGCCAGGCTCTCTCCAGTGGTGTCCAGCAACAGGATAAGGAGCAATGGGCAGAAGCAAAACACAGAAAGTTCCACTGGAATATGAGGAAAAAAAATCTTTATTTTGGGGGTGAGAGAGCACTGTGAAACAGGCTGCCTGGAGAGATTTTAGAGTCTTCTCTGGATGTATTCAAACCCCATCTTGATGTAATCCTGTGCAATATGCTATAGGATGGCCCTGCCTGAGCAGGGAGGTTGGACTACATGACCCTACTGGTGGTCTTTTTAAACCTTACCTATTCTGTGATTTTGTGATTCTGTTTTAAAAAGGCAAAGGGGCAAGGGGACAGCAGTATGACAATTCACGTAATGCA
This sequence comes from Ploceus nigricollis, assembly GCA_013399945.1. NCBI lineage: Eukaryota > Metazoa > Chordata > Aves > Passeriformes > Ploceidae > Ploceus > Ploceus nigricollis. The sequence goes on along the minus strand of VXBC01000620.1, from coordinate 78,910 downwards.
GTGAGAAGAGTACGAAGAAGTGGCATGCATAGATGCATGCCTGTGGCATTATTCAGACAGGTATTAGGTGCAGCCACCAGGAGGATGGACCAACACCTAACCTCCATTTAATCACCTACCAACAGTGAGAGAGAGGACAGCAGTGGATTTTGTCTATTTCATGTGATGAGTATGATCAGTTTTTCCTAGAAAACAAAAGAGAGGGCCAAACAACCTCTTCTGTCTCACTCTCTGATTCTGTTTGACAGCCTGATCTGAGCCATGTGTCCCACTCATGCATGGATGTCTTCCCTGAGCTGCTGGAATCAATCATGCACGAGTATTCCAGGCAGGGCTGCTGGCAAGCAGCACATTTTACCTGAATGCTGGTTGCTTGCAGGGGCGTTGTTCATATTCATGCAAGGGTGAGACCCTGAGGATCAGAAATGAGAGTAATTTAGCATTATGAGAGTTTTGGAAGGACACGTGAAGATCCTTCTCTTCTGCTGTCTGTGGGAGGAAGGGTGAGCAAAAGAGAGCTTATTTTAAACACGAACTAAGTGATTTTTAGTGACTTCTTTGAAGAAAGAAAAGACACATTTTTTAGTCTTCCTGAGTAATTTAAAGTGACAGAATCTGGTGAGAGACAGCAACATTTTATTAGGCATAAAATCCTGAAAAATATCTCACTCAGTTGTAACTCTGAGACAGAAATAGAGGTGCAAAACTTTTGCAGTGTTTTGAGTGGCTTGGTAATATCAGCATACTCAATCCTTTCTTTTCAAAAATATGTCAGCCATCAGTGAGAGGAGTGTGGCGGGTGAGAAGACTGATTTGATCAGGGATGGAGAAGCTTTTTCTGAAGTTCCTCCTACAGCAAAATCCCCTTCACATTACAGCCTGGAAGAAGACAGAGAAGGAAGGGAGATCTCCTGCCCATTCCCGTTATTACACCTAAATCAGAAGTAATTTTCCAAACAATCTGCGTATTTACTGAAAACAATACCTGAATCTGATGCTGTCCATGGGGAAACAATATGGTGTTTTACAAAAGGGGACAATGAAACTTAGGGCCTTACAATCTTAGATGCATTTCAACATGGTAAAGAGAAAGAATATCAGGAAATAAGTAATGATAGGTATTGCAAAAAGGAGAGCATAAGAACATTTTCAACATGGTGAGGTTTTGGAAAGATTCAGTCCAAACAATGTATAAACCAGCTGTATCTACCACAGCATGAGAAACATTGAAAGGCAATTCTGTTGTTGCTTCCCACAAGGGCAACAACTTTTCCAGCATGGTGCAGGGAAAGAAGTAGGTAGGTCAGTGTTTTGCTGTTACCTTTCAGGGTAGAGACTAAAGTGCCTTGCAGCTGTGTCTCTCGTTGGTAAATAGCAGCAACACAGCCAGGCAGACTGTCAAGCATGAGCTCTGAACTGCTGTTCATGGTAATGGTACCAGCTGCTCTGTGCACACACGTAGCTTGTCAAGAATATGAATCAAGATCTTAGAGGCAGTAGCTTGCAGCTGGCACCATGAGGACCTTAAAGTGAGTTCTTGTCACATAAAAGACCACTATCCAGCCTCTCCTCCACCCGTGGGTACAGAATTCAGCCTCTCTGCTCATGGGTCCCTGCTGAGTTTTACTCCCGTGGTGTCTCTAAGGTAAGGGAAGCATGTCACTTTTCCTGACTCAGTAGAGGTACACCTGAATGAGGTTTTTTTTTTTGGACAAAAAGTACACATTTTGTGCAGCCAGACCAAGAGTTTCCATAAACACACATGTACAGTCCATTTATGTTGTAAGTTGCATGCTTTATGTAGACTGTGCAGGAAAACAGTGATTACATGAGAGATATTTGGTCTCAGCTGAATAATGATCATAGATTGCATCTGTGTGGCTTCCATCTCTTTTATCTCCTTCATCCTACCTGTGTTCAACAGACCAGTGCCCTTTTAAGATGCCTGTGTCTCTTCATGGAAAATTGGAAGTGTTTTGGAGTTTGCCTACCCTGTGCAAGAGGCATTGATATTATCTCAGGTACAGAAATGTTATGCAGGTGTGTTAATACAGCCTCTATTTGATGAAAACTAGCTTAACTAAAAGGTAAGATGGTTTAACCAGTGTGAAGTGGCAAACTCAGGTGTCCTCTGTACTTCTGTTGTCCCAGGTTTCTCCATAAGCTGCTGTATCATGCTGCACAAGCTCACCCTTGCTTGAGTTTGATGGGAACTGGATCAGGCCAGTATTGCCAGCCTGAATAATTTTATTGCAAACTGTGAAGTTTAGGGGTGTTTTCACAGCTTCCTTGGGAAGAATTGGATGGAAAGGTGCCCACAAATCTGCCCTTATTCAAAATCGGTCACCCTCTGTAGCTGACTCTAAGACAGAGCCAAGTCAAAAGGCTGCTCTTCTTCACTTATATCCTGAAGTGTATCATCCATTTTCAGCTGTGTTGAAGGGATGCCCATAGGCAAAAAGACAGCTGCTCCAGGCTTGGGGAGGGTGAGATGCTGTGGGGAGCCTAGCATGGAAAAGTGAAAGGGTGCAAGCAGTACTGGAGGGGAGAGACATGACAGAAAGAAAAGAGTTGAGCTTGGAAGAAAGGCTAAGTGTAGCATGGCACGTTAATGGGTCCTTGCCCAGAAAAGGGGGACAGAAATGTGTCATTACCACCCTCATTAATTGTGGGGGAGCAGGCAAGGCAGGAAGTCTCAAGAACATAGGAGGTATACTCGTTCTCACAGTGGTGGGAATAGAAAGGTAAAGAGGAACAAAATGTCTTTCACTCTGTTTGGGAAATCATAATTAAAAGATTTGAAGCAATCAGGTTCAGATAAATAGAAATTATGTGCTTTGAAAGTACAGGAATAAAAGATTAAAATTACCCACAGACTGTAATTATAAGTCCTGCCCTCTGATCAGATTAAAGGGTTTCCAACAGGTCTAAGTGTGGCAGCTATTGTAAAAATATTGTTTTAGTCTTACATGTAAAGAGCTGTGCAGTTCACACAAGACTTAAAAAAAAAATTACTTGGTAACTGGATACATGAAGACAACTATTTCTTATGATAGTCATGGGCATTCATTTTCACTGTTTTCTTTGTGCTGGAGGGAAATTTGAAACTGGGGTGAAAATGAGGAGGAAGTGGGAACTGTGAAAAAGAAAGGGTGTTTGTTACAGTGGCTTAGGAGGGTTCGTGGAAGGGAAGCAAATTCCATAACCAAGCATCCAGGCTGAATCATAGCTACTTGCATATCACTTATGTCTGACTTTGGAATTGAATGTATTACACATGCTTTGGCAGAGGCAAAAGGAAGCATAGCCATTTTAGAGGCTAGGCTGAGGACTGTGATTTGTATTTTCTCTTCTCTCACTTTCAATCCCACAGTGATCATAAGGGTTTAATGGACATATTTTCTCATGTCATAGAGGAATCTGGATAGCTGGCAGTACTGAGGATGCCAAAAGATGACCTTGCTGAAGGCAGTGTTTCTAGAGTCTTGCGGAGGTCAGACATGGGTCCCCTGCTCCTTTCCTTGAGAGTCAGACATCACCCTGTGCTTGGACTACAATACTTTCCATGCTCCTGCCTCTGGTTCCCCCTGTGCTCTGGAAAGGATTGGCAGTTGTCCACCTAGGAACTGGCAGTTCTCCACAGCTGCTGAAAGGAGCAGGCCTGCTGATTTCTACTGTGTGGACCTGAGTAAAAGGATCCTGCAGGCTACATGAAAAGCAGATGAGGTAGCATTCATCGAGGTACTTGTGCAATCCAGGCTCCTCACAGCATCCCAGGTCTTCTCTGATTAGAGAACAGCTACATTAGAAAAATGAAATTTGAACATAGCTTTGTAGGCAGTGCAGAACGTGGGTCATGTGAATTTTCCACCTGAGTGTCTTCCATTATCTGTGTTCAGTCAGGGTAAAAGAGAAAGCAAAACTCTGACATTGCCAGTGTTATGCAGATTGTGTTTTCATACATTTTACTTTTGAGAGTGGAATGACTTGCCAAACCTCTGGTATGACATGTGATTTAGAGATAAATTTCCATATGCTGTTTAAACCTTGTCACTATCACAGTTCACTTGTCATTTATAAAAAGAATACTCATACCTTAAGTGGAAATATCAACATGTAGAGTTGCTACCTTGTAGATACTGTCATCCTGCAGATCTCTTGTCCCAATCCACTTCAACTTTGTAGCAGTGTTAGATGTAACAACTAACCTGAAGTCTATGAATAAGGATTTGTGAAGTTTTCTCTATTTCTGATACTTTTTTACTGTAAAAGAAAGCAGCTTTAGCTAGGTAATTAATTGCTCAGTATCTTTGTGTCTCGGCAGCCACATAGTAATTCTTCTTAACACTCTCATTTCACCTTTTCCATCTGTTCTGTAAATATTTATTATACCTTGATCAACTTGATCTTTGTTTTGCATTAACATTGGTTTGGATATTACAGGGTCTCTGTCTCTGACTATGGTTTTCATAGCAGAACATTTTTAATCTTTTCCTGAATGAGCTCCTATGTAACTCTAGAACAACCTGAACATCTTGTGAAGTACTTGTTAGGTCCTTGTTTTTATGAGTACAATGCTGTTAGCATTCCCAGAATTTGTACCCATTCAAATATTTAACTTTGAATTTTCTGTTTTGCTTTTATGACAGTTGATGTGAGACAAGTATGCCTTCTGGTCTATTAAAAGGAATGAAGAAAAATCAATATTTCAGCATTTAATTGTAACTGAATCCTTAAAGCTACTTTTGTTATTTTTCCTTCACTTTCCAATCTGGATGCACAGAAAATATTTTTATCCAAAAGATAAAATACAGCTACGCCCTGAAAGACTGTATTTCTGACATGCAATTTTATTGTTCCTCTTGCTTTTGTTTCCTCTGTTGGCAATTTTTTTGCACCAGTATTGTCTCATTTCTATCTCATAAATACTAATCAGAATGAGAACTCTCTAGGGAAAAGAGCACTATGCTGGGATGAGGGGCAAACAGGAGTAAGAATATGTATCACTATTTAGCTTTTGGGCTCCTGGGCATCACTGTAGTACAAAAAAAAATTGCAATCTAGCATGGTCTAGTGGGGACACAAGATATCTTCCTGCCCCAAGTCCCTAAATCCCATTGAAAATAGGCTAGATATGATTTTCTTGCAGTCATGGAACAATTAAGAACCAGTATCAATGTTAGGACCTTTCATTTTGCTAGTCTAAGGTGCCAAAGACAATTTAAGCTCCTCAATTATTTCCTGCCATGAATTTATAGTCAGGTAATTATTAGCAGTGGGTTTTATTTATTTAGATTGCCTGAGCAGAAAGAAGCTTTGTTCACAGGATTGTTGTGGGGATGTGAAACAGCCACCTGAATACCCTCAGTTAATTCTGCTTGGACACAAAAATTCTTTGCTCCTGAAGAGGCAGGTGCGTGCACCATTTGGGAGAGAATATCTCACCACAAAACTGTGTGGCAGTGGAGCACTTTGTGGGATTGCTGCTCTTAAATAGCTACCAAAGGAAGGAGCAGTCACACCATAGTCACACATAGTCACACCATAGCTATGCATAATCCATTGTCCTGAAGGCGAAGGGACGAATGAGGAAACTGGGGCAAGGGGTACTCCTGGAAGGATGCTTGCTGGGATTGACCTTTACAGACCAAGGTCAAGTAAAGGATTTAGGACATGAGTCATTGATTCAACTGTCCAGTGTTTAACCAGACTCTGTGTACTATGCCTGTGTGGGTATTTCATCTCTATTAGGCTACAGACCTCTCACCATACTGCCAGTCTTCCCCAGGTGCATTTTGTCTTGTCCTGACTGTCAGGTCCCTTTTATGGACATCGACACCATTTCCAATCCTTTTGCACAAGGATATGCTGGATAAAACCTGCTGCCATTGTACCCACAAAGATAGGAACTGGATGGTTTTGACATCCTGAGGATGTGGCGACATGTCTTTGTGTGTTTGGTGAGTCACAGTGGAGGGCCATATCAGTGCAGCACAGGCTTCGTCCAGCACTGTGCATCACTGCTTGGTGGGATATCTCTGTCTGTGTTACCAGAAGGAAGTGGGAGATGAGAATGGCTGTAGAAGGCAAAATGAGGTGAAACAGTAGCCAACAATCCTGAACAGCTGACAGAAATAAAAGGTGCCCATGTGGGTTTTTCTTGTGAAATACATATGGGCCAAAGATGCTAGTGACTCTAGGGATGAAAGAAAACAGAGTGAGCAAAAGCAATAGCAGAAGGTCACTGTGAAAGTCCTCAGAAGAAAAGGGAGATATGTATGAAATCTTTGGGTCACACATGCAGATTGTGTGAAAATCCTCAGCTGATTTTAGCAGGGTTGGTCTTTTTTATGTTGTCATGATGGTATTTCTTTGGAGGTCATATCACAGAAAGTGAGGCAGTTGTGTGGGAGTCACGTTGAGAGACTGATCAACTTCTGTAAGAGACAAAAAGAGAAGGAAGGGCAAAATAACTGGGTTTCTCTGTGAAGAAAGCTTAGGAAGCCAAAGGGACTGGGAAAGTTATATGTGTGCCTTGGCACTACCACACAGATGTGTCCTCCCTCTGCCAAGACCGTTATCACCACAAGGCTGCCTCATCAGCATGCTAGTGATGGTCAGTCTCTTGAGGTGCATTGCCTTCACTAGTCCTGGTAGCCTGGGAGTCTGGGATGATCTGTTTGGAGATAATGAGCATATCTGTGCAAGCTGGGTGGATCTGCCACCCATCTTTCTCCGTCTACAGAATGCAAGCCCACCGTTTGCACCCTAGATGTTTCTCAGGGGCCTGGTGCTGGACTGCCTGAGCTTTTGGGAGCTTCATCCCATGTTTTCTTACTCTGACCTTTATTGTATCACGAATTTGAGACATCATCATATATGTCCTCTTTATTTTGTAGCAATAATGATGACAAAAGAAAAATCAAGGCAGAGAAAATCTTCCAGTAAGCCATTAGTTTGCAATCATTAGGTTTTTTTCCTCCCATGCAATGACTGTTTCCATGGAGACTGGAGCAAGCTAGTGGCTACAAGTGTGCATTCTGCTGGTCCCTGTTTCCACAGAAACATGTACACTAGATTGCCAGAAATCAAGGTACTCTTGTCCAGAGAAACAAAGTGGCATGATTCAGGAGTAACAAGTTTCATTCCAATTTTGTGCTCAGATGGTCAGTTGCAGAGAGTCTGGGTGTGGCAGAGCATCTCACAGCAATCCTTTTAACAGGTGCAGTGTGCTAATCCCAAAGAGTTTTGCTGGCTATGGGGTGGGATTACCAAATTGAAGACACCATAGAAAATTGCAACCTAGAAAAAAGTAGGAGTGTAATATGGTCAGTAAATGTTGCTGATTGCTCTGCCACTACAGACCGCCCTGTCACTGCATTTGTGTACCACCCTTGGTAGGCTGCAGGAGCAGGAAGAGCTGCCTTATATGCACACACAGCACACATGTGCTCTTGTGAAGGGCATCCAGCATAGCCACAGTATGAAGATTACCCAGAAAAAAACACTTGTTCCCTTCAGAATCTGGGGACAGCTACTCCATTGTTTTCACTGCTGAAGCTTTTTGATGACCAATAAAATAATCTGCTTAGGTGACTTGTGCTTGCTGCTGCAAGAAGTTCTCCCTTTTTATTGGTGTAACTGCTGAGGTTGTCTTGCAGGCTGGTACAAAACCAATGTGCATTTCGGAAGCAGACAGTCGGCTAATGTGAGCTTCAAGTTGGATAGGAAACGTACTATAGTGTACAACATTGCCAAAAACGGAGTTTATTTAGATGCCAGGTTTGACTTAATTTCTTATCAACCCTTACATAAACTGCTTTGTATGCAACAGATTGTTAGGAGACGAGCTGATCCCTTGTGTGGTTATAAATGTACAACATTTTCTATTCTTTTGTTTGTAGGATTTCTGTCACTGAAAACTGTTGATTCTGTCTAGAAGATACACATTTTTTATTGCAGTTTTTCTACTCTTCAGACAAACCCTAAAAAAATTGTTCCTGGCACAGCAGACCACTAGAGAAGGGCTTAGAAAATGACACCCACTCTAGTTAACAATGGCTTCAGCTGGGGCATTTGATCAATTTCATGTTGATCCAATTGAATTTCTTTAAGAATAAAAAAAGAAATTATTTTGAGATTGGAGATATGGTTTTAATGTGCTGGATTGTCATTAATAGCCAGATTAAGGGCCATTGTGAGATTCAAAGGTATCTCACAAGTCTGACCCTTACCTTCAAAAGGGTGTTTGCAATAATTGTTGGGTCAGGTATCTTTAACTTCATTCCAGAGAAAGACAGATATGAAGGCCAGAAGAGACATCCAGCTCAAACCGCTGCAATAGAGATGATATGCCTTCATCTATTACTGCCGCATATAGGACCATAACCTTGTGGAATAAGCTTCCCTGCCAAGAAAATATTCTTTCAGAATTTGAGCAGACAAAAAGAATCCACTGCTTTCAGAAATGGCTTGTCCTAATGTTAATCATCCTTGCTGTTACAAATTGTTCCTTGTTTCTAATTTGTCTGGCACTAACTTCCAGACAGTGAGTTTATGCATGGCTTTTTTATCCATTTTAAAAATCCCTTTAATATTTTTGATTTTCTCTCAGTGAATCTGCCTGTACTCAGTAATCAAGTCACCCCTCTATCTTCTGATTTTTTTTTTTTTTGTGATAAGATAAGCAGTTCAGGCTCCTTGAATCATTTATACAATAAGGCTGTCCTGAAACCACAATTTCTTTTCTCATGAAAGTCTCTTCAATTTTTTTTTAATATCTCTTTGCAAGTATAAGGAAATCTATTTTTAACATCCCTTTAAAAGTAAAGACAAGTTAACAATTTATGGGATTCTGACATTGAACTCATCAGTGCTGTTGAGAAAGCTGGAAAGACCTCAGTGCTAAATCTTATTCCCTCATTCATACACATGGAAACCCATTTACTTGTTAAATATAATGTTGCACTAGAAGCTTATGTGTAATTTTGTCTATTGTTAGTCCTTAATAGTTTTTTGCCTCCTTTTAGCAGATAGTTTGCTGATGTGACTTTGGTCTTAAAGCTGGCTGGTGGTACCTGTTTAAATCAGACAATAGCTTATACCTCTTAACTTGAAGATCTAAATTTTGTCATTTATTTGTCCAATTTTGTGAGTAATTATGGGTGTCTGGACATGAGACTTTCTCACAGAGCTGCTCTTGTGGACTCAGTGTGGTACTGGGTCTGAGTGACCAGGTGCTGCTTGTCACAATCTGGCTTCAAAGACTCGGTCTTTCTAGAGACCTGGCAAAGAAATTAAAATGTGCATAATACATGTGCTCTGTACTAAGGAGTTGTACAGTTGCAGTGCAGGGAACTGGAAATGCTCTTCACATTGGAGTGGTTACCTTCCCTGCAACCATCACTCATTTATTTGCCTTCCCATGTGTTACTCTGTGGAGCCTTTCATCTTCTGCAAAGAATATTCATTTCTTTAAAAGATATTAATTCTAAGTGGGTGTATTCTATTTTTGACACATCCATTTCATATCATTAGAATATCACCCTGCAGAGCTGGGGTATATTTATTTATTTATTTTTAATTTTCAATTTCTCTCATATCTGCAACTGGCTGTCACTATGGCATCTTTCCTCCATGTGAGTCAGGAGAGGAGCTGATTTCTCAAGTCATCTGTATCTTCCATGTGTCAACTGTCAGCTGTCAGCTGTACACCAACAGGGGCGGAACAAAGCAATCAGCTACTTTGGGGCTCTGCTGATGGGAGAGGTATGGGCTTCTCCCACACCCCTGGGATGCTGGAAAGATGAGTGGGACAGCTAACTGTCCCATTCAACCCACTGATCTCTAGCTGCTGCAGCCCTGACCACAGCCATGGATGAGGCCTGGAACTGAATTTGGCTGCCTCATGCTAGGCTTTGCTTAACCACCTGACTGTCAAGAGATGAATGAGGGAGCCCAGTAGGGCAGGCAACCTCTATCATGATGCAGAGAGGTGTCCGGGTGCCCGTGACCCTGATGGGAATGGGATAGAGCACTCAGCTTTCCACAGCAGAAAGTGGGCTGCTCAGAGCTACCTCTGTATCTTAGAGGTCTCTACCAACCTAAATGTTTCCATGACTCCCACATCACTCTGTGTCTGCTGTGCTCCTGCACAGTTGCAAGGGCAAGTATGGTGAGGCTCAATTTTTCAGTAAACTTCTCCATAAGGAAAATAACCCTTTTCATCCTGGATCTCTGGAATGAACTGAAAAATTCCTGACCTGCTGGTTACTGCAGATGGAAATTTGAGAGCAAGGATCAAACTTGCGATATTAATTATTTTGTTATTGCCTTTGCAGGGTGGGCTTTTGTTATTCTGCTGGTAACTGCCTGAACAAGATTCTGGACTAATCAGAGTTGGCTCCACTTGCTGGCAATAGTTCTTCTGTTCATAGAAATACTGATGATATGACAAGCAGAAAAGAAATGTATCAGCGTAAAAAAAGGGTACTCTTTGGACCAGAATTTAGAATGTGAATGCGAGAAAAGAACAGCTGGAGACATTTGTTTATCTTTGTGATGTAAAGTACTTGAAGTATTTACACAATAAAAGCATAGTAAGAAACCAAATGACGCCTTCAGCTCCAATAGCTGGAAAAGTAATTAAAAAAAAAAAAAAGTTAAATAACTTATTATAAATCCATGACCATTTTTTCCTGAATGAGTTACTAAGTACACTCTGGTGCTTTTCTTTCCCTGTTAGGTCGCCTTATGGTAGCAGGATGATACAAGCAGCCGGCTGTCTGCAGCCAGCTTGACCTGCTCAGGGAGCAGGACTGAGGGATTCCCAGACAGTCTGGGAAATTCTCCTATCCAGGAGAGGACAGTCACTCTGTTGAAGCTCAACAAACTTCTGTTTGATAATTCTTTGCTAATTTGGAAGGAGCGTATCTGGAAGAGGCAAACTGAGGCAACAGGTGAACAGGAGTGCAAACAGCCTTTAATTTAATTATTGTTCATAAGATGGCTGATTTGTTTCAGGGTGAGAGAGAGACAAAGCACAGTGAAGCTGACCTTGGCATGTTTGTCACCCAGGGCCTTCATTTCAGCTCGTTATGCTCCCTTTAAATAAAGGCTGTGCTGTTGAGTGCAGAACAGACTCAGGGCTACATAACTAAGAGTGCATACAGCTCTGTGCTACTGCCAGGAGGGCAAGAAAAAGACTAACTCCTGAGTGTAGAATCCTAGAAGACAAGGGGGCTCTTGTGTGTGTGTTTCAAACACCGATAGCCAGATAGCTGTGGTGCCAGCCATGGATTGTTGGTGGTAACAGCCAAGAATTGTTGGTAATAATACACTGAGAAAGAGCAGGATGTGGCTGGAGAAGAGGCCATAAGGAGGTAGGGCAACACTTTCTGGGACAAATGTCCTTGTTCTGGCTCCTGGAGGTGTGCAGAACACAGCACAAGTGCAGGGATGAGGCTGAGAAGTGGACATGGACCACCCAAGACCCCCAAAGCCCTCCGACACTTTTCCAGAAATGTCTGGAGTAATGGACTCTGCATGATAACAAATCTGCATAGAAAATGTAAAGGGTGTGGAAATTATATGTTCTCCCACCAAGCCCAGGTGGGAGAACATATAACTTCTTATTAGGACACTCCAGCTGGTTTGACACTGGAGCCAGGACTGGTGATTTCTCTTCCTCTTTACCTTTCGTTCTCTCTCCTCTCCTCTTCTTTAATTCATGTCTCTTTCTCTCTTTTCTTTCACTCTACTCCTTTATCCAAAACCCACTGCCATGTGTTCATACAGGATATCAGGGACCAACTTATATAAATTTCCATGCCAAGAATTTAATTTACTAATAGAACTCTGAAAGCTTTTGTGGAGCCCCTGACTTTTGTCATTACTTTTGACCATGAACATTTATGAATCTTGTGTGTTCTCTTCCCTTTAAGGGTGGGATGTCACAATGAGATAAACCTAAAGCACTCATGAAACTGAGTGTAAGTGTTGGCACAAGCTCCAACTTCTCTGTAATATCTGGCATAGAGCCCCAGTCCAGTTAACAAGTGTTGCTTCACCAAGTTTCATCTCTGCCCTGGTAGCAAGAACATGGCGTGGTACATATTTCACACATGTCTGCTCATGGGCTGAGCATTATAATCTGAACAGCAAACCTGTGCTCAGATCTCACTGGTCTCAGAGCTGTCAGCTGTCAGTCATTACTGCCTTCCCCACTCCAGTGCAGGATGGTGTTTTTTAACACCAGTCTACCCTTGAGTCTGAGACATGAGTGCTGTCATCTTCTGCCAACAGAAGAAGATGCACAGAAGAAGAAGCACTGCTGCTTACAGTAGGCAGCAGTGATGGGAATATCTTAGCCCAGCACATCCAGAGTCACAGGTCTCCCTGTCGAACAGCTGTTTGGAGATCCCTGTTTACAGATGACGCTTTTGCATGCTTTTCCAGTGATATCTGATACACGTCACATACAGCACTGAGCACCCTGACACTGAGCAGGTGTTACTAAGGAAGCGATGTCCCTGTGTGCTCCTGGCCCCAAAAGAAAGTAGTAAGACAGGATACATGAGTGTTGCAGAATGTAGAGAATAGAGTGGTGCCATAGAGTATGGATGAGAGGCTATTCTGCACGTAACTGGGGGCCGGCGTTGTCTGTAACTGCAGGGAAGGAGAAAGACAGGAGGAAACCTGGTGCAAGCCTGGTCCTTGGCTCTTATGTGTTTATATGAGGCATGTTCTAGATACATTGCCAAGGATTACAACGTCTCTGTAGTTTGCAGTAAATTCAGCAGTCAGCCCATTGGGTTTACAGAAGAGGATTTACAGTTATTGTGAAACTTCCCAGGAGATGCTGAAATGTATAGGCTTAAGTTTGTCTTAGTGCGGAAGCAGGGTACAGCCCTCGAAGGAACACTTTTATTCTTGAATTTTTGATGTAGAAACTTGTCTGGAATATATCTGTAGCTCTCCTGGCTTTAGTTTTCTCTGTGCTTTTTTCTTTGTTTAGAATCAGTTTAGGGAAATCAGGCATAATAATTTTGAGTTGTGATTTGTGAGTAGTGTTGCTACTGTGTGAGAAATATACTAGTATCCTGACAGAAATAAAATTAGTTATATGGTGTTATGCAAAACTAATATCTTTGATTTCTTTTCCTTTACAAATTCACCTTATAAAACTTTGACATGTGCTGCCTCTCAGCAGAGGGGCTTCTCTAAAAATTATAATTTTAATCACTTCAGTTACTTCATACACTCACCAGCAAGTCAATTGTTTACTGTTTCCTTGCAAATGTGCCTCTACATTACGCAAAGTGTCTAGCAGGAGACAAATTCAGACACTAAAAGCTTTTGAGAATGGATTTTTCTCAAGACACCAGATATTGATCATTGTTTGCTAGATATGTACCAAGAGATGGTTAAGAAAGTACATTTTCTGTTACAGCAGAGGGAGAAGTACTTTAGTTTATGGAAAGCCAAGGTCATATTAAAGAGACTGTAGTACCTTTTACATCTTTACTGAATACACCTGCAGAGAAGACATATTTCTAGCACTGAGGCAAATGCATTGTGATTACCAGTCTGGGAGAGACATTGTCACAGTGGACAAAGGAAAAAAATACATTTTTTGGCAGTTCAGGTACCAAGAAAACAGGCAGATAAAAGGTGAAGAACATTTCTCTTATGAAAGGAAGCTGAAGGACTGAGCAATTATAGCAACAGAGAAATTTTCATGTTTATGCTGTGTGTATACACAGAGAGAGTCTATACTTTATACTCCTTTCCTGAAGAAGTCTGCTTAGCTTTAATGGATCATTTTATGAGTGCCATGTCTCCGTCATGATTTACATGTCCAGGTTCAGCCAAGAAATCCTTGCCCCTATGTTGTGGTTGGCCCGTGCGGGGAAGAGATGATGCTGAGTCCAATTCAGAAGGCTGAATAGTTTTTTATTATTATAACTATATTTCAATACATTAGTATATATTTAAAGAGGAGCTCCTAAAACTACATCCTAACTTCTAGCTATCATATCTAACTACTGTCATTGTAACTTAACTCGTGACTCCCTCTCTGCAGGGAATCCAGACACAGGTGCATACCATTGGCCATCAGGGCCAAACAATCCTCACCAGTGGCTAATTAACCAATGATTCCAGGTAAACAATTTCCCAATGCATTCCACATGGAAAAACAAGGGACAGGAATAGGAATTGTTTTCTTTTCCTTCCTCTCTCTCTGCTCCTCTATGAAACTTTCTTCAGGGAGCAGAGATGTGGCCACTACACCCCTACAAGTCCTGTAAGACTGCATTCAGACCTGCAGCAAGGGTTGAACCTTGGCTAGTCCACAAAGCAGAGGCAGCAGACACCACAGGTGAGTAAGTGGCTCGGAGTAGTCCTCTATCCCAGGGACATCTAAGCTGTTATGGTCAGTCTTGCAGAGAGAAGGCTCCTTGCAAGGATGAAGGGTTGTTGTGCTAGCTAAAGGCAGAAGAACAAAGTAAAAACCTCATCGAGGCAGCCTGTCCCTGTAGCGCCTATCCTCTCTGGCTGGAAAAGTGGAACAACAGCTCACAGTCGCTCTCTTTGATCCCATCTAGGTGCTCTACAGCATCACATAATCCTCATGTGCTTCTCTGGAAACATCTTACCCAGAGTGATGAGTTCTTTCTCAGCTGGAGAAATGGGCAGATCCAGAAGGGATGCTGTACAGTATAAAGTGGAGATGCTGGCTAGGAAAGCTGTCCCAGCTTCATGGTGGTGATTAAACTGGATGACTGCTATCTGCCCTGCAGGTAACAAATAATGCCTCATTTCCTACTACCTGTTTCATTTTGAACAGCTTTTGGGAAAACTCTGTGGTAGTTATATATAATGCAGAGGGCAGAGGTTTATATTTTAGATTTTGTTTTGCTCCTTAATAACAATGTGCAATATATTTACCAAACATAGCACTCTCCAGGTTAATTTGTATTTGTTCAGCCTGATGTAGAAAATCTTAAATGCATCTAAATGATTACCATTTGCCATAGTTCAGGCTGTAGCTTTCTGGACCACTTTTGTATAAGGCACAGATGTAGCAGACAGATCTAGCAGTGTCTGGGGAGAAGCATCAGCTGTACATTGGGAACAATTAACAATAAGAATGAAAAAATCCCCCTAAAATAAAGATTTTGTTCAGAGATCGAATACATATTAAAGTAAGTACCCACCACTTGCCAGAGGAAGGTCTGGGACTGATTATGTTTTAAGCCTGAGAAAATCTATTCATTAAAGATGACACAGTTTTAAAAATACACTTGATTCTCATGCTCATGCACCAGTAAATTTGCAGATACAGGTTTTCAACACACCACTGAAAATGGTGTTTTCACAGCCCATCACAATTACAGCCTGTTAATTGACAGTAGCACCAAGGGATGAGGATTAAGAAAGGGTTTGGGATGTGGAGAAGCAGGCACACCAGGGAAGATGACAGGATACTTGGTGGAATTGGAGAAAAAATTTCTATACTCTAGCTCTTTCTATATTACTTAGGTAAATAGGCCTGGATTCTAAACACGATAAGATTCCTGTCAGCCTATTTCAGTGCATTTCTCAGTACTGTAGTTAACCCCAGATGGCAACTAAGTACCATGTAGCCGTTTGTGTACTTCTCTTCCCTGTGGTGGGATGTGGAGGAGAATTTGAAAATGGCAAAAACACCATGGGTTGAGATAATTTAATAAATAAAATAAGGTAACTATATAATAACAACGATAACAACAATAGAAAAGAAAAGGGATATAACAAAAAGATAAAGAGGAATAAAACTCAATGTTAAATTATTGCTCACCACCCAGTTAGGATTGCTCAGTCCATCCCTGAGCAGTAATGGATGCCCTCTGGGCAGCTTCCTTCATATAGTGAGCATAAAGTTCTGGGATATGGAATATCCCTTTGGTCAGTTCAGGTCATCTGTCCTGGCCATGCTCCCTCTCAGCTTCTTGTGCATCTGCTCACTGGCTGAGCACATGAAACTGGAGAAGTCTTTGACTTAAGCACTTCTTAACAACAGCTAAAACATCAGTGTCTTATCAACATTATTATCATAGTAAATGCAAACCACAGCACTGCACCAGCTAGGAAAAGAAAAAAATTAATTATCCCACTTGGAATCAAGGCACTCAGGAAGCAAGAAACATGGCAACCAATGCATCAGACCTTGTCTGAAAACTGGCAGTAACTGTACAGACAAGGGCCACTGAGTTGGCTTGTGCCTGTTCAAGAATTTGACTCATTATGCCTGTGCTATTCACAGCAGGAACCTCCTCCCTATGATCTCCTGTCTTCACAGGAGTTTGTAATTAAACTGCCCCTCAGAATTCTGGAACTTTTCAGTAGCATTCCAAGCAGTTCACTGGTTACAGAAAACTGCTTATGCAAAAGCTATTGATTTTAAATAGATGAGCAAAGCCAAGCCCCAAGACCCCGTCATCCCTAGTCCCCTTTGCAGATGCCTTAGGCCCAGTTCCACCAAACTTTTCTAGGCTGTGCACCAGTTCTGCAAGTTCACCTGATCTTGGAGCCTTAAAGGGGCTGGTCCCTGATGCAGCACTGCCTGGCTCAGAAATCTCTAATCTAGCCTTTTTGCTACAGTATATATATGTATATATTNTACATTTTAAATATATTTATATTTTTATGTACTTACACATACATGTGAGTGGCTAGGAGAAGAAAAACAAAAGTAGCAGAGTAAAGAGGCAGCAAGTCCATGTTAAACTGAACTACAAGTTTGCCAGTAGTTCTTGACAAAAGAGATCTAGAGAGATCTCTTGTCCAGGTCACTGGCCTTAGGACTTGCCGGCACCACGCATCCTATGCTCTTCTGCTGTAAGGGACCTATACGTAGTAGTAGGTTATTCATAGGATTTGATTCCTCCTCAAGTTCTTCATTCTCTCCTTCTGACTTGCCTCATGCAGAATGGCAGACCTTGGCCTATTGATGTGCCTGAACAATTCCACAAAGAGTGGCATTGCACTCCACTCAAAGGAGGTTTTGCACTGTCAGCCATCACTCTGACTAGCTCCCAGTGGGGCCAAGTCCATGCACATGAGAACAGCAGCATCAGAAGAGCTGGTAGGAGTCATTGTTAAAGAAAGGAGAAAGAAAAAAAAAGGCTTACTTGGCACCCTGTATCATAGCAGCTGGGTGTCCTCTGCCTCCACTGTCCCAGCTTCTGGATGAGTTATATATGGATCTTTGAGCAATGTACAGGGTTCATAAAACAGTAATGTTCTTTCATGAATATTTCAGTAATTTCATCAGATTACAGGTAAAATGTTTTTTGTTCCCTATAGTTTCATCATTATGCCTTTTTCTGTGGCTGTAGATAGTTATGTACTGCAGCTCTGTTTTCCTTCATGACTCTGGGCAACAGCTTTCTACAACAATTAGTTGATATGGGTGTCTCTGTTTCCTAATTTCTGGATGAAATAGAATCTTACTTTAATTGGTCGGTTCCTAGATTCTTTTTTAACAAAATCAGATATTATTAACAATTCCAGCACCAGAAAATGTTTTCCAAAGCTAAGACATCCTCTTACTTCTACTTTTGGCAGGCATAGCCTAGGAAGGGACATTGGTTCTTGTGATTTTTGGAAAAATTTTTCACTGGGGGAAGAAGGTTCTGGCCTTAGCATCTCCTGTGCTATCCGTGAAGAATAATTTTCAGTAGCAGGGAGGCCAGTGCCATCTCTGTCTTTATTGATGATTTGCATGTCTTGTTCATGGCTGAGCTCTATATCTGCCACTTTTCATGTTGCTTCTACTGACAGTATTATTATACAGACTTTTCAACACTTTGCCCGGACATTATCACTTCTAGCAGTGCATGGCTTCCAAGACCTAGCAGACATCTATTGCCTTTTTGCAAGCACAAATCCATTTCCCTTAATAACCTCTCTCCCAGTCCCTTGTCAGTCACATGGAAAACAATTTTGTCTCTAAGCATAGCATTTTTGGTAATCTCAGACTGTTGCTGCTGCTCATTGTGTCTCGGTTTGGCTGTATATGTGTCAATTCCATTTGTTACAACAGGATGAGGCAAAAATTGCTGCTGCTCAAATACAACGTTCAATTTAGGGTTACAGTGTTTCTGAAATATTTTTAAAATGTCCAGATTTGTCTTCTAGTTGCAGTGCTGATACTATGTGTTGATAGATTTCAAAAATTTCCTCACCCACTGTGTGGAGAGAAACTCATGCACCATGTTGCTTGAAAACTTTCTCCTATTTCACTTAACTTTTAGGCTTTAATTATGTAGGTAAAAAGCATTTATGCCCTTTCTCCAGTTCTCTCCTGTAATCCAGGAAATCTTGTGGCTGCCTGAATAAGTCTGGGATGCACTGCTTTGACTTTGGGCTACGCAACCAGTTTTGCACTTTTCTCTGTTCTCTTTTTAAACCAAATGTTGGAATCCCATGGTACATAATATGAATATTGTCGCTATGATCATAATCCACTAAGTAAATTAGGGTCTGTCACTGCACTAAGCTTTTTCTAGTATTTCATAAGTTTGTGAGTGAAATGTAATAGCCCTCTTTTGGCTCTGGTCATAATTTCCACCTCTTTATGCATATCTACCCTATAGTCTGTAGTGAGCAGGATGGGAGCATATCAGGGGATGGATCAGTCTCAGGCCTGCTTGAGCAGGTCTGCTGGAGGGCAACATGTCATCCCACTGCACCAGACTGCAGAGTGACACTGACCATTCCTTTTGCAGGACACAGGGTGGAAAGCAGAGTTGTCATGACCTCACCTGATTCCTGGTTATGGTGGAAATAAGTGGCAGCAGGAGAGCACTGCATCTTCACTGATCCTTGGGGCAATCCTGCCGGTGTGGACTAATAGGTGGAAACAACAAATCTGTAATTTCTGCTCAGGGTAGAGACAAAAGCTGAAGAAGCAGTTGCAAACTAAAGATGTGCAAGTGCCTTTGGCCAGGCAGGGAAGGAAGGCAAATACCTACTTTAGCAAGTGAAAGAAGTGCCATTTTACAGCTTTGCACACAGTCTTGCTGATAGCGAACCACAGATGCTGTCCTGACTGCCTCTGTATCATCAGTGGCCTCAGCTGATGACACAAGAAAAAGAGACAAGGACTTTTAACTGCAACAGAGTCATTTTTCCATACCAGATCTGACTATATTTTAATTAAATTTAGTTGAATCCACTGCATCGTGAACAATGACAGTTGTGGGAATGAGAGGTGCATGTGGTCTTTTTTGGGAAGAGTTCTTGTGTAAGAACTTACCCTGTGGATTTGCCTTCATACCCAGACATCTGTGAGAGCTCTAGCTGAGGCCAGCAACAGTATGAACGGCATGGTGCAATTCTCTCTGGGTGACTGGGCTGGCACCATAGAGGCTGGTGCTGCTCCTCTGCATTGTCTTCTTCTTTTGCAGCCTCATTGCATGCGACTGGCTGCAGCCAGCTTGGCAGCCACAGCCTGAAACCTCAGTAGCAGTGAACCTGTTCACCCACCACTGCACCTCATCTGTTCCAGGGACAACGTCCCTGTGATGGGCAGGACCAGCTCCAGCAGACGCATCCTTCTCACAGCCAAGATCTTTTGTAAGGATGCATCCAGCATAGCACAGGTAAAACATCAGCCATGCATGAGTGAAAAAGGTGAAGAGGGTTATGTTTAAACTCTTATAAGAGGAGCTAAGCAAAGTCAAGGTTTATAAAAGATGTCAGACTGCTGCTCAGTTCCTGCCAGTTGTTGGCCTTACATGTGTGGAGTCTCAGATGTAGGTATTTCTGTTAGATGTATAGAGACAGACTCATCACAGCCCATGACCAAGTGCTGTGGCAAAACTAATGAGCCTGGAGAAAGAGCTATTCTAAGAGATCGTGTTGGTATAGCACCCATGCCTGGCTCTTTCTCTATTTTGTGTAAGCTCTGAATTTGTGTTAAATCTGTTAGTGGTCATCTTCTCCTCTTTTTTTTTTTTTTTTCATCTCCCTGTGTCTTCCTCTAGGATATATCATGCAAACAGACAAACTATTATACTCACGTTATATAGCTTATCTGAAGAAATAAAGGTGGGTTTTTGCAGCACAGGAGAGATGGTAGGAAGATATTTTCCAAGTGGTTTAGATCTCAAAGAAAGGCTTATGAATCCATTTTCCAATAGTGACAAATAATTTAATAGTGACCCCCATGATAATGGAAATGAAAATAAGTATGAAGCTTATGGCCTGTAGGCAGCAAACCTGCTCTTTTTTTTTTTTCTCTCTGTTTTGTTACTCAGATTCTGTTTCCTAGTTTCTTTACTATCCTGAATATATTTTCTTTCAATTTTGTATTGATCTTAAACATTATGAAGCCTTTGCCTTCTTTCCAAACTGGTGGAGGAGAAAATACAGAGGGAATAAACAACTTAACTAGGGCTATCCTTAAAAAGAAACAAGCACCTAGGGTGAAATAATTCGTGTAACAGAATATGACAGGGCCATGAGATTACTTGGAACTGTCTGCACAAGGAGCAGATGATAGCTCTCTCTGAGTTTAGATCTCTTGGGAAGGCCCAGAGACAGGTAGCCTAGATTTGTGGTGGCATTAATACAGCAGAAAGTCTTTGGGCTCAGAGCTGTCCTTTAACCAGACATCTCAGACATCAGTTATCTCTGTTAAGTACCTTGCAGGGCATTGTTTCTAGTTTTCTCTCCGCATGACAGATATCCCCTTCCCTTTTTCTAAAGCAGGAGTAACTGAGATCTCAGACTAACTCTGTCATCCTTGGAATTGCCTCTGCTGCCCTATTCCCCTCCACACACACACCTTCCCTCCTGTTGAAGAAGTACATGATGGGGGAGGGTAGTGTGAGGACATATTACATAACTTTGTTCTGCATTTGTGTTGCTAGTGGTAACCTTCTGAATTCTGGTATTACCATACCCATTTCAAGTCCCCTGACACCTGTAGGGTTGAAGTGGAATGAGGCATTATAGTATTATCACATTAGTCACGGACTGCATTTGTAATGCACATAGATTAGTAATTAAACAGATAGCTTTAGCTGTCTGGATGGGTCAGGAGAACCTGGTTTTCCAGGGTCCTCCCTGTAGAAAGAATGCCAGCTGAAGCCTTTATGGCATCACTAGAATTACACAAAGGGAGTCTTCTATGTCAGGGTGCTTTTTCCTGAAAGAACTAGCAAACACCAGCATTTTTCTCAAATTGAGTGATTCAAATTGAGATTAGCTCTGGCGTCTCTCTAAGTGGTCCTTCAGAAGTGACTGGTGAGGATGGAATAAATGCACTTCACTGATAAGACAGAAACAACAGTATACTTCATTGATATAAAGTAGTAAGCTGACAAAGTTTAATGGTGAAGTGGCAGTGGTTGAACTGATGGCATGGTACGCTTGATTATTGATTTCATAGGGACAGGGCCAGACAAAACCTTCAGGGAAATCCTGCCACTGAGTCATAAGCTTCAGAAAGAACCCCATTGCTAAACTTCTCAGAAATTAGTCTAGGTGACCTGGGTTCAATTCTAGCCCTAGAACTGGTCAACAGTTTATGTCTGAAGGATTGTATGAACAAAATCATCTCTTCTTATTACTGCTAAAATTCCAAAGTTTAGCATGCTACTAATCACTCACAAAATGTGCCAAGGAATTTCTTGGGCTCAAAGAGTAACCTGGAAAGGTGTCTCTGCTTGAGAGGACATCCTGTTTTGCAGCCTGCTACTAGTGAGCTCTGGGCTGTCTCCACTTCTTACACAGTAAGATGGGTGTGGAGACAGAAACATCTTGGCAGCAACAGAGTTTCAGCTGCTAGAAACTATTTTACTGGAATGCTTCACTTCAGTTCCCCTGACATTATCTTTCCAACAAACATGTTTTCTGCTCTTTGCAGTATTCAAGTTCAAGGAAGAGTCAATGCAGAGACCATGCAGACCCAAGCCATAAGTCATATTTTGAAGGCTAGTCACTGTTTCGACTGGCTGCAGTTGAATTCCTCTCTGAGTCCTGCCAGTGGACCATCCTACTGGTTTCATTTAGTTGGCAGAGCAAGTGATCAAGGCATGATGCAGCTGAGTTCAGCAAGAGTGTCTGCAGCACCTTGTTCTCTCACAGAGTTTCTTGCTGTGATATTCAGCAGGAAGCCATGTATTAGTGATCTGCCTCCTTTCCATTGTTTTATGGTGCTATGTCTGGCATTATCTGCTACTCACTAATGGTGTAGGACATATTCAAATTGTTCAAATTGCTCTGGTTTCCATTCAACTCCCATCTTTTAGGTAAGGCTGTCATTTGGAAACAAGATATTTTCTTCCTATGTTGTGAATCACAAATTCTGTGTTCCTTCGTCACATTTACTCTTGCATTGCTTCTGATTCTTTTCTAATAAAAAGTCATTAAATTACTTGAATTACGGCACTACTTCTTTTCCCTGGGGCTTAATTTGCTCTGGATGTATATAGGAAACGGTTGGGTTTCTAAGTGGCTGTACATCATGTGTGGAAGAGATCTGATTCCTCACATCTGGGTTTTTCAGGCTCTGCTTGACTCCTGCAGGCATTTTGAGAAGACTTTAAGCACCGCTCAAGGCTTTAGGCCTTGTTCTTGTTCTTGTAGGTCTACTCACTGGTCAGTAATGTTAGGAAGCTTTTTATGTATAGGGCACATCCTATGACTCTGTATCCTTTGCACAATATCCCTGTTTGTGTGAAATGGAAGCAAAGCTGAGGAAGACCTTTGTAGTCCAATTAATTTCCTGTTTGCTGTAGTTAGCTGGAAGACCAAGAAAATTGTTGGATGATCTTTCAGTGCTGTTTCTGGAGGGCTTAGGAGGTGGCCAGCATGGCTGCTATCCAAGATATACTTACTGAAGTTGCACTGAGTCTGCTGCTTACAGTGAAATTTCAGGGTCTCTGAGCTGGGTGAAACTCTGACTGGAGCTGCACAGATTGCACTCCCACTGAAGCTGAAGTTTTCAATGGATTCAGACTCTTAAACTACATTTAAACAGTGTAATTTGCACAAATTTTCCACCAAATCATTTCATCCAAATTGCCCACTAACTTGCCAAATTATCCTGCAATTTGTTGCACTAATTTATGACATTTAGACAGACCAAAGGAATAGAGAATAAAAATTTACCCTATGTCTACAAAAATCTTATAGTTTAGTCAAATAATGATTATTAGTCTGTTAAATGATGCTAACACTTATTTTTCAAATTATATACAGTTAGTTTCTCCAGTCCATATCTGATTCCACCATTTATGGTGACTTCTTTATATTGAATACCTCTTGCTGTCTTTGCTACATCTGAAGCTGACATTACTCAGATCATAAGGTTGCATTCATTTGCTGACCAGTAGCTGACCTTGGTGAGTTTTAGTAACCCTGTTATAGATCTGGTTATATTCATAAAGCCTTATTTTCAAGTCCTCTGCTCTCTTCCCATGCCTGTGCTCCTCTGTGCTACATTTTTATTCTAGGTTGATAAGTAGTTAGGCAGAATACCGACTTGCTATTGCTGTCTGTTTTCAAAAGCAAAAATAACATTTAGGGTCCTGTCCCCGTGAAGACTATATTGTTCAGGCACCCAGCTGCCATTTGTGTTAACAATTTTCTCATTTATCAATATACTTCCAGAAGAGATCAATAGAAAAACAATATAGCTATTCTTTTTGTGACAGAAATGCTTTTCCTGTATTTTCTTCTAGCAATGCAGTGTGAAGCATCCTGAAAATCTGTAGTTCTGGAGTCCTTTAAAAATTACTTTTGACGGTATTTTAAACTAATTCAATTATCTTTTATGCATTGAAACATTTCTTATAGTTCTCTTCTAGTTACAGGAAAAAATGCTGAATATCTCAGCCCCTTTATTTTAAATAGATTAACTGTTCTCATTGGTTTCACTTTTTTTTCC